>OZ025293.1:23746919-24123919 GCA_964019185.1 Maratus speculifer | reverse complement strand
AATTAAGCATTGCTCTCAATTGCTCATTGCTGCTCATCCCGCATCCCGCCAGCGGCCGTAGAACCGGCTTATCTACTACTGCGGATATTTTTAATCGATTTTTTTCTTGTAGTATCTGTACTATTTTAATACTTTGAAGGCCAATCACTTCCATTGTTAATATGTTGAAATGAATGACACTGGATTTTACATATGAGAGCCTAGAAGCCAAGGGGTACAAGTGGACAAAATTTAGATTTCGAGTAAATTGTGTACAAAATTAAACATCAATCGTAATTCAACGAATAGAGATATGAAACTTTTGGTTACTTCTTGGTGATCTTTGAACTCTTATTTCAATAATTGTTTAAAAAAAGTGGAATACAATTTATCTTTTTATTTATAACTAAGCAATGTTTATCGTCATTCGGCACTTGTACCCCTTGGCTTCCAAGCAATAATGAAGAAGCTAAAGTGTACAAGTGCCAAATGAACACAAGAAATGAAAAATTATTAAATAAAAAGTTGCATTTATGAAAAAATTAAGAACAATGATGATACAAATAAGTGAAAGGACAAAATTTTGTTTTAATATGGATTCTAAAAAAGGAAAAAATATGAAATAAAAAAATGAATTAACGAAAAATTTATGAACAATGTTGATATAAATAAATGAAAGGAAAAACTTTTGTTCTAATATAAGTTTTGAAATTTTATTATAAGTTTAGAAACATTGTAATTTATATTTTTTAACACTTACCAACAAAATTGAAGAGTGAATATGATTATGGTTTGTCAGTCCCTCTGTCCGCGCCCTAACTCTCGTAAATATATTCGGATAGCCTTGAAATTTTTGGGAATTATTCATTTTTACTTCAACACAAACCTATTGCAAATGAAGTTTCTAACACGATTAGTTTATTTACAGGGACAATCAAAAGTTTTTCATTACATTACAGTTTATGGGAAAAATCGTTTTAAATGAATTTGAAAGGTGTTACATCTTGTCACATATTAAAATTTATATGCATTTACGAATTGCACTAAAATAAACATTTTATAAAATCTGAGGTGAAAAGAATACTTATTATTTATTTACAGAACCATACAAAAGATTTACATTTCCTAATGACAAAGAGGGAATTGTTTGCGACTTATTTTAATTATATTACAATTTTCACGTGTAATAAAATTCATATATATCGCTGAGGCTTAATATAAGTTATTTCGCATATAATACGTAGTACACAGTATTTACAGGGACACAAAAAAGATTTCAAATAGTATATTCGATCCGAAGTACTGTATATATTATCAATGATGATTGATGGATAGACGAAATGCCATTTTAATTATGAATTGCACTTTTAAGTTTCACTAAATTTATACATGCTATATAACATGTATAAATGCTATAGTTCATATACAAAGCTACACAAAAATACTCGTAAAGGTTACAGAATATGAGCATACTTTACTTAAACATTCCTTTTAAATAAGTTTTATTTCAATGCTGAACTTCATTCAGTTTACTAAGAAATGCTTGTAAAATTTAGATAAAATGATATACAGGATCACGCACAAAATTTTATACATGGTCATCGAAAGTATGTTTTAGTTCTAAGTAAATTTCAGCTAAATACTGGCGTATGATAAAAGTTCAAGGTAAATTACAGAATGAACAAAAGTATACAAGTATGCTTCCATCTATTAGTATAAAGTGATGAAAGTGAAATTTCAAACTATTATGTGTTTTCTTGCTAAACTAATTTTTCCCTTTATACAGTACATATAAACCGACTGATAAAACATATGGCTACTCAAAAGGATTAGAATACATATTTGGCAATGGATAGTAACTCTTTATTACCGTAAATAGCAAAAATTTTTAAAGATTTCAGGGTGTGTTGGAAGGTGTTCATAATCTATACTTAACGCATGATTTTCTTACTTGATAACAGTTAAAATGCATTTATTTAATGCATAAAAAAGCAAATGGCCTTGTATTTCATTGGTCGCGCTTCTGCTACATAAACGTTAACGGACACAACTGTACTTATATCCCTTGGCCTCTAAACGTTTCACTGTTTTGGGAAAGAGGTTAATTAACTGAGCCCTATAACTCAGTACATTATGAAAAAAATACTCTTAACTCTTTACCTACTAATAAATAGACATATTTCCAGATAGCCTGTGCAATTAACTCAATTTTTTCAATTTTGTCACTTATACCCCTTGGCTTCTGGGCCCCTCATATATATTTGTAAACCAGAAAATCTAAATTTCATATACATCATAAACTATTTTTTAATAAAATTCTGGTAACATTTGGAAATTAAAATTATATAGTTTCCATAAATGTACAAACGCCCTTGAAAGAGTAAAAATAACTTATTCCAGTTACATAATTGGAGAAAGGGAAAAAAACTTTGTACAATCATAAAGTTATTCATAAGAATATTTCTTAAGTTCCAACCTCATCAATTGTTGCAAGATTTTCTCTAAATTTTATAATAATGAATTCAAGCTTAGTTTGTTTTATTGTCGAAAATTAGGACTGAAGAATTGTTTCTGCTATATCTTGCAATTAGCACATTTTGTAACGCTGTACTTAACTTCTTTTTAAATTTTATATAGAATCTATGGCTGTGTAATGCTTAGAGTATCTTTTAACATAAATGTTTCCTTTATTTAGTTTCATAAGTGTATTTCATTTTTATCATTTTTCATATTTTTGATCATATTAAAAAACTTTTCTAAAATCTACTCGTAACTGATCATGAAATATAAAAATATACATATTGAAACTTTTGCTAAACAATTCAATGACCGAACATGTTTTTGACCGTAAAAAAGCATTTATTAGCATATATAATTAATATATATATATATATATATATATATATCGAACATATATTAACGTTCTCTCTATATATAGAACATATACAGGGTGTCCGAAAAGTCTGGAAACGGTCGAATAACTCGAAAAATACATATGAGATTGAAAAACGTAAATATACGTGTTAAATATTTTTAAATAAGCTACTCAGTGATACCAAATTTGACCTTCGTAACCGACCCCATGGGGGTCAGAGGGGGTCCAACTTTGAAATCTTAAATTATAACCCCCATTTTTTATTGCAGATTCGGATTCTACGGACAAAAATACGTAACTTTTGTATTTGATGTTTATTTCGAATCCTCGTTTATCACGGTGTAGTTGAGCATATTAAATCGATACATATTTCGGCTTTTCCAACGGGATTTTCCCTAATCGAAACTAATTGGGGAGAATTTATGACATCAAATTCCTCGTCTTTTGCAATAATAGCGTTTCCTGAAAATCACCCGTGCCGACTATTTCGGTAGTGCTACACAGTTAAAAATTTGATCCATTTGCTGTAGCGTCACTCCACAGCTTTTATAGAATATCTCTTTCATGACCAATGAGAATGTTCCATAACACAGTAAAGTACACTGTAAAAAAAAATTTACCCTTTTGCTGCATCGTCACTCCACCTCTTTTATAGAAAACGATTACTTTACTGTGTTATGGAGCATTCTCATTGGTCACAAAAGAGATTTTCTATAATAGCTGTGGAGTGACGCTGCAGCAAATGGGTCAAATTTTTAACAGTGTAGCACTATTGAAATAATCGCCACGGGTGATTTTCAGGAAACGCTATTCCTACAAAAGACGAGGAATTTGACGTCAAAAATTCTGCCCAATCAGTTTCGATTAGGGAAAATCCCGTTGGAAAAGTGGGAATATGTATCGATTTAATATGCTCGATTACACCGTGATAAACGAAGATTTGAAATAAACATCAAATACAAAAGTTACGTATTTTTGTCCGTAGAATCCGAATCTGCAATAAAAAATGGGGGTTATAATTTAAGATTTCAAAGTTGGACCCCCTCTGACCCCCAGGGGGTTGGTTTCGAAGGTCAAATTTGGTATCACAGAGTAGCTTATTTAAAAATATTTAACACGTATATTTACGTTTTTCAATCTCATATGTATTTCTCGAGTTATTCGGCCGTTTCCAGACTTTTCGGACACCCTGTATATATATATATATATATATATATATATATTACAGATTTTATACTTGAACATTTATCGTACATTTGCCTGGAATTCTTATTAAGATAAAAGATAAAAACATTAAAAAAAGCAAATATCTCTCAGAAAAGTTTAAAAAAATTCATCAACTTAATTAATTATGAAGCATAAAAAATAAAGCATAACTTTTGCTCAACTATTCATTAACAATAAAAAAAATTATTCTGCCCCGCCCTCCCCCCCACTTCTATAATGGCATTTAACTTCAGTTCCAAGTGTAGTACATTGAAAAAAAAGAAAAATCAAATATTGTTTCAAATAAGCAAACATTTTTCTGATATAAATGCATATGTATAGGTGGGGGGATTTTCTTTTAACTTTTCTAACTAATCATGAATTTTTCTAACTAATCACCATAAAAAGCAGAGATGCAAAAATCTAGGCACAAGTCCCTCACCACTAAAATTATTAAAAAGTTTTCTTCGCTGAAAATTTAATAGCATTCTAGCAAGAATTTTACACAAAATATTAGCCAAAAAATTTAAGACGGCACTTGGATTTTTTGCACTCCTGATAAAATATATTTTAATCTTTACTCAATTATCCAATGAACAACTTGCCTTTGTCTATAAGTAAAAGATTTATAATTAATACAAATTATTATTATTAATGGTGAAATTAGAATTAAATAAAAAGTTTATTTTTACTTTAGAGATTTTATTGTTTTTCCCTCTTATGGCATTTGTCTTGCAGTTTTCCCTGTATAATAAAAGTAAAAAAAAAATTCTTATTACTCTTTAATTTAAATATTATCATTTATTAACACATATCCTACCCCCCCCCCCACACACACACACACACACTTGAGTAATAAAATACTTTTGCGATAACATTTTTTTTTCATTTTAAAACCTGGCTTTTTTTCATCACACTCAATATTTTTAGACTCCAAAAAAATTTCAGGGACTAATTAAATTAACATTTTGTTTTTGAGATGCATAAATAGTAGAAAATACATGTATAAAATTTCAACAATACAAATTTTGGAAGGAAGGGGGGGGGGAGTAAATGGAATAACTTATGCTTCATAAACTTTTATATTGACAGACTTTAGAATACATCTGAAAATTTTCTATGTAATAAAATTAAATTAAAAATGTACAATTTATTTAAAATAGGATACTAGTAACACATACATACACGAAACACATCTTTTCTCAAATCAAATGTGAGGCACACAAGCATAAAAAAAAATTCTTTCACCACCCTTCCCATCTTGTTTGTGATAAAACTTATGCGCCTAGCTTTCAATTCATAGATAAAATTAAAGTAGATTTCCGGTGTCATCTGTAGATTCTTGTCTATGTTCCATCTGAAAATACCAACCATGTTAAGATAGGTGAAATAAGTAGACTCAAACAATATAGAACAGTGCTAGTGTTATTAATTGTGCTACTATATTTATTAACTACAATTTTTGCTTGCAAAATACAAATTATATATATTTAGTATTTCTTTTATTTTATATATCTTATATCATCTTCTTAGTATTTTTTATTCTATATTTTGCCAATTTTTCTGAAATTCACGTTAAAATTGGTCAAAACCACTGTATGATATAAATAAAAAACCTTCCCGGATTTTTTTATGAATTTTTTAAAATATATCACTCTTACTCCATGAATAATCATGTTACTCTTACAAAAATCAGCGTATATGTTGTATAGTATCCACATATTTTTATTCTGATAAATTTTTTCGTGCATTTTCATGTACAGGGTGATCCCAAATATTTCTATTATTATTTGATTTTTTTTTTCGGCCCTTCTTATCAAATGGATGTTTAGAAATATGAGGTGAAACATAATCTTTATAATCCTGAAATTTCAGAAGATTCCGACAAATATATTTTTAAATATTTGACAAAATGTCGAAAGTTGAAAGTGTCCAAATACTTATTGGTAGATAGTTTAATTAATTGGATTAATTTGAAGAAAGTATGTAATTTGTCATTCCTGTAAAAACAAAAACGACTGTCTAACTGGCATAAATGTTATAGATATTCCTGAATTGGTGTGTTAATGTAATTTACAAATTTTTCATATCATAAAAATATCGCCGTATTTTTCATATTACACAAATGTATCTATATTTTGCATATTACACTAAAACATTAAAAAAATACTGCACAAATATATTTGTAAGAACTTAATACTACTCAGAAGCATGTGTGCAAATTTTACACAGATATATGTGAAATAATATAGTGTAATACTAGCTTATATGTAACGCAGCGATATGTGTAAGAACAGAGTATTACATAAAAATATGTGCACTTATAAGAACACAATAAATAATGATAGTTGAAAACTTGGCTTAACCCTTTCCGGCACACTGTGCCCGGTCTGGGATACCTAATTTTAATTCCAAACTTGCAAATGGCACCAGTAATATTTTAGTAAAATTTTGCTCTTACATTAAAAGCGTAAATTAAGTAATTCAAGATATTTTAAAAATTCATTTCTGAATTCCGGTGTCAGTCGATTATTTCTATTTTATTAACAGTTTTTGCCCGTGCCGGAAAGGGTTAATAAAATAGTCAAGAATGGTATTATAGAATCGTAGCTGAATGGTCCAAACAATGGCTTAGAAAATCGCAGATCGTGAGTTCAACCCCGTTTTGCTAAGTGTTCCTATTCACAGTAGATTAAATTATTTTTGAATTTTTCCTCCTAATATAGATTGCTTGATAATATTTGCGACTGAATTTGATAGTAAAAAAATATATAGAATTAATTCCAGCTTCACGATTTCCGTATTTTTTTTTTTTTTTTTTTTTTTTTTTTTTTTTTTTTTACATTTTTATTTTACATTTAATTTATTCAGATTATACAGATTCTGATCATAAATACTGAATATATTATTTTAGGGCTTCAAAACAATTCTAACAGTGAATGACAGGCGATGCGTTTATTTTAATCGTAAATTAAGATTTTGTGGTCTAAAAATAAATCTTCTGACAAGAAATCAAGCGCACGTGTTTATTTTTCATTAAATTTTTTTGCGACCATTAAAATATTTAGTTCAAAATGTATTGGGACGATCGGAAAGTTTTTGGAGGAAATCATTTCTTACCGGAAAATTCTTGTTAGTTTATTAGTCTAGTTAGTTACACATTACATATCTGAATTAATCTGTAATAATTAACGGGCAGAATCTTCCGGGACAAAATAATTCCCCCGACGCGACACGACTTTCCGATCGACCCAATATATTTTAAACTACAAGTTTATGTAATATGTTCACAAAATTCATATAATTTTAATGTTACACAGATATATGTGTACTCATGTGCAATTTACACATTAAACTTTTTATTTCTGAATTATCTGATAAAATTTTATGCATTTACTGTAATTTCACGCGTATCCGCCGCACCTCAGATAAGTCGATTTCCTCCCAGGATTTATTTTAAATAAAATGTGACTTTCTTTTGCTTAGTATTTATTTATCTTTTTTTACAATAAAATTTACGGTGTGAATAAGACTGAGCCGCGGCATATTCGCGCGAAATTACGGTAAGTAGTATAATGCACTGTACGGGAACATATATATTTTGAAATTAATACACCAGAGTGTGTATTTGGCAATTTTCACTCTTTTTAAGCAAATAGACAAACCGTTTTCGTATCATCAGTATAACTGTTTTAATGTGTACATTTAGAGTGTATTTAGACATTTATAATATCTTTAATATTAAGATTGAATTTAGTGTTTTAAAAGAAATACAAACACTGATTTTTAATTTTAAAAAAGAAGAGGAAATAATCATTTCTAGAAAATAACAAATTAAAGCTTCTGTTAATCTTTTAAAAATCTTACTTGAAAAACAATCAAGTTAATTTTTACCAAGGTATAAGAAACATAATTAAAACTAATTTCATTGCTTATTGTTATATCATGGCAATTTTTAAATATGTCTTTTCAATTTTTAAAAATAATTAAAAATTTCAATGGACATGCATATATTTTAATATGAAAAAATCTGCTATTTTCTAAGATTATCCAGCAGTTTTAATTTAGAATTGTTTTGTTTTTAGCTGAATGTTTGATTAATTGATGGCTTTTTTGGTAATTTTTCAAAATATTTAATCACTACATAAATCTTTAATTTTAAACCAATTTTTTAATTATTCTAATGACAACCGAATTACAGAAAACAATTATTTTGTGGAATTGTATTTTCGATCGACAATTAAACTCTTTCAATCATTTTTAACTGAAATAAATTTTAAGAAACGGTGCACATAATAAATAGCTTTTTAATACAAACTAAGTTAAAGAGAATATGCTCATAATTAATATTTTAATAATAAACATCCGTAAAAATTAACATAATCACACTTGATATCCAAAAAAACTTATTAATGTATTTTTGAAATGATTTAATTCATTTCTTTTGTAATTTATTTGACGATCAGATGCAAACAATTTACCTGAAATCTTGGATTTGAAGCTTCATTTTACACCATAAAAATGAAAAGTAGTTTCTATCTGTAAAATAATAATAATAATTTTTTTTGTTGTTCTTTTTTGTAAAATGTATAGTCAAACGTAACATAAGGGTTTATTTGTTATAAGCATTATTAAATCGATGAATTATTTTAATTGTTAATTTTTTGATTAATTCTGAATATGATTTTACCGGTTTTAACTCTTACTATAAATATTTTAATTTTGAAATCTGGGATTAGATCGCCAGATACATAACTTTATGTTTGCGCACTCTAAATGTAGTACGTAATTTGTGGCCGATATATTTTTGATGAATATTTTTATTTTAATTAAGAAATAGTTGTTAAAACATATATTTTAACGACATAAATCATAACTGTACAATTTTCCAAATGGATGCTTTAATATTGTTACATAGACAGGGTCCCCGAACAAAAACCATACATTTCAACACGTTTTTCGCAGGCTTTTCTTAACATAAAGCAATGAATACTTGTATTTCTAGTAAATGCACTCTAAAAATTATATATGTAAATTAGTCACTTTAACATAACGATATGAGTAAATTTTTAAATTACGGTTTTTTGGTAATTTTTTCCTAACTCTTTCTGATGTGACCGTGGCGTAGCTACAATGGGTGACACCCGGGACGGATGTAAATGATGACACTCCGACGCCTCCCCTCCCTACACACACACACATACACCTGTCTTATTTTTTTAATCACAATTCAACATTATTAAAAATCAAATTTTACTACTTTTATGGAAAACTTTTTACAAGTTTATATTAAACAAATAAGAAAAATCATGGGTTAAGCATAGATTATGAAGAGTTTCTAACACTTCCCGAAACTTTTAACAAAATTTCGTTATTTAAGGAAATAAGATAACTGTCTAAAGTAAAATATGTATTCCAATAACTTTGAACAGCCCAATATTTGATTCATTGATTGATATATATACTATATGACTTGAAAATTTGTTTAGCGAGAAAATGCCCAGCAGGTCTACATTTATCTTTCAACAATTTATACTAATAGATAGAAATGTACTTGAATACTTTTATTCAGTCCTGTTGTTTACTTAGTAGTTATTACACGGCTGTATTTGGCTAAAATTCATTTTAAACTAAAACATTGTTAAAACTAATGAAATCACATTCTCAAAAATTATCATTCCTAGGCGTCCATGTATGAATTCTTTGCGTGGACCTGTATATCATTTTATCTATATTCTACAAACATTTCTTAGTAAACTAAATGCAGTTCAGTGTAAAAATGCATAAGTTATTTTAAAACCACTTTAAGTAATTTATGCCCATATTCAAAAACGTTTGCGAGTTCTTTTGTGTAGCCCTGAATATCAACTATACCATTTATACACACTATATAATATGCATAGATTTTGTGAAACTTAAAAGAACATTTAATAATTAAAATTCATTTCATTCTTCTATAAACCATCATATTGGATACCTTCTGTGTGTCCATGTAAATGCTAAACTCTTCATTGTATGCATGACTAAATCGTATAATTTATATTAAGCCTAAGCGACATTTATCAATTTTATTATTCATAAAAGAGTTTAATATATTTAAAATATGTTGCACACAATCCTCCACCCCTTTAGCAATCATTAAAACCAACGTTTGAACACACAATAATTAAAAACACATAAACAGACGTACACGTTTTGCGAGTAACTCGGACTCGCTTCCTCAGTGTTCAAGCGGTAAAATGTTTAAAATCAACCCCTCCCCCCCCCCCAACTGTTAACAAGTCAGAAACCCAAATGATTGCAAACACAGAACCAAAATACCATCAGGTCTCAGTAACCAATAGAATTAAACTGGAAATGAAGTTTCGTGACATAGAAAATATAACCAGAAAGCTGAGATGTACGGTACGCTAGATTAATCATTAACCAAGGAGTTTTTTACTTTATTGATATGGAGTGCTTCAAAAAAGTCCAAATCGAGCGGAGTAGTGCATTTTTGGGTAATCATGGCTGAGGTTATCTATATGATCATATCTGCTAACGGAGGCCTTTCGAAGTAAAAAGTCTAGCGTCGAAAAAGACGCATAAAAACAGATTCGTGGAATCAATATTGGAAAATAAAAAAAAAATAACTTTTAACCCGCGATAACGCGCACTTATCCTCTGTATGAATAGTTTTAACTTTGCCACCAATAAAATCAAATTATAACAGTCACTTTGTTAAGACGGAGACGATTCTTACAAATTTTGAGATAAAATAAGTTGAAGATTACTTTTAAAAAATTAGTGGTTACAATTGTAAAAACCATACGCACTCCGGGTCTTTTAGGCCCTGCGCGCGTCATCCCGGGTTAAACATTCGAAAATAAGATGTAGCTTCTCTCAAAATATTATACATTGGTTGGCTAATGGGTCAATCCATTTCAAGTGGTCCAGAAAATATTTTTTTGGTCGCTCGACCATTTTTTAAAAATCTGAAATTTTTTGTACAACAACCCTAGCATGACGAAAGTTCAAAACGACCGTTATTTTAATTTTACTATTTTTTGTTTGTACATGGCGGCCATCTTCATGTTCAGCGATTTTCTCAAATAGGATACACAAAATTGTAAAAATCTCGTCTTTTATTTTCCCAATGGAAGTGGGGTTTGCAGTATTTTGTTTAGAAAAAATAGGCCAAATGTACGGTGGTAGAATAATTTTGAAAAATAAATTTTTATAGATGAAATTTTAGCACAAAATTTAAGATTTTTTCAAAAATCTATCCATTTGCAAGAGGAAATTTTTTATGCAAGGAAAACTGTCAACCTTACACAATTTTTTCTACAAATAGGTCAAAAGTGCTTGTACTCATACACCAAGTCCCAGATCTGGGAGTTAATTTCTCTTTGCGAAAAAAATTCCGAAATTCTTCAAAAATTTCAAAAATCGCACTTTTTAGGCTTTGATATCTCTGGTGGGGCACGAGGCAAAAATTTGAAATTCTGGCCTTTGATAGTATATTGTGTAGTAGTGTTATGCACAAAAAATTTCAAGAAGGAGATTTGACTACAAGCTGAGATATGACATGGACAATATGTGAAAACAATACTGCCAACTATTGTAACCTACTATGCAATTGTTCATACCTCCAAAATTTTAAATTAATTATTTATGGTGCAAAGTTAAATGTTAATTACAAATATCTTCTTCAAATGCGTCTGTGTGATTTAAACAATTCAGAATGTATGCTAAGCCAATACACCATTTGTCCAGAGGAACAAACCTACTAGAAGTGCTATTGCAACAATTTTACTCTGTACACATTTCAGGACAAGTAAATTTCACACAATAGGTTGCAACTGATCGAGTTTACATGGTTTCAATTATTAAACCTATAGAATTTCATTCAAGTTAACAAGGGATGACAAGACTTGGGTGGCTTCAAATAAAATTTTGAGAAAGAACAGCCTGATGGACTGACAACAGTAACTGGTCGAACTCATAACATCTCTCGTAAATAGTGTTAAGCTCTTTGTTGAGCATGTATAGTATCTTTGTAAATTAAACATTTATTACTAAACTGTTTTCAACAAACGATATTTTCTGTGTAAATATTGTAATAAATGAGACTATTCTCATTTCTCCTAATGTACTGATAATAGCATTTCTTAACATTTTTCAATCACCGTATCTCAGCTTATAGTCAAATCTCCTTCTTGAAATTTTTTGTACATAACACTACTACACAATACTATCAAAGATTAGAATTTCAGATTTTTATCTCGTGCTCCACCAGAGATATGAAAGCCTAAAATGTGCGATTTTTGAAATTTTCGACGAATTTCGGAATTTTTTTTCGCAAAGAGAAATCAACTCCCAGATCTGTGACTTGGTTTATGAGTACACGCACTTTTGACCTATTGTAGAAAAAATTGTGTAAGGTTGACAGTCTTGTGGAACAATTACATAGTAGGTTACAATAGTTTGACATTATTGTTTTCATATATTGTCCATGTCATATCTCAGCATGTAGTCAAATCTCCTTCTTGAAATTTTTTATACATAACATTACTACACAATACTATCAAAGGCCAGAATTTCAGATTTTTATCTCATGCCCCACCAGCGATATCAAAGCCTAAAATGTGCAATTTTTGAAATTTTTGACGAGTTTCAGAATTTTTTTTGCACAGAAATCAACTCCCAGATCTGGGACTTGGTGTATGAGTACACGCACTTTTGACCTATTTGTAGAAAAAATTGTATAAGTGTGATAGTTTTCCTTGCATGAAAAATTTCCTCTTGCAAACGGATAGATTTTGGAAAAAATCTTAAATTTTGTGCTAAAATTTCACCTGTAAAATTTTATTTTCCAAAATTATTCTACCACCATATTTAGCCTATTTTATTCTGAACAAAATGCTGCAAATCCCATTTGGGAAAATAAAAGACGAGATAATTACAATTTTGTGTATCCTAGTATCTGAAAAAATCGCCGCACACGATGAAACAAAGATGGCCGCCATGCACAAACAAAAAATAGTAAAATTAAAATAACGGTCATTTTGAACTTCATCATGTTAGGGTTGTTGTACAAAAAATTTCAGATTTTTTAAAAATGGTAGAGCGACCAGTGTTGTACCACTTGAAATGGGTTGACTATAATAAAGTTTATTAATGCACTAAAACTTAGAATAAGATTTTCGTTAAAATAATTTTTAATAAACGCGTTTGAAAATGAAAGGGAAATAAAATAGAAATACATAATAGATTTAATTAAGAAATAAGGAAATATTGAATTTGCCAAAAATATAGAATGTCGTGAAGTAAAATATTTTATATAGCATGTACACTGGTGTCCAAAAGTTAAGCATAATTCGTAAAATGCTCAAAACATGGAGTAAATATGTGTAAAATTATTCAAAATTACTTCCGGAGATAAATTGATTAAAGAAGGAACATTGGTTTTATGCAAAACTTTTCTGTCGACTACGCCATGCGCGAAATACATGCACATGTCGGAACACGTATAAACTGGTTCACGCGGTATAGGTAGTTCAGACGAATTTCGTATAACTGATGTGCCAAGAAACATTGTTGCGATCAAATGGGTTTAATGATGGCACAAAGACTCAAACTGGACGTGTTTGCGAAAGGAAGAATCGTTGAAATGCTGGAATCAGGACGATCACAAACAGAAGTGTTTGGAATTCTGGACATGAACCAGTTTGTGATCTCAAGACTGTGACAGAGGTTTCAAGGTACGGGAAATGTTACCCGAAAACCAGTCACAACCCTTCGCCAAGACCGATATCTGGTAACAAGTGCGCGACGTCAGAGGGGCAGTACTACCAGAGAACTTTATTCGGCGCTCACAGTCGCCAAAGGAACACGAATTTCAATATAAACTGTTTACAGGAGACTTAGTCATACTGGTCTCTATGATAGACGGCCAGCAGTTTGCATTTCCCTCGTGTTTGCGCATAAACACGCTCGTTTAAACTGGAGTTTGAAACATCAACATTGAAGTGAGGGATAGTGCTGCCAATGTGATGTCCAGTGACGAGTCCCGATTTAGCCTGAGTAGTGATTCTCGTCGGGCAACGATATGGAGAGAACTTGGAACACGTTTTGAACCAAGAAATATAAGGGAAAGGCATCTTTTTAGATCAGGGGTAGTAATGGTGTGAGTAGGCATCATGCTGGACGGCCACACAAACCCCCATATCTTTAACACGAGGTCTGTGACTGGTAAAAGTTAAAGGGACGAATTTCTTGAGCCTTATGTTCTCTTGTTTCGAGGTGCTGTCGGTAGCGTTGCAAAGGTTTGAAAAAAGCCGGTTTAAACCCGGGAATAAACCGGGGTTTTAGGAATAAACCTGGAAAAAACCCTGTATTTTTTGAAATAATTCGTTTTTTTGGGATAAACCTGGTCTATTGGAAATAAACCCGGGAATAAACCGACTCTTTGCAACTCTAGCTGTCGGTCCTGACTTCATGTTCATGTATGATAATGGGCTTTGTCACCGTGCATTACTGGTTGACGACTTCCTTGAAACGGAAAATATCTAGCGCATGTCGTGGTCTGCAAACTCCCCGGATTTAAATCCTATTGAGCATGTATGGGATATGCTCGGGAGATAACTTGCAGCCCTATCGCACCCACCACGCTTCGTTCCAGAACTGAAAGGAGCTCTCAAAGAAATTTGGAACTGTTTGAGCCCTAACTCATTCATAATCTCACAGCAGGTATGAGAAATAGCTGTGCAGCGTGCCTGGCTGTCAGAGGTGACTACACGCCTTATTAAACTGCAGCATCACTATTTTTTTTAATGTTTTTTTTCATTTTTCCTTTAAAATGTGAACACTTACTGTGCTCAGTTTTCTTTCAAATTGCTACTTTATGTAATAAAAGTAAATATTATTGTTCTTTTGAATTACTTCTTTACTTTACAACCATTTTACACTCGCATACCACGTTTCACCACATTCCCATTTTCATTTATTTCATTACTTACTTAATTACCAATTATGCTTAACTTTTGGACACCAGTGTATATCTATATATTGTTAAAAAACATTTAAAATGCATGAGAAATGTACACATGTAGGAAGTACACACAAATATATATAATATTATCTTCATTTCTTGATAAATTAAAATTATTTCATTCCGTTAAATATTTGTTTTCTAAAATTGATCTTCCTTAAAATTAATAAAATGAAATGAATGCGCAAAACATAAGTACCCATAATTAATGCATATACCAGTTTAATAAGTAATAACTGAGCGCATTATACTTTTTAGAATTAAAGCTAGTACACTAAAATATATAATAATTTAATTTCATAAATTAGCCAACGGTTGTTAAAGGTAATGCGACGTAAAAGTTAATTACATTACACAAAATAAACGATTTGAACAAACAGAAATCTTATGTCGTAAATTCGGGTTTCTTAATCGAGAGTATAACTGAATTATACTTATTATTGGCTAATTGCTACTCCAAGGATTCACTATGAATAATGCAATAGAAGTGATTATTTAGAATTAAATATTTCAGAAATTTATTTTAAAATAGGATTTTTAATGTTTTTCTTTATATAATTTTGAATAAAACCTTTCTGTAGTATGCCATCGATATAGAATGTAAATAAAAAAATTTCAAATTTAATATTATATGAATTTTTCCAGTAAATACGCTTATTGAAAAGGGTTTCTTAACTTATGCAATTTAAAGATACGTTTGGTATTATGAAGAAATATAAACATTATAATGGTACTGTAAACTTATTATTTGGAACATCAAAAGTATTGTAGTAAATGAAAGGGAAATGTTATAATGAAAACGATGAAGAAAAGAAAAATAAATTTTTAACCGAAATACTTCAAATTTACCTCATTCACTTATCTGGGAAATGTGTTACAAAACTTCGCTCAAAGATATCATTAATCTTGCAGCAGAAGCACTTATACACTGGCGGAAAAAAAAAATCCCAACACCAAGAAAAACTTATTGTAGAGTAATGAAATTTGGACAGTGCATTTGTGTAGTTAAAATGTTTAATTGATTAGATTTTCGAGATCATAGGTTAATTTAAGGTCAATAAAATGCATTTCAAATGTGAAATGCTGTTACATTAAAAGTCGCTATTAGCTCCATAATTTTGAATGCATGCTTGCACACGTGCATGCATTGTGTCATACAGGTGCCGAATGTCACTTTGTCGTATGGAGTTCCATGCTTGTTGTACTTGCTGTGTGAATACTGTGATGGTCAGTGCTGGCTGGGGATGACACCGGAGTTCTCATCCAAAGATAGCCCATACGTGCTCAGTGGAAGACAGATCTGGTGTTCTCGCTGGTCAAGGTAACAGGTCGACACTCTGTAGAGCACGTTGCGTTACAGTAGCGGTATGAGGGCTCGCGTTATCCTGTTGAAAGACGCCCCTTCAATGCTTTTCTTGAATAGCAGCACTACAGGTTGAATTACCGAACTGACTTACAAATTTGCAGTCAATGTGCTTGGGATATGCCCTAAAGTACTTCTGGTGTCATAGAAAATTGCTTCTTAGACCATGACTCCAGACTGTAGATCCAGTGTTTTTAAGCCGCAGACAGTTTGGTTGCAGGCGTTCTCCTGGCCTCCTTCTGACCAGCACACGGCCATCACTGGCACAAAGGCAGAACATGCTTTCATCAGAAAACACAACAGATCTCCACTCCATCCTCCAGTGAGCTCTGGCTTGACATCATTGGCGTCGCAAACGGCAATGGCTTAGAGTCAGTGGAATGCGTGCCTTGCACCGAGCTGTCCTTGAAGTAACCGATTTTTAACAGTTCGTTGTGTCATTGTGGTACCAACTGCGGCTCAAATTTCTGTCGCAGGCACAATACGATGAGCCACAGGCGTACGCCGAATACGACGGTCTTCCCTCTCAGTAGTGCCACGTGTTCACCCGAAACTTGGTCTTCTTGAGGCAACACCATCTCTTGACTATTGCTCCCTACAATCATGCACAGTGGATGCATTCTGTCCAAGTCTTTCTGCAAAATCGCGGAAAGAAAATCCACTTTCTCGTAGCTCTAATTTACGACCTCTTTCCAATTCGGGGAGCTGATGATAATAGCTTCTTCGTCTTCTTAAAGGCATTCATGATCAACTCAACTCAATTCGTCAAATTTTGAAGAGAGAAAATGCTCACGAACTTTACAGCACTCGTTTAAAGCAAACCTGACTTTAAAGTTGTGAGTGGCGATACTAGCGCCGCACTTATGCGCGAAGCCTGAAATTTGAATCAATGTCATCTTTCAGATGTATAAACACGCCTACAAAATTTCGTTTGGCTAACACAAGTCTTTCTTGGTGTTGGGATTTTTTCTTCCGTCAGTGTATTTTATGTGAGTGGAGGCGCAAGACACATTTTTTGCGGGTTATAGATACATGGTTCGTATGGGTACCATTATTTGCCTGGTGGAATACTAGCATTTCTTAATTGAAAAAATACATAGAAGATTAGAAGATTAAGTACGGAGTAAATGCTTTTTTTTTGCCCTTGTAGTAATCAGACCCTACTTTCAACATGCTTTTTTTCTTTTGAACGCTTATTTTTTCATTCTTGTTAGTAACAGTTTTCTACAAGTTGTCCAAAGTTTGCCAGTATAACCTGCCAATTTAATATCAACTTACCATATGAATGGTGAGATAATATTTGTATTCCATTATTACACACAGATTTTTACAAACATTTTCGGTACATAGATAAAATCATCCCAACAGACACATAACTGGTGGGCCACTATAGGCGTAGTTAGCGGTGGCCCAAAGTGTTTGATAACGGCCCGCCATCTTTGGCCGTAACGGCTCCGTCAAAAAACTGTCACGCCGGCCAGAATACGGCCACAAGATAATGGGCCAAGATGATACAAGAAGTTGCCCACAAATGTGCCATTAGCGTTTTATCGAAAATATCAGACAGCCACAAACTGGCCACAATTATTCTTTTAAAGGCCATTAAAAATAAAGGTTGGCCAGGAGATGACCCTCACCCAGCCATTTGTGTTTGTAAGAATTAAATTTAGCCCAAAGCTGCCCATAAAAAAGCCTTTTCTGGTGTATTTTCAATTTTAACTAGCCAAAAGCCTGCCAGTTTCGTGCCATAAAGATTACTTAAGAATAAATTCAAAATTTGATCTATAAAAAATATTTCTTGGGAGATTGTTTAAATGATAAGTGTTTTTGCGTGAAAACAATATATTAATAATTATTTAGGTAATTTTTTCAAAAGCATTATATGTATATATATATATATATATATATACTTTTTTGAAAATTTTCCAAACTTATTATTTGACAAAGTGAATTTATTAATTTCTTTTTTTTTATTTATTCTATTTTAAAAATTCATGTGTAATGCCATTTCTAAATAATTGCATTTCATATAGCTTTTAAAAGTGTTAATTGAAAAAAAATTAAATTAATTAATAATTTCACTATGCCAAGTAATAGGTTTTGAAAATTGTACCTGCATAATAATTAATACATTGTTTTTCATGTAAAAACAGTTATTTAAAAAATCTTCCAGAAAATATTTTTATAGATCAAACTTTGAATCTTTATTTAAATAATTTTAAAATTATATAAATTGTTATACATTTTAAAAGTTTTAATTGAAAAGAATAAATTATTTATTTAATTCACTATACCAAGAATTGTGTTTAAAAATAATTCAAGATAAATAAATTTATGTAGGGGGAACTGGGGTACATTGATACATGGGGCACATTGATACACCCCCTCTACCGCTCACAGGGTCATTACAGAAAGTTTCACAACAGCTCCAAAAGATGATGCTAGTGTATTCAACTACATACAGAAAATCTTGGAATGATTCAGTAGTTTGATGAAATGGGACGGGTGATTTATTGTTTTTGTTGTTCAAAAGTAAATATGAGTTGTACAATTGAAATGCTATTATACAACTGTTCCAGTATTTTCAACCAAAATGAACACTCTCCCTGGTAAGTACAGCTACTCTTTATCAGTTCTTCATTATTTATTGTTAGATATATTGTGAAGTGTTGGATTTGAGACTCATTTTATTCAAAATCGCTGTATGGGGCACATTGATACAGTCTATGACGGGGCACATTGATGCAGCCTAAATCCTTTAATAGTTCATATTTTCATTATCTTTTATTATTTTTTTTACCATACACTCCTTAATCCAACCTTTTTTTTCACGAAAAATTTCTAATATTAGTTTTTATTGAAGTGAAATAGCTCTAATTTCTTTATATTAGAACATTTTATAGTATTTTTGAAAACAGAAGATGTAGGAACTTACCCAGCATCTAGTGCTAGTAGAACTAATAAAAGAAAAGGACGCCATTCTGGCAAATCTCGAATTTATATCGATTCTCCAGAGAAAAAAGTATTTTCGACATGCGAAATGTTAAGTAAGAGAAACAAACTGCAGAACAGAAAATGATACTTATATTATAAACAGAATTTTTAATATAATTATCCTTATTTTTCTGTTTATGAACCTATTTATAAACAGAAAAACTGGTAATTTTTTCATCTTTCATAAGAAAGAAGATAATGCTGGGGTTGAAGTGCTAGATATGACAAAGTTACCACAGCCAACAATCAGACAAGAAACAGCCAGAACATCAGGTCATAATATATTTAATTTTGATTGCTTTAATATTGCTTAAAAATAAATTGTGGGTGATTTGAATTTTTATAAATAAATATAAAATGGTTTTCTAATTCATTTTCTATGAAAAATATGCATTGGTATTATTTTGTCGTCATTTTTCTCAAACGTATCAATCTGCCCCGGGGATGGGGCACATTGATACAAATGACTTTTTTTGATTTTTTTAAAATTACATGCAAAGATACTATATAAAACAATGATTGTACATTTTTATAACATACTACTCAAGTTTTGCTGTCACCTCATGGAAAAAAAACTTGAATTTTCTACTTTCTTGACACCAAAAAAAATCTTAGAAAAAAACTGTATCAATGTACCCCAGTTCCCCCTATGTATATTTTGAAATATATACTGAATAATTATTAACTTTTTTTTTTTTTTTTTTTTTTTTTCAGGGAAAACAGTTTATTTAAACAATTTTGTAACAAGAATTTTTCATAGAACAAAATTTTGAATTTACCCTTAAACAATTTATATAACCTTAATATGATCTGTTATGTGTGCTACATTTAAATTTCATGTATTTGTAAATATATATATTTTTTTTTTCATTTTATGTTATTTTTACATTTATTAGTAAGCCTATTACCAGTATATGCATATTTATTAAAACTTTATTAAATTATTATCTGAGAAACAATCATTATATTTGCATCATTTAAATATTTTTAAATTTCACATTTAGATTTTTTTTTTTTCCACAAATTAAGAAGAAATTTTACTCACACGAAAAACACACTTGTTTATGCTAATCATAATGCTAATCATATCTTAATTAATAAAATTTTCTACACTAGTCGAAATTTTACGAGCATTAAATTTTGCGAATAATATTTTTTTACAATAAAAATGAATTGAAATTACCAAGCTTTCACAGTATTTTTAATGACATAATCTGAAAATAACATTAAAAAAAAAGATCAAATTTCAAACTTTGAGAAAAAAATAAAAATATATGGTTGCTATTTCGTAATTTACACAAAATGTTAATATGATAAAAGCAATCTATTTTAAATATTATGTAAAATTATCCATCCGCGGTTTTAAAATATCAATCATTATTCGAAAAGGTACAATAAGAATAAATTTTATACAAATTAAGATCATCAAGTTTTAGTGGTATTTTTTAAACACATGCTCTGTATTGCTAATTTAAACTAACGTGTGAAAAGAAAACATATTTTACATGTTAAAATAAACACATTTGACGCATATTAAACTATTCAAGGAGTCGCAATATGTTTATCGCATACGTGTACATCGTCGTAAAATGAAAATAATTACTTCGAAAAAAAGATGCGACAATAAGAATAACCTTTAATTAAATTAAAATTATCACATTTATGTTAAAAACAATGATGCAAAAGAAAATTCAGAATATAATTTAATAAAATTTTAATGAATAAATACATACTAGGTAAGACTTACCATTTATAATCTGGATAATATTCTTTCGAGAATTTCTGCACTCGTTAAAGTCAACAACATACTCATACTACAGTGCAGAGAAGAATGATAAAAGGGTATTAGTTTCTCTATAGCAATGCCAACCCCGCAAAATTCCCAGAATCTCGTCACCCCATTTTGCCTCAGGCAATAGTGACCTTGAGCGCAAGCTGTACTCAACACTTTTGCTTCCAGTATTCACCAAATGTTTTTTAGCAGTTGTATTAGGAAAAAGAGAAAGGTTTTTAGGGGGATATTTTTTACGAGTTGTTATTTATCAAAATCTATAATTATAAATTAAATAGTTTAAAAGAAAACTTTTGTCTTCAGTCATGTCTTTTCAAACTTTTTTTTTTTTTTTTTTTTTTTTTTTTTTTTTTTGTTACAAGATTTTTTTTCCTCTGTTTTTGAAAGATAAAGAAAGCTTTTATAAAGTTTCATCATCTGCTGAGAAATGGAGGGGGGGGGGGACGATAATGTCTTTTAACGAAAATGAAAATGTCTTAACAATCACAATTTAATAAAACAAATATTTTGTTTAAGTTCACAATTATCTTCTTAAGAAATTAATTTTTTAACAAAATAAATATAACAATACAAATATGGTATACTATCTAAGACGGACTCTGTATAAGATGGATATTAGTTTAACTCTGAAAGTTTATCAACTTCTTGTGAATCCATAGACATAGAGTAAAATTTCTCTAAAATGAAATATTATCTACTATGGATAATTTTCTCTGTTCCAATAGATTGCGTCTTAGACAGAGCTTACTGTAAATGTGTAAATATGAATTATATCATATAAAATATTGATAATAAATATTTAAATATATAATCTATATTTACACAATAACTTTATATAATGTTTTGTTTTCACAAAAGATTTCGTTCAGCTATAGGGCGACTGCCAAATTCACTGTTCAACAACGCTAAATATTTATGCAATTTCTGACTCATTTTTAAAGGAAAAGGCATTCAACTGGCTAGCCTGATAACTAAAGCGATTTGAAATTGAATAAGTTGTCCATTTTCTTATAAATAAAAAAATTATTGGGATGTAAGCGGTTGTGGTCACGTAACAACCGTTTTCCTCCTGTCTCGCAGTAGTCAGTCATATCCAGAACACAGATTCAAAACACCCAGTTTAACAGTATTTGCTGATTTTTTATTTATTTATTTATTTATTTATTACATTTACTAAAAAATATAAACCACCTTTCGATTCATAGTTTCTGAGTAACAGCTCCTGCAATTTCATTCGTTTCCGAACAAATATGAATTTAAATAGATGTTTTTATTAGATGCTTCTTCAAATTGGAATTCGTTCAACGTTTAAAGGTTTTTTTTTTTCTTTAAAAGAAAATTTTTCGTTATTCTATTCAATATGACATATTTTGCTTTTGTATATTAAGGAAAATACTTTCAAATGAATTTCATTCCAGCGTGTTTATAAAAACATACATATATACATTTTAATACGAAATTTACAGAGAAGATAATTTTATTCATAATTTTTAAGAATGTGTGAAAAAGAAGTCGTTTAACGTACATTTTAAAGCATAAAAAAAATAAATTCCACATTTTATTAAATACTTTCACCAAAACAAACATTTTGAATAAGAAAAATTATGATATTTCCTTAAAAAGAGAGAGAGAGAGAAATTAATTGTATTTTTAAGCCAATTTTAGACATACTGCAATCGCCAATTTTAGAAATATTTACGCGTTTTTGGCTAAAAATAATATTGCGTGTGTAATGCGAAAGTTTGAAATTACTGAGAGTGGTGAAAGATAGACTGCTTTAAGTACAATCTAAATGAGTTTATTTATTTATGTATTATAAATCATTTTAAATATTTATTCAATTTCTTTCTTTTTTTCTTTTTTTTTGTGAGTAATGGATGTAAAAAGGCATCGCTGAAAAAAAAATACTTGGAATATTATATACATTTTTAAAACCATTTCTATTTTTTTTTCAATTTTTTCAAACTAAATAAAAATATGCCATCTATTTCACTGTTTTAAATATATATCTCGCATAATTTTCATATGCTTATTTAAACTCAGATTTAAAATAATTAAACTTACGCTGAAAGAAATGGAGACAAAAAACATTTCCTCTCTTTAAATAAAAATGCTGGTTAAACGACATAAGCCCTCTGCTTTCTACAAAATGGTGGGCCGTTACATGCTAGCCAGAAACCGACCCTTAAAAGTTGGCCGGCAAAGTAAACGCAACAGTTCTTTCATCACCGATCCGTTAGCGGCTTAACGATCGCTGCCGCAATTAGCGGCGCGTCATTTATGGCACAATACTGTTTAGTCACAAATGGCCGTAACTCTTTCTGGCCGCAACGAATCCAGCTTATGGCCATAAGTCGAGTGTTTGTGGGGATAACTTATTTTTTTATATCTAACCATTAAAAATGTCTTATCATAATTGAGAGCTTCGGGAAAGAACAAAAACGTAGCGTAAAAAATTATATTAAAAAAAATTGCAAAATCACTGGTCCTTCCATTCTTGAATATTTCACAATGCTAAAATCATAGTAGTCTTCATTACTACAGTCTCACCAGTAGCTGAGAGTTTCTGCTGTTGAATCTGGTAGTCCGGAAGTGCTGAGTTTGAACCTAGTCACGCCCATCGTCCTAACCGTTTGAAGGTTTTCGTGATTTTCAGCAAATCATCAGTAACCTTGCATAAATATGGTTTAGTTTCCCTCAGAAAAACCCAAACAGAGGGCATCCCACTTTCGGGTCTATATCCCTCGTGTAATTCGGATATCATAATCAACACCAAATCTCCGACATCTCTACTGCATGTCTTCTTGAATACTGTTTTTATTGGTGCCTGTATCAGCACCAACTATGAATTCGTGTTGACTACAGATGCTTATTCAGTTACTTTATCTATTTTCTTAATTTTTTCCCTTTCCATCAGATGCACTGCATTAAAAATTTTCGAATCTCTTAACCCACAACATAACCTAACGCAATTTTTTAAATTACAATGCAGTAATTCGCTATTTTGACTTCGTATTTTGACTCATTGTTTTCGATATCTCCAATTGTTCCTTTTTTTCTGTTACTCCTAGCAAAAACACGTGCATTTTACCTGCATAATTTTGTGTGTGACAAATGTGTAATTTTTTTTGTAATGATTTTAACATTATTTTGTCCTGGCACGCTATCCTATTTTTGTATTGTTTATACCGTTTTCAATTGCAATTTCACACAATTTGATAAATTCTTTCAATCCTAAAACAATCGAGTGGACTATAATGCGTAAAAAAATATCGAAACATGCAACTGTTCTTTTATTTATGGCGGTATGAGAATCGCAAAACTACTCTCTGCATGTGGTGGGAGTTTCGTTTTTGATCGGTTATTTTAATGGAGTCTTTATTGTGCAAGAATGTCTATGTCTTTCGACTGTACATGAAAGCAAGAGTTATGCATGCATAACAAAGAGAAACTGTTAGATTTAGGGGTTGAATAAATAATAGTAAAAAATAACAGATTTTATCCACGAGTAATTCAACCATTTTCGAAAGAAATTATTCAATAGAAATCAGTGGAACTAAAAAGATCTATATCAGGTCACAATCAATGGTCTTGTCTGATGCAGAGATTAGAATAAAGTTGACGTAAGATAATAAATTAAACACAATTCAGAAACTTTCAGCACTTTTTGATGAAGCAATTAAAAAATTTCAGAAATTTAATATTAGAAACTTAAATTTTAGAATTAAGAATCATAAATATTTATGAATAATTCAAAATTATCTGTAAATTCAGCATTATCAAAAACTCTTTAAAGACTAATCACATTTGGCTTTAAAAAGGGTGACATAATCCCAATGGCATGAAGATAGTATGAAGAGATAAACATAACATTCCCATAAATATATATATTTATAAATTATATATTAAATATATATATTTATAAATTTATGTATTAAATATATATATTTATAAATGTATATATATATATATAAATTATAAATATATATTTTTTAATTTTTAAGAAATATTATAGAGTTTTATTCAGGGTTCGCACAGCTCTACCACTAAATATTTACAGTATTTCAATGTATTTCACTGCAGAAAAAATATTGCGAAAATTGCGAATCGAGGCGGTGGTTGCGAATTCTGTTTCCTAAAAATTAAATATAAATTTTCTTATCCTTAATAGTGGTGACAGAGTCCTTACAAAATATAAGGAGTGTGCGAACCATGTTATCGTTTAGAAAAATTTCAAATATATAGCTTATTATACTATTAAAAAGTCATTTCTACTTAGTCTTCTCATAAAAATTGGATGTAATCACAACATTATTTAATTGGAATGCAAAGAAATTCAATTATTGAGTTTCATTTGAAACTAATTTTTTTTTACTAAACACAATTCCATGAATCAAATTCAGGATTAAGAAATCCACTTCATTCTTTAATCAATAAAGTTTTTAAAAATAAATAACGATAACTATAACAAAATTATAGAGATGGTTTCTTTTGTATTCTTTCTTTTAATTAATTTGATAGAACATTTTTAACTACATTAATAAAGCCAAAAACTAATTTCACACTACTGCGTAATCGAAAATATTCTTGAATGGAAATGAATTTTTCATGAAATCGCTAAACTAAACGAATGAAGCTTGAATTCATTAAAGAATAGAAAAAGGATTCTCGACGTAATGTTTTTAAGTTAATGTACTAGTCAGTGTCTGAAATTTGAAAAGCAAAACCAGAGATATGGAAGAATAAGCAAGATGTAAAACATTTGGCTAAAAAAAAGGACGATCGAATTAATGCTTGTAGATTATGTATCATTTCCTTAAATTTACATGCACTATTTTGAGAATTCGAGCTGAAAATTTCATTTTTGTGTAAGAATCAGAGTAGTTAGAAGATGATAAAATCCACTAATTGTTTAAATGCTGTTTGTAATGCTTGGTACGTCAGCTTAAATTATTGAGAATTCTAAATACTGCCAGTACATGACATCATCTGGTAATAATTAAATAATCAATAAATAAATAATTAAATAGTTAATTAAATAATTAAATATTCAATAATTAATTAAATAATTAAATAATATGGTTATAATTAAATAATCTGGTCTTGGCCGATCTCTCGGTTGGAATGTTTACATTTCAATGGATCGATCTACCCTTCTCGTCACCTCCGCCCCTTTACTCCCGAACATCTGTGATCATCTACAAGAAATATATGTATATATGTATGTGTGTGTGTGTGTGTAAAAATGACGCTTGTGTTCACTTATGTGATTTACGACAACAGTATCCAAACAATGTGTCGAAAAAACTGACCAATTCGTTCACGGACTGTTATATAAAGGAAATAACTCATAGATAACCCAGCTTTAAAATTTTATCTCTGAATGTATTGACAAACAAATAAATCCGATTACAAGTGATCACTCTTTAATTTATTACACTGATATATAGAAATCCGCTGGTGTAATTTAGCGAGAATGGGGCAACAGATTATCTTTTGCAGTAAAGTAAGCTAAAAAAATTGGATTCGCGAGGTAACTGGGCCATACACTGTAAAAAAAATCTGTAACCTTAGTAATCTAAATTAACCGAAATCTCTTATGCTTACTAAAATTTTATGTGTACACTTTACAAGAAAATGATGTCAATCTACAAAACTTGTAAGCAAAACTAAAACCATCTGTAACTTTACAAAAGAATTTACTAAAATTTTGGTAACTTTACTAAAATTTTATCTATAATGCTCGTTATCGTCACTTAAAAAGTTTTTGGAATACGATTTCCCAAAAAAATTCTTAGTAACCTTAAAATTTGTTTGATTCAAAGTGCAAATCTGTATCTGTTACATGAATTTTCATTGTTGCCGTTACATAAAAAGTTCTTGGAATACAATTCTACTAGAAAATTTTTTGT
Source organism: Maratus speculifer (assembly GCA_964019185.1). Lineage (NCBI taxonomy): Eukaryota > Metazoa > Arthropoda > Arachnida > Araneae > Salticidae > Maratus > Maratus speculifer. The sequence continues at coordinate 24,096,766 of OZ025293.1, read as the reverse complement.
AACTTTCCCAATTTTTTTTACAGTGTAGGCTATTTTACAAAAAACCGTTGATGGCTTTTAAATTTTAGCTTTTATTAACATTGCATCTCCATCTCTACTTCTTAACACTAGAACCGCGGAGCGGGTCAATTTGACCCAAATTGATGTTTAATTTCTCGCCACGCGAAAAGTATTCATTGAAAAATCGTTTCCTTTTCTGACTTTTAATATTTTAAGGTAATCAACAACTTTTCGTATTTAATTGCGAATAACATAAATATTTTTTCAGTTCTAACTACTTATACCTAGAACCGCGAAGCGGGTCAATTTGACCCATAATAATTTTTTGCGCATAAATGACAAACACAGATGCATTTTGGGGTGAAGTGATGAGAAAGTATATCTGCCTCATTTCTAATACCTCTAAGAGGCAGAATTAAAAGAGGTGGTGGTGAAAATTTGCAAACAAAATCTTTTATTCTGTATGTGAAGAATGGATGATTGCAGTGGTAAATTACAACAAATATTCAGAAGTAGTATTAAAGTTTCTTTTATTCTGCATTTTAAAATTAGTATTTTGAAAGTATAGATAAGATTTCCGATGTCTTAATATTGCCGTTTAAGAAGCTTTGTAATGTTAGAAACTTTTATCTGGAAATGACTGAGAATGCAAACGATTGAGGATGAATACCTGCCTCTAAAGGAAGAAAATTAAATTCTAATGATGAAAATGACAATGACTCTGCTTATACTTTTAACATTGTTGGAATTTTTCATTGGAGTATAGATGAAAATTTATCATTACTGAACGAAATTTTGTGATATTTATCAGAAAAAAAAAGTCGGATATAAAAAGGGAGAATTAAAAATTTGAACAAAAGGTGACAAAATTTGAACTGTATACTTATGAAAATCTGAAAAATAAATAAGTAATAACGTATTCATGCCTGGAAATAAAAGAAAAATGCAAGATTAACTGTATACAAGGGCTTAACATACGCGTAAATGAGCACATATTTCTTTCAAAATCTGTGAGTATGTTTACTCAGTACATGCCTAACAAAACGAGATAAATTCAGACTGGTCTCACGTTCTAGTTGCTTGCAGATGTTGAACGGGCCTTGCAGAAACTGTAAAACGCTCAAGACGAGAAATACAAGTCTCTGTAAAAATGTCAAAATCGGAAATGCATTTAGCTATTCTTCTAACATCAGTATAACTACTTATCAAGGAGAAAGGGGTAAACATGTGTTGGTGTTTAGCAGTCTGCATCTAACTGTTAAAATTTTAGATAGTTCTAAAAAAATAAATACTCTTGTTTACTGCAATGCAACTAAAATCAGTGTAGCTGTGTGATTATACAGATGACAGAAAGTCTTTTTATGTCAAGCCTGCTTCTTATAGAAGGCCGATGAATGCAATTTTATGTATTACTACAATATTTTGTATTTTTCTACAATCAATGCTTGGATTTTATGCAAATCTGTAACCGGAAAATGTATTAGCATACAGCAATGTATTCAAGATTTAATTGAAGACGTAAAAAAACAGTTTATCATTTCTCCTTCTCTCCCCACCAAAAAAAAAAAGTCTTGTCATTTCGGTAAGACGAAATACTGAAAATTATGAAAAACACAAACTAAACATAACAGAGTTTAATATTACAATAAAAAAAATTTAAATTAAACTAAAAATAATTGCTCAAAACGTAATGTACCCGTAATGTACGTAAACGTAAATATGCAAAATATTTAACCACGATTTCCATAGCATTGCATACAATAACATGGATTAGATAAATCAGTAAATCTAGCCGGTAATTTGTATTTTTTATACTTTTTAAAATTATTCTTAGATTTTATATATAAACTTATTTGAATGGGATGATCTATTTTTTATTGATGTTTATTAAGTCCAAGCTTATTTATGTTTAAAATTCATGTTCAATATATGTTCAAAATATTTTCATCATACATAATAAAATGCAATTTTGAATAATAAATAGCATTTTGCGAAATGTGGGTATTTTCTGCTGACTTTAAATGTAAAATATAACTAAATACTAAGCAATATTAATTATTATAAGAAAATATAATCATTTAATTAACCAAATTAAGTATTTGTGCATATTTATATATCCTTTTCCATCTCGGGTCAAATTGACCCGCTTCGCGGTTCTAGGTATACCGAAAGTCCCGCGGTTCTAGTGTTAAAACAAAATATGTGGATTCAATTAAAGCTCTGCCTTTGCTATGATATGTTACCGAAAATTCACGCTTCTTATTTTAAAAACAGCGAACGTCAGTTTGGTTGAACTTTTTTCGCTTGTTCTTAAAATACGGTAAGTGCTTTTATTAAGGGTGCTCAGGAGTTGAAAACTTTTTAAAAAATCGATTTTTTTATGATCTAGTTTCATTATTCAATTAATTCTTAACTCAATGCAAAAAACCGCATAAAAATATTTGCATTTTTAACGGAGTTATAAGCATTTATGTATCAACACATTCATAGCCACACCCATATAATTTCAACTTTAAGTCGCGTTTTCTCAAAACTTGATTTTTGACGACTAACACCAAGATTTAAAAAAAACTATCTGATGGAATGGTTTCATTTTTTTGCATGCATATAACATCATTATCTATAGAATGAATTAATATAGTTTAGATAGTTTAATATTTTGAGTATTTTTAAAGAAAAAGCAGCTGTATTTTTTAGGAGTTTAATTTTCAAATTTGAGAGTTTTTTTAATAATGTTGTTTTTGAATGATAGTTATATCCTTAATTCATTCTATAGAGTAAAGTTTCTGGATCATTTTAAAGCAAAAATTAGGTTCTTATGTCAATTCAACGTTAAGATATCTTGGTGTTGGTGATATTACACATAATTTTTTTTCGAAAATTGTGTTACATAAATTTTGCTATATTTCTTATTATATTACATTGAAGTACTTCATTTTATAATTTTATAAGACTACAAACATACCTTTAAAATATCAGAAAGTTTAAATTAATTACATTGAATACTTCTGTTTTTATATGGACTCAAAGCGAGACTCTGTTTTCATGTTTTTCCGTATCGATCAACTCCTGAGCCCCCTTAAACAATCACTTTTTTTTAAATTTTAGACACATAAATACATTGATATTATCAGGTATCTGTACATATTTATTTCATGTTTCAAATGTAAGGGCAGTCCTCCAGTTAATCGATAAATTTTCGAAATTGGGGTAACTGGATTATATTTTTAATTTTTCCTTTTTTTTGGCTTACAGTAAAGGAAATTATATAATATATTGTTGTTACATAATACATTTTCTTTTAAAAGCATGCCAGTGTTGATCAAACTAAATTAGTTAAAGGAGACAACTAAACTTCAACATTTTATGATACAGGTGAAGAAGACATGCTGACACTATTATAAAATTATCGAAATCAATGAAAAATAGCTCTGTTTAATATAAAAACATGATTACATTTCCCACTTAATTATTGGACTCACCGAAATTTCATTTTGGTAAATAAAAAGTGAGAATGCAGTACTTAAATATTTACGTACCAGACTCATGTTCATAGATTTATCTTGTTTATTATTTTCCTAAACTGCTCATGTAACTTTTATACTACTTACCTATACAAAAGTATATATGTACTTACTTAATTCTTATTCTTTTGTATAAATAAATCTGATAATGTTACTTTTGTACTTTTTTAGACACCTTGACAGCAAATGTTTCCCTTACAAAATTCTTTAGTTGAGATATAATTTGTATGATCCATCTGGTTTAACTTTTTAAAGTTATTTACACTTTCTCAAACAGGACCTGATACTCTATATTAAAAAATACAAAGACGTGTGGGAAGATAGACCTGCCATGTCCAGTTCCCCGCAAAAATGGGCCAATTGGATTCATAAAAAAGAAAGACAAAATAAAATTATTTTTTTTAATTTTAGACATTAAAATGTAATTGTGAAAATTTCTGACCGTTATAGTGAACACAACTGAGCACATTTACAAATTTTTACATTTTAATTCACGTGAAAGTTAGCTTTTGGAAGCTGAATTGCCAGAAACTCCAGAGTCACATTGCGAAATCATGATCCATGTTACCTTACTATTATTTAAATATATGCACATATACTAAATTTTACGAATGCTATAGTTGCGTAGAAAGTTTAAAAAGATGCTCGCAGAAAGATAAACTTGCTATTTCGAATTTTAATAAAATTAATCACAAGATTATGACCAATAAAGTCCTTAAGTAAATAGCCTGAAATAAAAAAGAAAATCAGAGCATCCGTTTAAAAGTTATACTCGGGATTCATTTAGAAATTTATACATGTAATTGAATTATATATAACATTCACTGTTGGATATCTGTTAAAAAGGCAATTTAATGTCAAAATTATCTCTCAATGCATCATTAAAGCACAATTATAACTATAACGATACATTAAAAGGGATTTTTTAATTATATACTTTACTGAAATTTATCGAAATGAAATTTTTAATGACATTTCTTGACAGAGACAATGTTTCTTTCTTTATTCAGTAAAGACATAAATTAAATTTTCAGGCAAATTTATACAGATTAGTTCTCTATCTAAGGAATTAAACTTTAATTTGATTGTTTATTTTAACAAAAAAATATTGACATATCAATCTTCTATCTTTATTTTATATAGCAATAGCCTATAAATCTTTCTTTTTTAATAATTATCTGTCTAATATTCATAAAAGTTATCGAATGCACATCTTATAAATAATAAAATATCAATATTATAAAATAAAAATAATTTTGAACTCATCATGTTATTAAAGAATTATAAGACCTTGTATGAGAAGCCCTTGAATAATATTTATTCTTTTTTTTAGGAAATTCCGAAATAAATTAAGTTCAACTATATATGGATACTGATTTAATATGTCTAAAAAGATATTAACAACTAAAAACAGCACACAGCAATAATCATTTAAAAGTGTTCGGAGGAACTGAAATGTCTCTTTTCCCAATCGGAGATGTTCGAAAAAGTCTAAAGTATTACGAATGAGATAATATCACTGTGAAGTATTTTGTTACATGATTCTGTCACGATATCTGACGGTAAAAATGAAAGGCCTCCTGTAAACTGTCATTGAAACTGAAACATTGTACATTAAATTTCTAAATATCACTCAATAATAAAGCATGAAACAATGGGATATTTAAAATTAACTATAGATTTATTACATCGAAATTATAAGTTGATATAACTTTGAATAGAAATGACTTGATTAGAAACATATACATCGAATTTGTAATTGTATTTTTTCCTGGGAAGCGTTCTTAAGGCTAGCATATGTACATCGCCTTTACTCATCAAAACTGAATTTGACTACATCGCTGATAAAGAGGTTCGAAAAACAATGACACCTCGGCTTACGGATGATTCTGCAAACTAATGCCTCTTCTAACGATGTTTTATAATTGTTTGATTCGCATAGCAAATATTTTTTCAGTTAACAAATCTTCTATTAGATGTGAGGGCTAACACATAACTGTTCCAATTTAACTGGAAAGGAAATCACATTTACATTATTAGAGATTTTTGCTAGCGCATTTAATTAGTCAATGAAGTAACTTCGTTAGCGAAAGTATCATTGCCCTGATGAACTAGCGCCAATCTCAAAACGTTTTACTATTTCATGCATGTTAATACTTTAAATTAAACCTAGATTGGGAAAAAACGTGATTCAGTATGACTTGGCCCTAACTTTTTCGGCTACTCGACCAAAATTTCGTTAAAAGATATTCAACTGCAAAAGAAATCGAGATATATCTATACAGATTGCTATCACAGCGGCACTTTTAGGGGGAATATCCCCAATTTCAACTGGATATCTGATGGAAATAGTAGAAAAGATATCTGAAATTGGTTCAACTCTATGGATAACTTCGTACACTTCTCCGTGATACAAAATTGGTGCAAAATTGCTACCACAGAACATCATTCTGGTAGAATATCCCAAAATCCAACTGGGATCTGGTGTCTATATCCAAATATATACACATAAAACTTGGTTAAATTTTATGCAAAACTGCATGAAATTTTTGCTGATGTATAAAAATTGCAAAAAAATCGCTATCACAGCGCCCCCTTTTGTCGAATATACCCCGAAATTTAAATGGGATTTGCTAGAAGTAGTTAAATCATATATGAAATGTGGTTCAATTCTATGCATAATTTGATGCAATTTTTGATGATACAGGGAGGACACAACACACACACACACACGAACATAAAGAAATTTTGCCAAAACAGGTTTTTCAGGACTGCTTACCTCTAAAACATGTATAAATATGTCAAGAAGTGTAAGCCAAAAATTTTTCGATTACAATACTTTCTTCTGTTATAGATAGAAGAAAGTAAAAATAGGTTTAAAACCATCATAAATATGCCTACAAAGATACTCATTTAATCTATTCAGTTAAAGATACATATCCCAACATTAATATAAATTTTTTTAAAGAACTGAAGTGTATTTCTTATTCATTAAAAATTTATGTAAAAGGTATAAATTATTAATAAAAAATCAAACCGTTATGGGGTATTATGTTACGTTATTCTGTTACAATATATGATCGTAAAAATTAAGGGCTATGTAAAATATCATTAAAACGGAAAACCTGTGCATAAAACTTCTTAAAATCACTTAATAATTTAGCGCGAAACAGTGGGTTATGTAAAATTAAGTGGAGATGCATTATAAGTTACAATTATAAATTCATACAATTCAGAAAGAAAATGTGCCGTCGAGTTTAAATCTACTTTTTCTAGTCAGAAGTGATATAGTTTAATACATACGCACAATTTGTTCATTAAAAAAGCATTTTACCATACAGTTTATGATAACAAAGTCTAAATGAAACGCAAAAATATGCACACGAAATTTCGAAAGTCGATGAAATTCCCCCTTAATTATTTTCTTAGTAGATTTATATTTGGGGATTTCACGCTTTTACGTAAAACGGTTGCTGAGATATGCCACATGTTCTGAAATTTTTGACTCCCTTTTTAACTTCCTCAGAAGGAGAATTTATATAATCGCTGAAATACGTCTTTAAATATTTTTAGTGGATTTATTTTCGGGAATTTCAAGTTTTTACTTATTATGGTTGCTGAGATATGGTGAGATATGTTCTATAATTTTCGATCCCCTATTTAACACCCTTAGAGAGACGAAGGGGATTTTCAAAAATTATTTTTTTAGAACAAGCTTGCATCATAACAAGCGTTTTATTGCCAATTTTTATGCCGCTGTGCTAAGTAGTTTGATATGTGCGTTGATTAAAAGTCAATCAGGACAAATTATTTAAAAAGTATGTATGTTAAACTTTGGTATAAAAATATTGGGTAAAATAATATTATTTTTCATATTCTTTCTTTATTTTATCAGTCCCATTTAATTTACGATATTTTTTTAAAATTCAGGGTGGTTATTTATTAAAGTCATGTGTTCAGAGCCCTCTAGCGAGTAAATTTTCGGGCGAAACATAACCAAATTTGATCAGCATACATAGTAGGCCATGGGATTTTGAATTCTTAAAAAAAAATAAAGAAAATAAAAAGTTTTAAAAATCGCCACTAGGGGCAATTTTAGCTAAAATGCGACTAAAATGGATTTAATTTGCATAAAATCAGCAATTTTGGCGCACCAAAAGTGTATTAGTGTAAATGCTGAATGATTAAATGGCAAAAAATATAGTACAGATCAATTTTATACTGCTGGAATACTGCCCGAGCGCTATTGGTACCTGCACATTTTTCATCTCTTGTTCGACAATAGCAGTTACAACTTCGTTAACTTGTTATTGACTAGTCACTTTGCGTCCTAGCCCTTGTTGCCGCATAGTTTCAAATCGATGAATCATCTTTTGTAAATTTTTTATGCTCATCGGTTCTTTTGGCGAATTCTGTAATCGGTGAAATTCAGGACGAGCATCATTGCAATTCTCGTTCTGCTCATAACACAACTTGACTAGCAAAGTATGGTGAGAGTTGATAATGATGAGAACTCTTTCAGCCTTTCCTTTTATACTCATGATTGCTATACAGAACTGATTTTATGCAAATTAATGCATTTTAGTCGGTAAACAACGCTAAAATTACCCCTAGTGACGATTTTTAAAACTTTTTATTTTAATTTCTTTTCTAAAAATTCGAAATCCCATGGTCTACTATGTATGCTGATCAAATTTGGTTATGTTTTGACCAAAACTTTACTCGCTAGAGGGCTCTGAACACCTGACGTTAATAACTAATCACCCTGTATTCAGTCTAAAAGCTTCAGAAATTGCAGGATATTAGCAGTTTAAGGAAATCCATAGAGAAATGACTCCCTTGTTTGGTCATCAAATACATGCATTAAATCTGAAAAGAAAAAACTATAGTTTTAGTTCTTAAATTTTAAATCCAGCAAGGGAGTCACGAAAGAGCAGATTATATTAGCTGTTCAATTTAATTAGAAACAAAAAATCTGTTTAAAACTGTAATATAAATGTAATACAGAAAATAATATTTAATTTTAATTTTTTTTTATTTTATTTGTCACATTTATTTTATGGATTTTTTTCTAAAATACTTTAAAAAAATGAAAGACATTGGTTGTTCAATCAAACCTATAGAGAAATGATTCCCTTTTTTAATCATCAAAGAACGTGTAAAAAATACCTCAAATCTGAAAAAAAGAAAACAAAAAGCTATTGCCTATGTCTTGTTTATCTCTTTAATTTTAAATATAATAAAGGAATTTCCTGAAAGATCAGAATATATTGATTAGCCACCATTCTAGAAACACAATATAAATTAGGAAGTCTGATGTGGAATACACGGAATCATGTTTTATATTTTACAACTAAAATAAATACATTAGTACAAATTTGAAATAGTCATATTTAAACATTTAAATATATATACAAAGTATTATTTTGTAGAGTTAATAAAAAAAAGGCTGTAGTTATTTTTTATCACGTATATAATCTGCTCCTTATTTATGATGGAAAATGTTTTTCAAGGAAAGCATTGTTATGTTGAATTAATAAATAATTTATAAGCTTGGTTTATTTCTATCTTCAATCCATTATTTAATTTGTAAGAAGTAAATGTAAGAAAAGAAGACAAAATAGATTTTCAAAACTAATGAAATGCTTAATGTTTCATTTGCCTGGCTTTATGGAATGAATTACATATGTGAATAAAATGCAATATTTCCGTTACATATATTAAAATCCAAAGCTCAAAAACTCAGAAACCGTAAGGCACAGGCAATAAAATTTGAAAGACTGGTTGCTTTTAATGTCCATTGAAAGATTCGGGCCAAAAATTCGAAATTTTTCAATAGCCTTTTTTATGTTTTTGACGAACTTGTAAAATTTCTATGTTCAACAAGTATTTCGTGAGTTCTAACCAGTTCTAAATGTTCACTGCAATGTGAGATATGCATATGTATGTCAGTATCTTAAAATTGGTAAATTTGCGTGCACTGCATATTTCCCTAATAATACTAAACCAAAAACTGAAAAATGTTATATATTGTAACATTTACATTTTTTGTAACAATTATCAATGCTAAATTGACAAATAAAGTTATATAAATAATTGATTTTAAGCTTTGAACAAAGTAACCCCAAGTTCAAATATCCAATATTAAATGCATGCTGCAAGCATTTCTAAAAATAATATTAACACTTACTATTATATATTTATACCAATTTATATACAATATGGGAAAATATAGCTCTCCTTTATTAATGTAGATTACTTAATAAATCTGTCCCTGAGGTTGACAATCATCTCAAATCTTCGAAACTCACATTTGGTTTAACAGGTACTAGGTGGCGTTAGAAGAATTATTTACAATGCACCATCAACTGAAGTTCTATTAGCCACCATGGATGAAGGTAAATTGTTCTTCTCTGTGTTTCTTACTCAGAAATTTTTAGTTTTTGTTCTTAAGGTGGATGGGTATTTTTTATAACGCCATTCGTGTCCCCATATTTAGCATTTTATTTATCAAAATAAACATATTGCAACTTTACTTATGTAACATACAAATGTCAAATGTCATATTTAATAGTTTACATGGATGTAAAGTAATTCAACAAAATGGCTGTGTACAAAATATCACCTCAGTCTGCATCATCTCGTTCTCAATTATTAGACACTTATTATGATATTAACTGTCACTTTCTTCCATGAAAGTTTGCCATATGCAAACAATATATATCTATGATCTCAAAACACTACAGATTTAAATGACAAAACATGTATCATAATATATATTTGCAAGTGGTTGTTGGTACATTAATTTAAAAAAATAAAAAAAAGTTTTGGAATGCAAATGTCCGGTTTTCAGATATTGATCCTATCACATACGCCACGCTGTAACACAGTTCTAAATGTTTCCTGCAATGTGAGATATACATATTATGTACGCCAAAGTGCAATATTAGCTGTAGCGGGTATTACGATAATACTTTTACCTCGCATGCAAATAATTAGATTATTTAATTGCGATTTATTATTACATTTAACAAAATAAAGAAAAACCTTTTATCACAAACTTTAATTCTATTTAATCTATTATTCCAAAGATATCTTTCTACCGTTTACTACTATAGGAAAACGATAGATTAAATTTCATTTTTAAAAATATACAGTAGTAAAACAATATTTCTCTAAATCGAATAGTTATTGAACAACTTAACATTTTAACAGCAGAATTCTTATTTAGATATTTTAAAGTTGTGTGTTGACATTGCGTTCTTATGCTAATTTTCTCTTCATATGGGATTACTTTTATGTCTATTTTATGTGATTTTTTATGTGCTACTATTTAAATTTTAAAAACATACTTAAAAATGGATCACAGATTTTTACATATTTTTTTACTTGTGAAAATAATGATAAAAAGCTTATAACTGTTACATACTTCCTTATTTAATATTTGCAGCCTTTTGAATGTTATTTAAAACTTTGGGAATTTACGTTTTCAAAATAACATGTATAATTTCAAAATAACATGCACAAAAAAGTCAATAAGTGGAAATTCCTCACGAAAACAGAGTGCTATAAGGTGCCGTTAAATGCGGATGTGAGACAGAGGAAGAAGCTACTTCTTGAAGATGTGTAATAAAGCGCACAAAGTATTAGAAAGTTGTTATATAAGTTAAATCTTATTGTAATACAATCTCCAAGAATTCTTCCTAAGACTATTGTCATATGAATAATTCTTGAATAGTGCACAAAAGAACAACATTCATTATCTTTCAGACAATGAAATAGTTGTTAAACACTAATAAATCTATTTGGGTAGCTAATGTTAATGTTATTAACGTAGAAATATTTTAATAAAAAATAGAAAAAAGAAATTGGACCCGAAAGAGTTAAAATTCTTTAAAACATTCTGTAATTGTTATGAATTTTAAACGAAGATCCCACTTAAAAAAAATCATAAAAGTAAATCAATTAATTTAAAATCTGTTATTTAGTGGATGAAATAAAAATATTAAAAATTAGTTTCCAAAATAATGATTAAAAAATTAACAAAAACAAATAAATCGTTGAAAAACTTTTACATTTGTTTCTACAAAAAATAGAAATTCCTTTAATTAATAATTGCCGTAATTAATTTTCTCAAGTTTCAGTATGACTAATAAAGTAAAATGAAGTTTTGTCATAGACAACATCTATTTGAGGCAAATGTTAACGAATATATTTACATATACATCTAATATGATCTATTTATTTCAAATTTGAAAATTGTAGGAATTGAACAACAAAAATTTACTGAAATCATCCGATTCATGTTTTGAATTTGACGTGGCAACCGCTTTTGAATGCAATTGTACATCTTAAAGCTGTGTTGTACCTAACATTGATTAATCAATATTTCTCATGCCTTGGTAAATATGTATGTAACGCATTATTCAAAAATTCAAAAATTCATTCGTTGAATTGATATTGGATCTCACAAATAGTTTAATTCTGTATAAGTATTCATCGCGATATTCCTACCCAGTCATTACATGCTAAAATGTCATTAATCTCCACGACATCTGAAAGGACACAATGAAATACAGAAATATACGAGATCAGATAATCAGAGATATGATACCACTATAGTGAATGGACAGTCGTTGATAGTTTGAAATGCTAATAGGCGTTTTGTATGGGCATTTGTAGTCTGCGTAATATTTCTAAAAGTTTTTGAGATATTTATTCAAAATAGCCATCTGATATTTCCGGTATACAGAGTGTAGCTTCAAATTCGTTGACCAATAGCTATGTACAAAACTTTTATTTCTATACGTATAGTTCCAGTCCCAAAAAAAAAAAAAAAAAAAAAAAAAAAAAAACTATAGTTCGGCATCCTGTGAATACCTTCATCCTTAAAATAGCTATTTTTAAAAAAGTTGCAAAATTTAAATCTTTTGTATGGTCTCTAAATCTTATAAATTATACAGAGAAAAAATTCTCAGCAATAAAAATTACATTCTTTAACCTCCCATACTTGCTACTAATTTAAGACACTTTGAGTTTTATGGATTTTAAATGTTTTCTAGTTTAAAGAGAAGTACTTTCTTTTCATTTTTAGTGCACAGAAAAGGCAAAAAATCACATAATTACAAACATCATAACTAAATACATTTTGCATGTGAAATAGTGGATTTTTTCTGTTGAACTTGTTAGACCATGGAGAAGGTTTTTATAAATATAGCTCATGGGGTCAAGAATTGTAAAAAAATTTTAACTTTGAAGTTAAAAAAATATCTATTATGAATGTAAATGGAGTTTCATATAGTGAAGAACAATATTTTAAATTTTTTAAGAATAGAAAATAAACCTCTAAAACTGTAAGAAGAAGATATTTGCGAATTATTAAGAAGGGACCCTCAACATAAATTGAAAAATTATAAAATATTAAAATCGTGATTAATAAAATGATACTTTGCGCAATATAGCAGAAATAGAAAACCAACTCTGATAGCACCAGAACTTCCCTCATAGCATGCATGTTCACAGTGACGTCACAATGACGTCACTGTGAGTCACTTTGGTCACATCACATTTGTGACGAAAATGCCACCACTCAGTGACGTCACAATGTGACTAAGATGTGACTTTCTAAAAAAATTTTCACAGTTCGTCACAATGTTAATGTCAAAGTAGTCACAAATGACACACTTTTCACAAATTGGTCACATTGTGACGTCGCAAAGTGTTCACAATGTGACGTCGCAAAGTGTTCACAATGTGACGTCACAAAAAGCTCTAAAACGGCCATAACGACTTCACATTTTAGTCACTGTGACTTCACATCGACGTCACGTGACGTCACATCGACAATCGATGGTCACAAAGTCACAATGTGACTTCACAACGACGTTGCAGTGACGTCACCATGTCTTCGGGTTTAATTTATAATTTGTTTCATTTGTAACTAGTTTTGGTAGCATTACGAGCACCGTCCTCAGTTGAAATAATGACGGAAATTTCCTTGAATATATAAGAGAAATGTGAAAATTTCTACCATCATATATCATGTTTTAGTATCCATTCCTAATTCTAATTTCCCATTACGCGCTACCCGTATTCTCCTCTTTCCCTATCTGTTTATAAACCTTTAATTTTAATCTGATTCTTTTCTATATTCGAACAATTTTTTGAATTTTCTTCAATAAGGATGTAAACGTTTAATGCTACCGGAACTAGTGTGCTTTACAATTTAAAGTTCTGGCGTTATCAACGCTTTTATTCTTTTTGTGTATCAAAAATATATTTAGAAAATAAATTTATAGAGGTATTCCTATCTTAGTGTGGTAATGTGTTTTAGAGGTTTCCTAGATTAGTGCGGAAAAAATCTATTATTGCACAAGACATGCAAACGGATTATCCTTTGTATTTGCACTGCTATGCTAATTTTTTCCCATTCTTACAATAGCGCTATCTCAAGACTTAATGCACGAATTATTTCATCAAACTTCGGATTTTGTTATTGTTTCATAAATATTATTGCTGTCTATGTTTTGGTATAAATATCCAAGAAGTGACGCTTTTATGTCACGTTTTTTCCCAATATGCGTAACAGTCCTATTTAATGAATTAATGCTTACTCAACTTACTGCTATCTTTAGATTTTGAGGCGTATGCGTATTAAGCCTGCTATACCGTTCCATAGGCACGTGTACCCGCTCCGGAGATAATTCAGAATTTTTTTTTTTTTTTTTTTTTTTTTTTTTTTTTTTTTTTTGAAATACACTGTTTAGCACGATCAGTGTACGCTGCTTAATGCTCAGGGGATTAATGCCAGAGGTTCATTTTGAGAAATTCCTTTTTATAAAAATTTTAATATGAATCAAGGTTTTAATCACTCGCGATTCCTTTGGAAAGATAGTCAGTGTAGAAAGAAAAAATCATTAGAGATAAAAACAAGCTTTAAACTGTTAATAAATTGACATCATACTTTTTTAATTTATTCTTTTTTTAATTAACAACATTAAAATGCCTATTTTTTTCCAATTTTGGTATTTCAAAATAGATTTTGTTTTGTTTTATACAGTACGTACTAATATATTACACACATCCAAGTATCGGAAATTTGATTCAAAGGTGAGATCAGAAAAAAATTATAATATAGTGTATATGGAATAAACTTATTTAAATCGCATGTATTTAACTTCAATTTTTTAAACAAAAATTTTAAAGACAGAAAAAAATAATACTTAGTTACCTCTTATAAAATCTAGATACATTTTTAAAATCTGGACTATTTATTCAATAATTGTTGAAGCCCTTTATCGCTTTGATTATAATATAAGAAAAACTACGAACTGAGAAAAATCAGTCCAAACAATTCATTTGCAAAAAAGAGATTTTAAAGAAATATATGTAAAATTAACTATATCTCCTTTAATATTTTATCAGATCGATCCTCAAACTTGCGAAAATGCTCTATAAAAGCTGTTTCTTTTTAGGATAATCTAAAATTCGATAATAAGAAGTACTGGGTCCCTTTACATTTGCCATGTATTCAAAAATATATATCCAGTATGCCCAGTAACGTCTTTTGCCACTCTCATAACTTCGGAACCGAGGCTAACGAGAAAGACAGGCTACCGCGGTGAAACCCGCGTTATCTTTTTTACAGACCGCTGGAGTTACGTGATGCTCGAATACGCCACTGCGGGTGCAGGAAAAGAACACTACGTCATTCTAGCGTAGAAAAAGAGATCTGTATAAAAAGATACTTGGGATGCACCGCGGTAGCCTGTCTTTTTCGTTAGCCTCGTTCGGAACGGTTGCTCCATTATTCATAAAAGTGGTGTCTAGGTATTGTAAAGTAGCTATGCGCTACTGTATGAAAACGCCAATGGCACCACGTCGTGAAAAACTACAGAGTTAGCATTTCTGTCTTGAAAACGGAAAAGGATAGTGACAAAAAGTGATAAAAAAGATTGTAGAGCATAATCGATTTAATAAGAAAAAACATTTTGTGTTACGTTCTTTATGTTTTTGCATTTTCGAACAAAATCATTAGAATTTTTAGAACTATGTGTTAACTTGCATAATTCAACAACAGAATTTACTTAAAGCAATACAGCTTAGTATTTTTAGGTGCGTTCGTAATTATGTAAATACGTAGCACCTATTGTTGTCGCTCAGTCCGTCCGTCTGTTTGTCCGTCTGTCTGTCTGTCTGTCCGTTTGTCTGTCCGTCCGCATATAACAACGCAAAAACTACCGAATCGAATCGTTTGAAATTTAAAATACATAATTATAACATAATTTTATCGAGTCATTTCAAATTTTATGAAAATCGGGTGGATAGATCAGTTACAGGGACAATCAAAATGATTCCGTTACATTACGGTCAATGAGGAAAAAAGTTTCAAAAGCATTTTAATCGTTTGAAATTTAAAACATATAATTATTGCGTAACTTTGTCGAGTCCTTTCAAATGTTATGATAATCGAATGCATAGATCAATTACAGGGACAATCAAAAGGATTCCGTTACATTACGGTCAATGGGGAAAAAAGTTTCAAATGCATTTTAATCGTTTGAAATTTAAAACATATAATTATTACGTAATTTTGTCGAGTCATTTCAAATTTTATGAAAGTCGGATGCATAGATCATTTACAGGGACAATCAAAAGTATTCCATGACATTACGGTCAATGGGAAAAAAGTTTCGAATGCATTTAATGATGTTACACTCATTCGAACATAATAGAATTGGCATGAATCTATGAAATATATACTAAAATATGCATTCCGTACAATCTGTGATGCAAATAATTTTTATTATTAAATTACAGGGCCACAGAAAAGTATTCCACTACATAATGCTATACGGGGAAACATTGTTTTGGGCGTGTTTTAATTATATTCAACTATTTCACATTTTATGAATAAGATATACTTTGCTGAGGTGTAATAAAAATTACTTCCTGCATATTTACAGAAACACAAAGATTTCGACTACTATACTGTATCCGAAGTACGCTCTACTATATCAGCAAGATCTGAATATTTTAAAACTTCATTATCGGACGAACGCACCTCATTTGCTACGTTCACGTGCAATTTCCAACTTGTTTTATATTTTTACTCCAAAGCAAATTGTTTAACTAATAGAGCTAATTAAAGTTTGAGTTGTTCATTTGCTGTCTGTTTACCAATTTGTAATTAAAAAAATAAATTCGTAGTTTTATATTTATACATTTGTTACGAAATAACTTTTAATGATACATTAAAAATATAAGGGCACTCAATACTTTTGGTGAATGGTGTATTTCTTGAATACTAAACTTAATTAATGAACCTATGTTTATTGGAACGAGCTCATTTTATTTAAGGTTTCTTTGTTTTATATGATTTGTCTTATTATTAATAATGTGAAATATGTACTCAAGTATTATACAATGGTGCAATTAAATAAAGTTGTCATTTGAGCTTGCATGTGTTCTATCTTTACAATATTTAGCGATATTTAACAAAATGTTAACTATCTTGAACTTTTCATTTTTAAAGTACGTTATATAATAATTAAAGAAAGATTTTTTTAGCAATGTATTTTGTTTTATAATGTGATATGTGTGTGATTATATATGAAAAACATTCTAATTACAGTAATTTTGAATATACGAAAATATCTAAAAAATTATAAAAGAAAAAAATATTATTTTTAAAGATTCAATAAATATTATCTTACTCTTTTCAACAAAGCATTTTAAGAAATTGAAATACTCTATTTACACTTGCCTTAAGCTAAGCAATATTTGTAAGTGGTTTCGAAATAAATGAATTTTTCAAATGCCTGCAATTTAGCGAAACTTCTTGTATTGATTGAAATATGGAAGAAAAATAATGGTAGTAAGTAATTTTTTCATGTAAAAGTAATATCGACATAGATATAAAAAAATCTAATGTGAATAATTCTGTAGTATTTCGGTTTAATTTTAGTTTTAGTTATTATAATAGTTTAGTTTAAGCTTTTTTGAAGATTGTATGATTTTCTTTTAATTTACAAAGAAAGCTTTTCCTATGGCAAACGTTTTGTTACTTTAAATCAAATAAAGAGTTTGTATTATTGTAAGGTTAGCTGGGTCAAGTGGACCCACGAAGTAACAGGACCATAGGATGTTTTATAAAAAAAACGGTTATAGCTTTTAATGTTTTAGCTTTTGTGAACAATTGCCCATAATCTCTAATTCTAAAAACAACATGTGTCAAACCAATCATAACTTTGTCTTTTGTTGTGATAGAAAGTCGGAAATGTCGGTTCTTTTTCTTAAAAACAACGCCAGTTTTATTGAAATTCATCGGCTTTTTATAAAAATAGTGAAAGTACTTTTATTAAGCATTCTTTTTTTTAACATTACACATATAACTCCATTAATATTATTAGGTAATTATACATATTTATTTCATGTTTCAAATGTAAGGCCAGTGTCCTAGTTAGCCCATCAATTTTTCAAGAATGGGTTAACTGGCACATGTATCAAGAGTAACAAGACCATATTGGGTCCAGTTACCCCAATAGTTATAAATAGTTTACTACTAGTACAACCACGGGAAATTAATTTCTCCATTATTTTTTTCTACTTACAACAAAGAAAATTATACAATATCTTATTAAAATTACATAATAAAAATTTTAAAAAGCATATTGTGGATATAACAAATTTGGAACTTTGGAATTTTGGAAGTATAACAAATCACATAACAAATTTCGCTATCTCACATAACCAAATTTGTTATGTGAGATAGCCAAACTTTGAAATTTTACGGTACAAATGAAGTACATAAGACAAAGTAAAATTAATAGAAAATACAAATATCGGACCAATAAAAAATAGTTATGTTCAATATAGAAACATAGTTACATTTTCGATAGTCGCATTGGAGCTATCGAACTTCGATTGGGGTGAATAAAAAATAGAATTAGATAAAATCGTACTTACGTGGCCGTTTATTCATAAATTTATCTTCTTATTTCCCCCCTAAAATACCTATGTAACTTTCGTACTTATTACCATAACTAAAGTACACAAATACTCATATATTTCCTATGATTTTCGTAAAAATAAATCTAATAACTTCTCATCTAGTGCTTTTTTTAGACACCCTGACAGCAAAGCTTTCCCTTACATTGCTTTTTAGTTGATGTATAAATTTCATGATCTGCCTGATTTAATATTTTTAAGTTGTTTACATTTCTTTTCAAACATGACCTGATACACCATATTAAAAGACACAAATGTGTATCGATCACAGACCCTCCTGGTCCAGTTGCCCCATTTTTATGGGAAACTGGACCCATGAAGAAAGAAAAGTTAAACTCATAAATTTTTTATATTTAGACATTAACATTTAATTATAAAAATTCTGTCTGGTAGAGTGAACCTAACTGAACACATTTATATAGGTCTAAACTTTAATTCAAATGAACATTAGCATTTGGAAGCTGATTTTCCAGAATCTCCATACACGTATTGTAAAATAATGGTCCAATTGCGCCATGTAACCCTATATAGTATTCAAGTAATTCCAGTGAATATTAAAATAGCTTTCATTTTTATTTTTTATTTATTTATTTTTTTTTTGTTTTAAACTAGATGTTGTGGAAGATTTTACATTGTCACCAATAAAATAAAAATGAAAGAAAATAAAATAAAATCTTTTAAATATTTTTTACACAAACATTTAATAAAAATCCATGATGTATTACCGTTTAAAAATTTTGACTTTACAGATAATAATTAATTCAAAACACTCAACATTTACACTGAACTGCTCAAAGTTATGCGCGTTTTGAGCAAAAAATGATAATGTTAAAAGATGGCATGAAGCTAAAGAGTGTATAATGAAATGCGAATATGACACGTCTTTTAAAGCATTGCAGGCGAAGAATAGCTTTCATTTTTTACATGAAAATTGCAGATAGGAATATAGTATTACAATATAGAAATATCGTCCATGTATAGAAAATCCTGAAATCCTTGATTTGCGCCTATCGGCATTATCTCTTTGGTAAACAGAATTCTTTTTGAATAAAAATTACGAGAGAAATATTATCCAGTTTGTTGCACATCAAGAGCTAAATGAGTTAGAGCGAGTTTTTAAATTTCAATTTAAAAAAAAAGTTAATGGGCTAGCTGACACAATCTGTCTTTTTATGTATTTTACAAGTTGATATACTACAGTTTGAACAGTAAAAGCAAAACTGAAAATCATAAATATATTTATATAGTTATGTTGGGAAATCCTATATTATAACATAGTTTATACTATTTTGTTCAAGAAACTATAATTTACAAAATGTAATTTTTTACTTCTTTTCTCAATTTCTAGAAATACATTCACATAAACCCTTTTAACGTCACAAAAAAGTGTGCCAAATATATTAAATAAAACTTATCCCTTAAATCCGCAACTATGCATTTCTATTCCATGATATCTGTTACACCCTCAATAAGATAAATTGCATTAACTGATTACTCACAAAATTTTAATATGACAGAAATCACCACACCTGAGGGACCATAATTCTCATTAATTTTTACTATTTGCTTCTTTTGGTACTTGTTCGTACAATCTTTCAATAGTTTATCGTTACTTTTTCACAAATAATACACATTAATAAATCTGAATCTTTTAATTTTTCCATTAACAATCTCTTCAGACAATATTATTAATGGAAAGCTGAAAATACAGCATACAATGTGGATCATAAATATATAACTCTAATCAATATAAAACGTTATATCACTCGATTACATGGTCTAAGAAACATCCTTATTCTCAAATATATCCTACTTTACCTTTTTCTTCTTACGACATTCTTAGTATCGATTTTGTTAAAATAATAAAAGTGCACTTCGAATTTTTATTTTTGTATCAATTTTATTTTTATATCAATAATGGCCCAGTTGCGACATGTAACGCTATACAGTATTCAAATAATTCCAGTGAATATTAAAAAAGCAATTATATCTTTAAATGCAATTATACCTTTATAGAAAAAAACATCCGATGTTCACGGAAACAAAACTACTCTACGCCATCATTAAATTTATTTTATTTTTAATGGAACAAAATTTTGAAAAAAAAATTCCCCTACAAAATTTTGCTGTACCGAAGTCTAATTCAATTTCAACTCAATCTGCCAAAATGGAATGAAAAAGAAAGTGAAGTCGAGTAACCTAACTGAGCTACAAATAGTAGGTTAGTCAGCCGCACACGTCCAGTTGTAGAAAAGATGTCAGTTGTTTGAAATTGGCTTTATTCTTCTTCTTTTAGACAAAGCTGTATGTGATTTAATTATTATACGAAACATTAACTATAAAAAATGTTATTAGGATAGAAAATCTCACATTAATTTTTCGCTTTTTTATATTTCATCTCTATAAACTCGAAATTATATTAATTTCTGACACACCTGTGGGCTTTCAAGATACTGAATAACTGAGTATATTTTGAACACACAAAATATCAAAATCTCACGTACACAAATCTCAGGTATATCTAATGCAAAAAATCTCAAAATTGTGTAGAGGGCACTAGAAGCGCTATCTTCTCAATCTAAATAGAAATTAATGTTCTTTCAAATCCAATTTTGTACTAATCGAGTTCAAATCTCTCTCCTTATCTCCCCCCCCCCAAAAATGTAGTAATAATAAAGAAAAACGATTTTTCTTCCATTTCAGTTCAACGCCCCATGTTTCGTATATCTTCAAAGCAGAAATTTACTTTTACGTATGGTTTATATGTGGTCATTTGGATATAATAGAAAAATAATAATTTTTTCTATTTTCTATATAGGGTATAAGATTAAAACTTTCAAAACAGAAAAAGTAGTTTTATTATAGCGTTGACATATTTCGAAACAACCCAATACTCTAAAAAATATATGGGGAAATTTACACCTAAAACAGGTAAATCGATAATAGAAAAACGATTTGTCTATATGTGTAAAGCGATGTGCAAATTCAAAAAATATACGCCTAATTTGTAAATTTAAAAATTCACATTTCAGTGTGTAATTTGATGATAATGCTAAATGTGTAAAAGTTATCATGATCGCTCATGAAATATCCACATTAATGTGTAAATTGCACAAGAATACACACATATCTGTGTAATATTCTTACTCATTTATCTGTGTAATCTTCTGTGATTACACGGATGTGTAACACACATCCACACACATGGATGTATCACACAAATGTGTGTTATGCAAAAACACATAATATTGTGTTACATGTAATTTACGCAGTTCTTTGCGTAATATTTAAAATATGCATATACGAGGGAGGTTTAATAATTATTGTGTATAGTGCATATGGAATATCTGTACTGCTATGGTTGATGAGTAATATTGATGTCTAATGTTTTAGATGAGTATATGCTTAGTTTCAGAACCGTAGCTCTTATATTTACATAGTTTTAGAGGAGGGGAGCGTGGGTGAAAGAATGACTTTGAGTTTGTGGGGCTAGATTTGTGACAATGGATGAGACGTAACTACTGTTGTGTAGACTCGGGATCATAGTGATATAGTCACTTCTCATCCACGGTCACAAGTGTAGCCTCATAAACTCCAAACCATATTTAACCCTTATCCCCCCCCTTTTTAAAAACTCCCTCTAAATTAGGTTTTTAAAACTTCACACCTCCCTCTAAAACTATGTTAATATAGCTTCTACGGTTCTAACATTCAGCATATAGGCATTTAAGACATTAGGCTTCGATATTTCTCATCAACCATCGCAGTACAAATATTACTTCCCTGTTAATAGAGAAGTATGGGACACATTTTGAAATTTACAATTTCTTTAATTATAAAATTGTTTCTGAAAATTATGTTTCTAAATTGTTCAAGGACATTAGAAATTGTTTCATTTTATATTCTAAAAATCTAAATTTTTGTATTTGTGTCAAACAAAGTTGATTTTATTATTTTTGTAAAAAATGCCCCATTCCTCCCCACTCTCCATTATATACCTACATAAAAACTGATGTTTTATTTTCTATCATTTAGATATCATTTCATAGATGCAATTAGAAAAATTATTTAAGATTAAGAAAAAAAGAGAATTTTTTTTAATTAATTAATCATAGATTCTAGACTAGATAGATTTAAAAATGATAGTTGGTAAACTTGCAAATCAAAATCGAATTCATTAATGGAAATTTATGTAATTTTACATTATGTAATTATAAATAAAGTAACTTTTTTGTCTGTAAATTAATGAAGAGGAACAAATTCCTAATATGCTCCACCCTATCCATGTTTTTCTCCCTCCATCCTTTTTTTATTTCAGAGTTATACAGAAATGAAGGTTAACACCTTGAGGAGCAAAGCACTTCTGCTACTAAAATGTTAAAATGATTGATTGACACCGGTATTTATAAACAACTTTATATGAAACAAAGTAAAAGCTTTTTTTCGAGTATATCATATGAAACAAAGTTAATTCTTAAATTTTGGTGTCAATGCGGCATTTGGGAATTAAAATTAAGTGGTATATAACATATACCGGTGCCCTTCAAGGGGTTGAAACGTTACTCAAGATGCTATGTTACATACAGTAATAAAAAGACATTTTTTAAAATACTGACAAAAATATAAGAAGATATGTAATCTTCATCCTCTCACACACACATATTACCTGCAAAGTTGATTTGTTTATGTATGCATAAACCTCGTATATTATATATTGAATTGCTTTCTTTTTATAAATATTCACCATTGCAGAGAATTTGCCTTAACAAAATAATCAACATTATAAAAAGGGCTGATAAATAACTACTAAAATAGCATCTTTTACATTTAACATTATTTTTAGAAATTTTTGTTATATACAGTTGGCAAAAAAAGTATTTGTACACTCGAAAATTTTTGATTTTTAACTAAATAAAAACACATATTTTGTCAAAAATAGTTTTAATACAGTCTGTTTACCGTGCGTTTTAAACTACACAACAGAAAATTTCGATAAAGATGTAAAATAATTTTCTAATAGGAAAAGTTTAAAAATTTCTTGCAAAAAAAGTATTTGTACATTTCTCCATCCTGGATATGTACTGTATTTTATAGTGTTTATGGTTCAAAGGACTACTTTTACAGAAGCTGTTAATAATTTTTAACTTCATATTATATTTGTCTGACATTTAATCTAATTTGCTCTTGAAATAATTGAGTATAGAACATAAACTAGAGAGGCACCTCTAGATATATGAAATCCTATGATTGAGCATAATAAAAATTTAAATTCGCAACAAGAATTTGTTAAAACTATTAAATTACCATTTACAACTATTGGATTTATAGGAGGAACTATGAATAAATTAAAAGCATCGAAATTCAATGAAAACCAGGACTTCACAGCAAACTAACAATGAGGGAAAAAGAGAGTGTTGTTAAAAAAGCTTTAAAAAATTCTATGCGTTCGGTTCAAAAATTTGCTGGAGACCTTGCGACATCTTCTCGCATCAGAGTAATACCTCAAACAATAAAAAATATTCTTCTCAATGCAGATTTAAAAGGAAGAACCTCAAGGAAAAATCCATTCATCAGCGAAACAAATAGGCGAAAACGCATAGTATTCGCTTTCGCATACAGAAGTAAATCATTGGATTTTTGGAAAACAGTAATTTTTTCTAATGAGGGAAATTTCGGAATTTTTTTACCACCAAGCATTCGAAAAAATTGGCGTAAAAATGAAACTGTTCTAGATCCAAAACGTATACTTGGAACTATCAAGCATGTTGGGGGGAATATTATAGTTTTGGGGTGTATAGCTTCTAATGGAGCAGGACATTTTAAATTTATTGACAATGGAAGGACAGGTTTAACATACATTGATGTGTCGCGGCATAATTTATTAAACTGTGCCAAGAAATTATGCGTAGAAAAAGCTTTTCACTTTCTGCAGGATAGCGACCAAAGCATACTGCTGTGATTACTAGCACATGGTTACGACAATACTCGAAGACGACTGGTAACTCCTCTAAAATTTCTAGACTTGAATCCAATAGAAATTTTCCGGATGCTATTGGATGCAAAAATCCGAAAAAAAAAATATGTATCAGTACAAAACAGTTTTAAAGAAGCTCTTACTGTGTCATGGAATAACATTAACCAGACCGCTACAAAAAAGTTGGTGGAATCTATGTCACACCATCTAGAAGTAGTCATAAACGCTAAATGAATTCAAACAAAATATTAATTTGTATCATTTTACTAAATTTTCATTAATTATATTACATTAATGTAGTGTACAAATACTTTTTTTGCATTATATTTTTGTATATTTGTTTATTATTATGTAAAAAATCGATTCATTTAATTTTGTTTTTGCTTCTATAATATTATGATGCATTAAATTAATGTATTACAGTATTTTTTGCTTAAATCTTTTATTTAATTTCATTATAATTTAAAAAAATGAAGTGTACAAATACTTTTTTTGCCAACTGTATATATAGATTAACATTAATGTAATTACTCGTGGTTTTATAAATAAAAATTTCTGATATTCTAATTAAAAATTGAGATAGCAGACTAATTAGCATTTTTTATTTATCAGTTAAAGTAAAAAATAAAACAAGAAGTACTATGATTATATCCAAGTATCAATTTACTTTTATAAATTTCGATATTAATGCTCATAGAATTTATTAGAAAATTACATTTGTGTCTTAAGTGTGCATAACTCACCCGGTAGTAGAAATTTATGTAAATTCTTAGTATGAGTAAAATCAATATGAGGGGGGGGATTTAAGTTCAATTTTGAATATTTTTTATGACACAGCTGTTATAATTTTTTATATATATACAGTCATAATTTTGAGGTCATATCGATTCTGTAATAATTGTCAAAGTTGGAATGGGAAATGTTTATTTGAAGAAACAGCCATTACTTTAATACAAATTTGCTTCAGGTTTTTTGGTGTGGGGTTATTTTAAAAATGAAATATTTTTTATCAACGTATTTACGCCCTTTTGCAATTTATTTCTGTGTAGTTTAATTAAATCTATAATTATCCCGCAAAAATTATGTGGTTTTACTATGATTATTTTAGTGTAACATAGTTCTTCTAATGCAATATTTTCAAATTAAAACACAGCTGAAAATTAAATGTAATTAGAATAAATAAATAATTCCCAATTTTCCCAATTTTGAGAAAATTGGGAAATGTAACAAAAACAACAATGCTATAGTTTTAATCAATGATAGACTTGTTTAATAAAATAAGTTTCATAATTTAAAAAAAAAAACTTACTAAAAAACTTCAATAAGTAAATAAAACTCAGATGAACTGTTTATCTTATAAATTAGAACATATAATTTATAGATATGATATACATTTATATAATAATTTTTAATTTGACTATAATATCTTTCACACAAACGATTCGCATTTAACCCTCCCTCCCCCTAGAAAATAAATTTGATGTTTACGTTTATTTCGCTAGTGTTAAAATACATTTGTAAATTATTTTTAAGATCAAACTTCCAAGAAATAAATAACCTTAAATACAACAATTGTTGTTTTAGTGGAAATTTATCAGAAGTTAGGTAACGTTGACATTTTTAAAGGCAAATAAATTTTCGTGTCGATATATGTAAACAAACAATCCAACATAAAGCATATACATTTATACATAAATATAAACAAAACAAGTAACAAAAATTGCAGTTAATTCATACATATGAGACAACATACCTTTGCATATATTTCTTATATTTTATAGGAGTGTAAACCTAGGACCATATTTTTTCAACGCCAGTGCTTGAATTCAGAATGCCTCTTTGGCAACCATATTGTATCTGATTTACTCTCTAAGCATGCTCGGTTGGGATATTTCAACTTCGATCCCGACAGGACCAAGGTCCAGTTATTGGACCTCTTTATTTTTCAGCTTAAACCTGATCAAGCATGTTCGACGATGAATACGATTTTCCTTTTCAACCCGGGTTTCGCGCATAACTCGGGGTCTAAGTAGTTCGTGAATACGACATAAAATTGTACTGCGAAGAAGTTAAACTGTAAAAATTTGTAAAAAGTAGCAGTCTGTGAGACGGCTAAAATGATTTAGAGGCTAATCTAAAGCTAGAAGTGTAAAATCAAGCGATGTGCAAATTGTAAAAAGTAAATCAGGAAACGAATTTAAAATTACCTAATTACATGAATTAGATTTTATGTTACATAATCAGTATATACATATCAGTATGTGTAAATTAATATAACATACCAATTCATGTAAATTCAGACATTTTTCAGCATTTACACATTTCTTTGTGCTTTTCAAGTGATAACAAAATACACACTTAATTTTATAATCTGAAACACACATGAAAGCTGGTAAAACTTTGCAAAACGTGTTGATTTTAAGAATTTACATACAAATGTATGTAAATTTGTCTAATCACACATGTAGTTTTTAGAGTGAAGTTATTTTCAAAACAAACAAATAATAATATTCTAAAGTTGTAAAACATAAAAAATGCTTAAAAGTAATTTAAATTATTGAATCATTAATAAATCGCAATAGTTTTTAAAATAGAAAGAAAATTGGATTCCAAAAGAATATTATGAATGTAAGATGAACGAAATCTTAATAATATAAACCCTTAAATTGGCAAAAAATTTGAAATTTCTCTTAACCTTCCCACTGCCGCGATTGGATATATCCGTTCACTAGGCTGGAGGTTTTTCTGCAGTTGAAACTTTATTTAAATTAATATAATTCTACAAATATAATCCAGTTTTAAGAAATTAAATTATGATTAATATTTTCAAAGAGATAAAATCCATTTTAATTTGAAAATTTCAACAAGCAGCACAGGAGATCGAACTAACAATATCCTGTTTACTAGCAAAGCAGCACAGGAGATCGAACCAACAATATCTTGTTTACTAGCAAGACGTTTCGTCTCGCAAACTCATAAGTGACTTTTTACTCTCACAACTCTACACAGCACATGGAGCATTTCCAGCGTATCTCCACAGATTTAATAAAGCGGACACTCCGGACTGTGCATGCGGCACGGAGGGTACGCCTAAACATTATCTCCCCCACTGCCCACTCACCCAACAGTACCACCTGGGAAACATAACAGCAAATAATGATAAACTGTGGCACGAACAATTAGGTAAAAACAAACACGTACAAAATAAAGCAAAAACAGTAATCAGGTGGCTCCAAGAAAACTGCGACAGTATCACAACCAGTGTTGGGTATGAACGCGCTCACTGAACGAAAACTCACGAGTTTCGCTCACTATTTTTGAACTTTGAACTGAACTTCGCTCACTATTTTATAAACGAGTTTGAACTGAACGAAAACTCAAAAAATAGACGAGTTTTAACGAAATTTACGTTCAAATTTACGTTCAGTTTTTTCATAATTTATTTAAAATTTTTCCAGACCTTAGTACATTTTTTCCCTCTTTCAAATGTCATTTAGAGGCCTACACGAGCCTCAGGACGAGGTAACTCTGGATATCACTTCTCTAGGTAATATCCTAGTCTTACTTCTTCTGCAGACTCGGGTCGCGCCGAACTGGATCTGGGCTGTATACAATTTCACTGAAAATAGATATATACAGTAAACTCTCTGTACAAGGTGGACTGTGTAAGGAGGAAATATGTCTAAATCGGAAAGATTTTCAAGTTCCTGCGAATCCGCAGACAAAGTAGAATTTGTCAGACGGAATATTGTCTTCTACGGGAAATTTTCAAGATACCGATCGATTCCGCTACAGCCATAGTTTATTCTAATTTTAAATTACCATGATTCAACAATTAAACTTTTCTTTAAAGAATAGTTCATATACAATGCTAGGGGATGGAGGAAACAGTATTATAAAAGGTGCTACAAAAATCTGTATATGACAAAATGCTGTCTTAAACGAAACAATTTCTAGATCGGTGCAAAATGGATAGAATAATCCGTGTAAAAAATCATAACACATTTGTAAAAGACGGCAAATTTTTTAATAAAGAATCTGTCTACAATGAATTTTTCTAAGTGTTTTTTTTTTTTTTTTAAGATTCACCAGTATAGAAATTTTTACATTTTTAAGCCTCCAATCCGTGGAAATGTGTTAATGTTATTAATATTTCAAATATTTAGATACAGTTAAGGACTAATTTTAAAATCAATTTAGTTTACAATGGGATATACAGAAATAAATATGGAAAGACCAATATTTTGGAATAAATGTGCCTATTTACGCAGACCCCTTTTTTAAAACATGAACGAAAACCATGAGCATGAAAAGGAAACTGTAATAAGTACTTTTTAGAGTTCCGTATTTAAAAAATTAAACGGAACCATTATAAGATCTCCCTCTTGTGTCTGTTTTTTGTCTATCGCAATTGCTATAAGGTAAATTAGCCCCTCCTCTTCTGTAAAATTAAGAGTAAGTTCCAAACTAGCAAAAAGGAGCAATTACTAAAGCATAATACTCAGACTAGCATTGTCTCGAAGGGTATGATGCACACAGACATCCAGAGATTGCAATCGCGTGTTTGTGCCATTTTAAAATTTAAAAAGAAAATCTATAGAAACAAATCTTCTAAGACGGAATTGCATATGAAAGAAAAAGCCGTCATGATCTAGTTGATGAGCAAGGTCTATTGTAAATGCATTACATTGTTTTCACAAATACTATTATCCTCTTTTATATATATCAACATTTTCTTTTGTTTTGTTAAGCACAAGATTCCGTTACGCGCAGCTTTCTTTTCTCAAGTTTTACCATATTTTTATTTTATTGCCTATTTTCATTCTTCCTAATCTTCACGGACCAAAATAAGAAGTTCCCTTTGAATCATCCCGTATGAAAATCCTTTTCTCGTCGGGGCGAAGTCTGTTAAAAAATCAGTAAATTTGGGTAATTGTCAAAAAAATATGTTAAACATTTACACCTGCTAAAAAGGAAACTTATTTTTTTCTTTCCAATACGGTTTCACCTTAGAAGATTTTACTTTTATCATATATCATTTTTTAGATTTTTATGTCTCCATAACATGGAAGATGGATTAATAATACTAATGATAGCTGAAACATTTACATACAACTAACAAAGGTTCATTAAAAGCATAAACATTGCAGCCTACGGCACTTCTGCATAAATGGAGATTATAAACAGACTAAGGTAAGTTTTTTTGGCCAGAACTTTTCTGTAAGGGTAAATATCAATGTCCTGAAGAAATGTACTCGGGGTCGGGCCGGGTTCGGTGCGAAATTTCAACTTTTTTCCGGGCTGGGCCAAGTTCGGGCCTTGTTTTTAGCTATTATGTCGGGCCTTGTTTTTAGCTATTATATCGGGCCGGGTCGAGCCTTGATTTTAGCTATTATATCGGGCCAGGTCGGGCTGCTAAATTTTCTCTACGAGCTTGGCCGAGCCGAAATTTTTATTTTAATATCAGGCCGGACATTTTTTTTCTATGGATCGGGCCTGGAAATTTCAGTCCGTGTATACTTCTGTCTTACATATCGAATAATCAAATGATTAGTTCACAAAATTTTGTTCATTTGGACAATAATATCCAAACATTTAAAAAAAGTGAACTTTTTAGTGAATTTCGTTCACTTTTACAAATGAGTTTGATTTGAACGAGTTCGTTTGAAAAATTTTGAATTTGAACGTGAACTTAAATCATTTTTCAGAAATTGAACGTGAGTTTGAGTTAGTTCGTTTATTTTGTGAACGTGCCCAACACTGATCACAACATTAAAGCAAACAAACATATAAAACAGAAAGCCAGAGCCTCATTTTGATAACCCAGCAGAAACATAATACTGTATGTTATGTGTTATATGTTGTATGTTAAAAAAAAAAAAAGGCCTAGGATTTTTTTTTCTTTTGCCAAAAAAAAAAAAAAATGTTTGTATATGTTTTATGTTCTTTAGCAGTGTGGGGTAGTCGCACAACATCAGCTGTAACCATGGCCCGCAATAGGAGCCCCACAACATATGAATTGCATGCACAACGAATATCACCAACGGTTAAGCAAGTTGTGCAATATGACATAGTAAGAAGCTTCAAACGCCCCCGACGCTGCTTGTCCGTCCACTGTGTTGTGTTATAAAAAAAAAAAAATTAAAAATTATCTATAAAAGGTCCAGGAATCCCCTAATGCCAAAAAAAATTAAAAACTGCTTTTATTTTAAGTTTTTTCATTTATTATTTTATTTATTTATTTTTATTCTTTATTTAACTATTTTTTTATTTTATTATTTATTGTTACTAATTTTTATTTATTTATTGCCGAAACGTCAGTGAAGGCTTACTTTGGAGACACGAAATTTTTTGGATTCTGTCTGTCTGTCTGGATGTCTGTCAGTTTGTCAGTCTGTCTGTTCCGCGATAACTAAAGCAAAAAACACCCGATTGGCTTGAAATTAAGTGGGTATGTTAGTGAGGCACTGGGATTAAGCTGTACAGTTTTTTGTAAGATTTGATTCATTCGTTCGAAAAATATAGAATATTTTATTTTGCGCAATAATGCTTTTCTATGGCAAATCCAATGATTTTTAATTTCTTTTTTCTTGAGAGAAAACGTCACATTTCATTAATGGAATTCAATGATAAATGGATACTGAAATTTGCCGGTTAATTTATTCGTATTGTTTTGAAATTTTGTCTACAAATTTGTCAGATTTTTTGAATTATTACTGTAAATTTTGGAAATTTTTTATATATGTGTTCCAATAATATAAACTAATTTGTTTTAGAGATTTACTTATTTCAAATGTATTTATTTCATTTTCTTTATTTTCTCTTAATGGTTGCTAAGCAACCATTCATCATAATCCTTAATTTTATAATGTTATAAATTTGAATGAAGTCAACGTCAAAACTGATGAATTAATGTGTTTGTATCTTTGTGTATAACTATAACATAGACCAGAAAAGAACATAGGCTATGTTTTATTAATTTTATTAACATATTTTCCTTAATAATTCAAAATTTCTTCTTTTTCATGCAGAATCAATAGCGATTTTTTAGATAAAATTTAACCAATTTCCTTTATCGTTGCCAAAAAAAAAAAAATAATCAAAATACGAATTAATTTTTTAACGGCAATAAATTTCAATTGAGCAATTTCCATTCGAAAAATTAAACTAAGAAAAAATAAATATGACGTCAGAATAAAAATAAAAATAAATGTAGAATTTTGTTAAATATTAAACACGGAAATTTGTTTCGTTAATAAGAATTTTTCAAACAAAAAGGGGGGCATTATTAGAAGTAAAAAAAAAAATAATAATAATTATATTTTTAACAATTATTTCACCTGATAAAATTTGACGTCATAATTGAAATAAAACAGGTATTTTATAGTAGTCATAAAAAATATTAGAAACATGGATATCAATAACTCATGAATAATGACGTCATTGCCAAAACTTCAGTGAAGGTTTATTTTGGCGACACAAAATTTATTATTTTCCGCCTGTCAGTCTGTCTGACCACGATAACTGCCACAAAATGCAATCAAAACATATTTTTTTCGGAAACAAAATTGTAAAACCCTAGAGTACTGAGTTTACACTTTCAAAAGTTCCTGATACATCAGATTAAGTGTTTGTGGTGGGCAGGTATGTAGAAGTATGAGTATAATGAAAAATGCTTATTAAAACTGTTACTTATCCTTATAAATAAAAATGTATAAAGAAATACAAGATATACGATTACCATTAGCAAATTGATAGAAAGTTAAAAATTTAAGTTTAATGAGATTACGGGGGGTTTAGGGGGGCTCCGCCCCCCTGAAGAAATCTACAATGTTATAATAAAAAAACAAAAATAATAGATCATGAAAATCTCAGAATATCCTAACATAACTAAATCTTTAATTCAACGCTTTTGATGGCTGAAAACTTCTTATTCTTATTTTATTCTTATAAATAATTACGTAATTTGAAAATTTTAAATTAGAGTTTGCAGGAAGTTGAATATTACCCAAAGTGTGTTTAAAAAAATGATGTGCAAAGCTGACGATGACGCTCCTGGTCTGCAGATTTACTAGTTTATTTATTTTTGACAGCTCGCCTCTTTATTTGGTGCAGTAGGACTCTGTCCGCACAAAATACCGGTCCCGCTCTAATGGGGCAACCCAGGGAGCCAGTTTTTCTCGGTGGGGTACGGTAGAACGGTGGGTTCTTGTCTCTCTCTCTGCAACGCTCTCGTTTGCCTTGCTTTTTGGCGCAAAATTTTTCCTCCATCAGCGGTACGACTTAGCTTTTCGGCCATTTTCTGTTTTTTTTTTTTTATTTCCTCAAAATTTTCTCAACATTCAGCTAAGTTCAGTACCATTGTTTAGGCCCAAAAACATCCAGTCCAATTTCGTCTGGTATGATGAGTACAAGGTGTGCGGCAATAAATCACAAAGTTAACCCAATGTGCAATAAACCACAAAGATTACCAACAAAGCACTTAACCTAAACAGCAGACCCGGGTACTTGTCTTAGTGGTTCGCCACTTTGCCGGCTAAAGTTACATCATGTACACTAATGGCGCCTGGTGCTTGTAAAATCCGTCGTGGGTGCAAAGTCCTCCAAGTTACCTGTGAATTATACCTCTGGAGGTGCCTTGCCAGGTGAAGGTCTCGTCATCTGATGAAGGCTCTAAACTACGAGACCACCTTGCGAAGCCATTTGCAGTTCAAACAACAGGATGTACCATTAATTAACAGGCGAAACAAAGTATGCTCAACGACAAGCAAGTACTGCAGAAATGATGGCATGCGAAGCAAAGAAATCAGGTTTATTGCCGCTACGCGGCAATTAGGCGGTCGACCGCCCCGATACCAGGTATCTAACCCGTTAAGTTGAGATAACTCGTCAGGTAGGGGCCTGGCCATCGGTTAGAAAGAAAGAAAGACGTTTCGTCTCCATGATATGGTATGTATATACAAAACGTTCGTTAAGATTCTCTTTTAAATTGTAAATCGCAAAAATGAACGGATGGCATTGATAAAATTAATTTAATTAAAATAAACATTTTTTCAAAATTTTATGATTTTTCATGTACACGGGATATTTAGCTATAAGTAAAAAAAAAATTTAGTTTTAGTAAGTTTCTGATTTACTTAAGTTTTGTGTGCAGGTTTTGTGACAGACAGGCAAACAGAGGACGGAGACGAATAGGTTTTCGTCAGATGAACGAAACCCTAAAAATAACGTGCGTTACATAAAAAACCGTATGAGTACCGTTATTTTCCACGTGAAATATCCATATTTCTTTTACAATAAAATAAATCTAGTTGTAGCGTTCGAAATTTCTCCTTATTTTGGAAGAGACTTTCAATAAAAAAATAGTGTTTCTGCAGAATTTAGTGATCTTAAAATTTGAGCACTCGTATGAAACATGAAAACTGAATCTAAATTACTGAATCAATAATAGATTTCAATAGTTTTTAAAATAGAAAGAAAATTGAATTCCAAAAAATATCATAAAGGCCAGATGAACGAAATCTTATAAACACTTAATTTGTCAAAAAATACGAAATTTCTTTTAATTAAATCCATCTTAATATGAAAATATCAATTTGCAGCACTGGGGACTGAGCTAGCAATCTCCTGTTATCTAGCGAGACGGTTCACCTCCAAGCTATGATATCAAAACGCAAAACGTTCAAATTAAGGTTCTCTTTTAAATTGTAAATCGTAAAGAATTCAAAAAAATTTAAAAAATGTATAACAACCAGAAAAATTATAAATATTTTTAATTAAGAATTAAAAAAAATGACACAGTCACCAAATTATGTAAATTATCAAACTTTACTTGAATCCAGTAAAGTGTCATATTATTATTCTGGTTCATCCTCTCCTGTGTATATTTGAATCTACTTTTTTAAAATTAAACTATAAACCAACTCTTTAAGTTTCCTTGTATTTTTTTTTATTTTACCAAATTCCTTTTGAAAAAAATAAATAAAAAATTGCTAGTGATTGGGCTAGTATTTAAATTTGAATTTCCTTTCTGAAAAGTTAATTTGTCCACCGGTGGGGCGTACGTCCCACGTTGGGAACCGCTGACCTAAATAATTCTTTGGCAGATTCCTGTGAACTCGTATTTAGAAAAGGTTTGGCCACAAGGCGAGCATGTAGAGGAACTGTAACAAATTGCACACTGTAAAAAATATCTGTAAAGTAAGTAAGAATTTTATAAGAAACTGGGATGACTAGAATTTTTTATGTAACGCCTACGGCAAAAATTCATGTAACACATATAATACAGTTTCATTGTAAGTAAAATAAATTGTACGGCTACTAAGAATTTTTTAGGAAACTGGGATGCCTAGAACTTTTTATGTAACTACAACGTGTGTTACAGATAAAAGTTTAAGATCATTACTTCAATTTTAATAGATTCTAGATTAGTTTTGTATGTTTATATATATATATATTACTTTATACAGATAAAATTCTACTAAGCATACAGATTTCTGTAACTTTACATCTGTCTAATTACATTGTTTTTTACAATGTGTCAGAAAGAAACATTTATAACTCAAATCTAAAATAAAATTCTTGAAAAAAAAAATCTTTAAAAATTTTCGGAATTGTTTCTTATATCATATAGTGTTACCGAGGAAATTTAATTCCACTTTTAGAAAACTTGTGAAAATACAGAAGAAGCAATATACTGTAATTATAATATACACATATATACAAGGTGTCCGAAAAGTCTGGAAACGGCCGAATAACTCGAGAAATACATATGAGATTGAAAAACGTAAATATACGTGTTAAATATTTTTAAATAAGCTACTCTGTGACACCAAATTTGACCTTCGAAACCGACCCCCTGGGGGTCAGAGGGGGTCCAACTTTGAAATCTTAAATTATAACCCCCATTTTGTATTGCAGATTCGGATTCTACGGACAAAAATATGTAACTTTTGTATTTGATATTTATTTCAAATCTTCGTTTATCACGGTGTAATCGAGCATATTAAATCGATACATATTCCCGCTTTTCCAACGGGATTTTCCCTAATCGAAACTGATTGGGCAGAATTTTTGACGTCAAATTCCTCGTCTTTTTTAGGAATAGCGTTTCCTGTAGAGTTGCAAAAAGTCGGTTTATTCTCGGGTTTATTTCCAATAGACCAGGTTTATTCCCAGGTTTATTCCCAAAAAACCGAATTATTCCAAAAAATCCCGGTTTTTTTCTAGGTTTATTCCTAAAAACCCGGTTTATTCCCGGGTTTAAACCGGGTTTTTTTCTAACCTTTGCAACGCTAGTTTCCTGAAAATCACCCGTGGCGATTATTTCAATGGTGCTACACTGTTAAAAATTTGACCCATTTGCTGCAGCGTCACTCCACAGCTATTATAGAATATCTCTTTTGTGACCAATGAGAATGCTCCATAACACAGTAAAGTAATCGTTTTCTATAAAAGCGGTGGAGTGACGATGCAAAAAAGGGTCATTTTTTTTACAGTGTACTTTACTTTGTTATGGAACATTCTCATTGGTCATGAAAGAGATATTCTATAAAAGCTGTGGAGTGACGCTACAGCAAATGGATCAAATTTTTAACTGTGTAGCACTACCGAAATAATCGGCACGGGTGATTTTCAGGAAACGCCATTATTGCAAAAGATGAGGAATTTGATGTCATAAATTCTCCCCAATTAGTTTCGGTTAGGGAAAATCCCATTGGAAAAGCCGAAATATGTAACGATTTAATATGCTCAATTACACCGTGATAAACGAGGATTCGAAATAAACATCAAATACAAAAGTTACGTATTTTTGTCCGTAGAATCCGAATCTGCAATAAAAAATGGGGGGTTATAATTTAAGATTTCAAAGTTGCTCTGCCGGAAGACCCCTCTGACCCCCAGGGGGTCGGTTACGAAGGTCAAACTTGGTATCACTGAGTAGCTTATTTAAAAATATTTAACACGTATATTAACGTTTTTCAATCTCATATGTATTTTTCGAGTTATTCGACCGTTTCCAGACTTTTCGGACACACTGTATATAATAAATATTTGCTGAAGTACGAGTATTGGAATAAATTAATTTTTAACTTCGCATGAGGGAACGATAAAGAAAATTTCTATATAATATAACAACCAATATATATGCCAACTCACGAAAAAGGACAATTGAATAACTGAAAAATCCAGAAAGATATCGGCGACATAGTGAGCTGATTTTCAGTACCTTTCAAGAAGTAACTTGCAAGTAAGAGATTTTTCTCAAATTGTCATTTATACTACTCGACTTTCAAAAAAGTATTTATGTAATATATGTCCACATATAACTTTCAGATGGATACATTGATTTTAATCCTTCTTTTTTGATAGAATGAGCTAGTTCGGATTTTTCTAAATAAAGCAAAGCATTCTAAATAAAAAATGACACAAAATAAAATTTATAAAATGACAATGACAATTAAAGGAAAATCCCTTATTATCTAAACAATTTTAGAATGCAATCGAAATTCAACTCACTATATCACTATATCACACATTTTCATGATAGTCGACTTCCTATTTAATATTAGTTGGTTACCAAATTAGGATTCTTTTATTGTCTATCGGGACCGCGCGGTTAACAGTTATATCATACAAATGCTTATATTTCTTCAAAACAAAAATTTTAATACACATTTACATCCAAGTAGGTCCATAGATTTTTAAGGAGTACTCTTGCTCTATTTCTTACATTAATTAATTTTCATTGTATTTGAAACTACGACTACCCTACTGTTGGGGGGTTTTTTCTGTTTTTTTTTCTGTTTTTAACATTTTAAATTTTATACACTGAGGAAGCGAGCCCTGGTGCTCGCGAAACGTATACGTATGTGGTGTGTGTTTGTGTATTGTGTGTTAAACGTTGATTGTAATTATTGTAATTTCCACACAAGGTTTTAGCTACTATTATTTGAAACTATTTGCATAGTTAAGATATTTTTTGTTAAACTTTAAAGTTTTACTATATCTTTTAGTGCAAATAATACAATAACAAATTCTTCCCATGTTCTTAAATACATCCGATGACTATAAAGAAATTTGCAGATAGGAAACTTCTTTTCGTTTTTTAATACTTTAGAAGGATTTCAAAAAAGCAATCGTGTATCCTTAATCCACTTAAATTTTAGTTTCTTTCAAAGACATAGAACTCCACAATTTAAAGATAACTTTTCGACACGCATTCCCTTTTTTTCATGAATTTTGAATAGGTTGAGTACGTGGAGTTGGAAATATTTCTTGCAAAAATTTAAATAAGATTTAAAATATTATTGAGTAAAGGATTGTGGCACATTCAACAAAAGCATCATGGAAGAACAAAAAATTATAACAAAAAACTTTTTTATTAATTAAATATGCATCTTTTGAAGGCTATGCTCAAAATTGAATTTTACGCAGCTACTCAATAAGAAGAAAGCAATGTTTATTTTTTAATATATGTATCGATATGCTTTAAACTATATATTGTTCTATAATTAACTGTTTTCATCATATACCATTGCTAATAAGGCATTTCAATGCATATTAGTTGAAGATACAGAAAGAGAACGAACACATGACTGACTTTGACAAACAATCTGTCTCAAGTTATTGACGAAACAGCTGTTTGGATCAAAGCATATATTTTAAACAAATACAAAAAAAAAAAAAAAAAAAAAAAAAAAAAAAAAAAAAAAAATTGTCTTAGTCATTATAACTAGAAAATATAATTTTACATCAAGTCAGTTTCATTAAATATTATTCTATTATATTTTCTTATACAACTTAGGCGTATGGAATATAATTTTCTTCAAAATTTATTGAAACGTTACAACCTACAAATTCATAAAAAGAGAGAGACGAATATAGAAAAATATATGAATTTTTAATCACAATAAAATTGTATTACAGAACCAGTACTACTCTTTTCAACAGCTAAATAATTATGAACATTTGAGCATTCGTTGAAAACAGCTAAAAATTCGCTGCAAACTTTCCAGTCATTTGATCATTTATTTAGAATACATTTTACACAGCTGTGATCTAATTCTGTTCTGACTCTATATTGTCCATATTATGGACAGAACAGAGTTAAATTAACGTTATGAAACAGATTTCTATAAAAACGGTCGCATGGCTAGACAGTTCGCAATAAATATTTTATAGTGAAAATCATTGCGTCAACGCTTATTGAAAAAAAATAACATAGATTAGAGAGGGATAGGACATCTACAATAATTCTTAAAATAAACTTTAAATTAATGACTCTGTCACCAAATAGAATAATCACTGCATTTTACTTGTATCTGTAGATCTTTTTAGTTGCAAGCAACTAAGAGTTTATTCCTTAAAAATACATTTGTACAATTTCAAATGAAAGTACTCAAACTTTTATTGTAAATTTTCAAACTCATTCTTTGTTGCTAACATAAATGTTTTTAGTATTTGTAAAAGCAGCAATATGTTTTTTTTATAAATGAACAGCTAAGTTAAATCTAAAAGCCACATGCTTGTTGTAAAGACCTAATTTTTTAATGTTTCTCTAATTTAGGAATGGAACACTACACTTTTAAAAATCTTGTGCTAGTTTGAGCCAAATTTTGGTGTTCAATAGCTGCCACTGTAAGATCGTGAAATCTTGAACCAATATTTAGAGCTCCAATTGAAGCATAGTTCCAATAGTTGGAACGAGATTGAAAGAGGAAGCTCCACCATCTTATGGTGACAGCTACTGAGCACCAAAATTTGGTTCAAAGTAGAGCAAAATGTTTAACAGTGTATGACTCAGGGAGCGATGGTACATGTTCAATTTTCACCAAATGATATCTCTATCAAAATACTTAAGTTTAATTACATACAATTTGTTTTGCTTTATATTTATACGACTATCTTGTTTTAGAATTGAATAGTTTAACAAATAAAATTTATTATTTTGAAAGTAAAAAAATTTAAAAATTAAAGCACTGCATTTTTTTCTTTTTTATTCATACATTCTTTATCAATATCAATCATTAGTATTAAATATTTATATTTATTTCTATAATATCCATTTTCTTCTTTTTTTAAATAAAATATTATTGTTTTGAAATATTTATTGAATTCAAATTGTAAACTTTAATTTTTACAGGGCATTACACTATTTGTGAGGAAAAATTTAAAAAGAAATTTCATCTTCCTGAAAGAAACTGACTGTTCCATCATTGATCAAGATATAATAGCGAAATTACATCCACAAAAATTTATTGGCGGCACTAGTCAGGTGCTAGAATATATTCTACTTGATTTGGATTTTACAAAGCATAATACAATATAAAATAAATGTTAAGATTTACAATAAAACTTTAGAATGTAAATGTCACACTGTCTTTTTCATTTTTTCACCAAATTTTTGATAAGGGATGGGACATTTTCTTGTTAATTTTCTTGGTTTAATAATCGAAAACTTTAATTATTATGAAAAAATTTATAATTTTAAAATGTGTTAAAATGTTTCCGGCTGTTATTCTGAAAATTTCAATTTTGTGTTAAAGAAACATAATAAGTAAGAAAATATTTTTCAAAAAAAATGTATCATCTATCACTATTTTTCCCCTACAAATGGATTGCATTACTCCCTATGTTGAAAGCCGTTTAAAAATTAGTTCACACTAAAGACGGAAAATATATTAGTTTATATGAAATTTCTTAAAGCGAGCAAAAATTTTTCTGGAAAGACACTAGAAAAAATTTATAAGAAAAACTATTTTGAAAAGCCATCTAAAATTACGTCTATCCTATGAAAGCTTTAAATGTCTGGAAAAAATTATTATGAAAAAAATATGTTTCCTAAAACAAATGTTTCCAATATTTTCCATTACGCAATTACGGATAAAGACGAAATAACATTCATAAGAATTTTCCAAAATATGTATGTGAAACTATTTCATCCATTATGTCTATTCATTTTCTAAAAAACCTTAAGATAAAAAGAAAATATGCCTAATCTGTCTATTTAGAGGTTAAAAAGACATGTATTAAATATAAATTAAGTAGGTATCTTTATAAGTGAAAAACATATAAAGAAAATCAGATTTATCCCACACTTTTTACAAAGACTTCTTACTGCAAATTTTTAAAAATATATATTTGGAAAATGCGTTATATTTTGCAAATATATTTCGGAAACATATTCATTATGTTTTTGTAATAGTTCAAATGTTTTTATAAATTTTACTAGTTGCACCCGTCGGAAATCAACGGAAAAGAATATATATTAGGTATGATATATATCAATCTTATATAGACAGTAAAATACTGAGCGAAATAAACAATTACCACCTCTTAAAATAGGGACAGCATAGCTTTTCATGATAAAGATACACAAATTTCAGAAAATAACAAAAAATAAGGAAAACAACTCATAAATTATTATGTTGGACTTAACTTTAGCTACAAATCTATTTTTAATGTAGTTTCTAAACCTTTATTTTATATTATTTAAATGCCAAATTATTTAGGAAGTTAATATTATACCCCGGAAGACGAATTCAAAAATATCTGCATATTTTATTTTTTCTCCGTTTAAATATCGCTTGATAACTGTACAATAATTATAATATCAATGAAACATTTTAATTATAATACAAACAGGGACTTACTAAACTGCCTAACCAACCCACTACACATTTACAGATCACTTGCAATAAATTTAATTTATTTATTGTTTTGTATCCTCCATGAACTTGTAAATATTAATTTTGTTGTTATGGCAACGAAAAAAAACCGATATGTCTGTTATTAAAAAGAATAAAATTTTTGTATCTGTTGCTGAAATGCAATTTTTTTAAAAACAATAACTTAATACAATGAAATGATTTTAATTATTTTTTGATATTATGTAAGATAGAAATATAGTAATACCGGCATATCATAGGTTTTATTCTTTTTTTTTCTGATATGACATCATTTACACCTTCAGAAATACTCATTTTTTCTTAAATAAACGCGTGATTTATGCAATTATTTAAGAATTCTTTAGTTTCATAAAGTATTCAATATAATTAAACAGAATTGGCGCAGTTTATAGAAATATATTCATTTGTGCACACCACGGATCTTTAAATTAATAGAAGTTCACTTTATTTAGATGCAGGAATTAAAGTCAGTGAATATGACATCATCACTGACACAGCTATAATAATGTATATTATATTAATGGAATAAACTTATCTGGTATCTGTATGACGACATTTTCTCCATCGAAAAGATTTCATTTTAGATATTATATTTTATTAAAGTTTATCTTCTGTTATTTTACTTACATAATACTTAAGAATATTACTCAGTAAATAATCTCTGTATTTCAGGGAATAACTATGTGGAATCATTTTATTGTGATTAAATTTAACGAAAATCTTTATTATTAATTTTTTTTATTTGAAATGCGATTATACATTCACCGATGAGATCAAGATCCTGATTGGGGGAAAATAATGAAACAAAATAAATTTTGAGAAAAGCTTAACCTGTTGCCACTGTTTTGAAGAAATGTCATGAAAAAGCTTTTAAAATTAAAAATAAAATAGAAAAATTAAAATAAATTAAATTAGCCAGAATGGGCACATCTACACATAAACAGCTTTCATTTAAAAAAATACTTATCAAAATCGGACCAGTAGAAAGCTCAGGGCTGATGTCCAAAAAAACAGCCAGGTGTTTTAAATATATAGATACTGAGAAAATTAAATAAAATATTAATTTATGGAAAACGTTTATGCAATACATATTTTATCACAGAACCTTTGTAATTTTAAGCAGACGAAACATTTTTTATGTGTCACCGAATGAAATGTGAAAGTAAGGTATAGCAACTACCTGTCTAGATAGTGTGCATTATTTTATGTTAAACTGGATTTTTCTACTAAAAAAGCATGGTTATGCATTTTATTTAACGGTAAATCAAACGAATTTACGTAAATCTGAGGTGCCATATCTCCAGCGTTTTCCACACTAGTATTATTTTACAAGAAATGTTGCTCTTTTAGGTAGCTTTCATTACAAAAAGTAAAAAGCTACCTATTGCAGCCGTCCGGAGGAAAGCACTTCCAGAAAATTTTGGTATATTTTCACCGATCATGACCCCCAGACCCCAAAACAACCCTCCGTTCAAATGTTGACATATATATATATATGTATATAACCATATATATATATATATATATATATATATATATATATATATATATATATATATATATATCTGATTTTTGTCATGCGATAACTAACGTATTTATGAACCGATTTGAATGAAACTTGGTATGTACATAATACATACAAATATCTCGACCGAGTTCGTTGGCCAGAATCATCCGCCATCTTGTTTCAAAATGGCGGCCATTTAAAAAATTTTAAAAAATTTAAAATTAAAAATTAAATGCGAAAAATTTAAAAGTTGAAAAAGATTTTTATTTTAAGTGTTAGATTTTAACACACCAATTCCAGAACATTTTTTATTTTGTCTATATCTTAAAAAATGATTGAGTTATAGCACTTTGAATTTTTCTTATGCCTGACATTTTGAAACGATCTGATTTTTGTCATGCTATAACTAACGAATTTATGAACCGATTTGAGTGAAACTTGGTATGTACATAGTACATACAAATATCTCGACCGAGTTCTTTGTCAAGCATCTTCTGCAATCTTGTTTCAAAATGGCAACCATTTAAAATTTAAAAAAAAAATTAAAATTTAAAATTAAATGCGAAAAATTTAAAAGTTGAAAAATATTTTTATTTTATGTGTTAGATCTTAACACACTAATTCCAGAACATTTTTTATTTTGTCTATATCTTAAAAAATGATTGAGTTATAGAACTTTGAATTTTTCTTATGGCTGACATTTTGAAACGACATTTTTGTCGTGCTATAACTAATATATTTATGAACCGATTTGAATGAAACTTGGTATGTACATAGTACATACAAATATCTCTACCGAGTTCGTTGGCCAGCATCATCCGCCACCTTGCTTTAAAATGGAGGCCATTTAAATTTTTTTAAACTTAAAATTTTAAAATAAGTGCGAAAAATTTAAAAGTTGAAAAATATTTTTCTTTTATGTGTTAGATCCAAAAACGCCGATTCTAGAACACTTTTTACTTTATCTGTATCTTAAAAAATGATTGAGTTATAGCACTTTGAATTTTTCGTATGGCTGACAGTTTGAAACGATCTGATTTTTGTCACGTGATTAACACTCGTATTTATAAATCGATTTGGATGTAACTTGGTGTGTACATAGTACTTAATAAAGCCTGGACCGAGTTCGTTAACCAGTTCTATCCGCCATCTTGTTTCAAAATGGCGGGCATTTAAAATTTGAAATTAGGTGTAAAAAAGGGAGAAATTGAAAAAGATTTTTCTTTTATGCATTTGACCTTGATACAAAGATTCCACAGCATTTTTTGTTTCATCTATATCTTGAAAAATTGCTCAGTTGTACACTTTCGGTTTCCAGTGAGATTGACATTTAGGTAGCTTTCATTACAAAAAGTAAATAGCTACCTATTGCAGCCGTCCGGAGGAAAGCACTTCAGGAAAATTTTGGTATATTTTCACCGATCATGACCTTCAGACTCCAAAACCACCCTCAGTTCAAATATTGACATATATATATATATAATCTTATCTTAATATCCTTTCGGCTTGGTTTAAAAAATGGAAAATTAAAGTAAACAGTACCAAAAGTGCCGCCATTCTTTTCTCCAACTAACGTTCTAACCCCATCGCTAACTTAAATTTTAAATTGAATGACAAACCAATTCCCTGGAAGTCAGATTATAAGTACCTAGGCATTCACCTAGATTCTAAATTAACATGGTGCAAGCACATCTCAGAAACTCTGGATCGTGCAAACCGCGCCGTGGGCTCCCTTAATCCCCTCTTGGCTTGGAACAGCCACCTGTCAATGAAAAATAAATTGTTACTATATAAATCCATGGTCAGACCGATCATAACTTATGGTTCGGTTGTTTATGGAAGTACTGTCAAAACCAGACTTGAAAAAATCCAAACTTTTCAAAATAAACTGCTTCGTAGGTTTACCAAAGCAACCCGATATACGAAATGAC
This sequence comes from Maratus speculifer, assembly GCA_964019185.1. Taxonomy (NCBI): domain Eukaryota; kingdom Metazoa; phylum Arthropoda; class Arachnida; order Araneae; family Salticidae; genus Maratus; species Maratus speculifer. The sequence goes on along the minus strand of OZ025293.1, from coordinate 24,052,130 downwards.
GTCATTCATCGTGACCTTAAAATTAAACCGATTTTTACTGAAATCAAGAAACTTACAATGAAGTTTCATAGGTCAGTCCCTGCCGTGCGGAATTTTAAATTTTTTAAAAAAATAAATAAATTTTTAAATTAGGTGCAAAAAAGGAAGAAATTGAAAAAGATTTTTCTTTTGTCTGTTTTACTTTGATACAAAGATTTTAGAGCATTTTTTGTTTCATCTATATCTTGAAAAATGGCTGAGTTATAGCACTTTCAATTTTCAGTGTAGTTGACATTTTGAAACGGTCTGAAATTTGTCACGTGAATAATACGCATATTTATAAACTGATATGGATATAACTCCGTGTGTATCTAGTACATACCAATGTCTTGACCGAGTTCACTTGCTAACTTTATCCGCCATTGTTTAAAAATTGCAGCCCTTTATGTTCGTTAAAAATCTTTTAATGTATAATGATATACAAACAAAAAATTGGAAATTGAAAAAGGGTTCTTTCTAAAGTATTTATTTTAATAATGAATTCCGGAGTATTTTTTGCTTTGTCTTTGCCTTAATTAATCGATTTCCGATATTAATCGATTTCGATGTGAATGTGGATATGAACATGAATTAAGATTTCGACCAAACTCATTGGTTTGTTTTATCAAACATGTTGCTTTAAAATTTAATACTTCTTGATATCGTGGAATTTGGCGACCCTCTAAATCCCTTAAAATAAAACTAGGTTGAATAAAAGATGATCAATTTCTAAAATTTCCTATTAATATTCAGTATTGACAAAAACTAGTATTCAATATTATAAAATCGGGTTCCACTAATTTGAGCTTCGTATGTTTGAATAATATAACTTAATTTAAAATAAACAAATAAATAAAAAAGCATATGAAAGATACCTCTTCCTCCCGGCATTGCCGGAAGGACTTTTAAATTGCCTAAATGTTTCAATTATACAAAATAATATTTTCTGTATTAAAATACTGATGTCTAAAAAGCCGAAGACTACACTGTAAAAAAAAATTCAAGAGGTTACTAAAAATTTTTTAGTAAATTTGTATTCCACAGAATTTTTTAGTAACCATTACAAACTTTTTTTTTGTAAATGAAACAAGCATTTCTTTTGTAAACTGAACAAAAGAATTTTTTGTATAACTAACTTAAAAATTTTTAGTATGAACCACCAAGCAAAATTTAGTAATAGCTCCAAAATGATTTTTAATAACCTTTACGTGCGCCCGAAAAGCATCCAGACTTCTGAAGCGATAGATTTTCGGCAAAACCGCAATAGATGGCAGCACCAAACGTCGCAACCACCTCCGGGAGAATTTTCATAATCCCTTTAGGAACGAGTACTTACACTACATACATTCGGGGCGTAACTGGCTCTGTCCAGCATCGAACCCGGGACCTTTCAGTCTAGAGTCCGTTACTATAACCACTATGCTATCCAGGCCACACCAAGGGAGTTTTAGTAATAGCTATTAAAAATATAAAACTATTAACTCTTATTCATTGCTAACTTTTTTCTAGTAATTCTTACAGATTTTCTAGTAACCGACTAAGATTACTAAAAATTTTTTAGTAATTACAAGGATCACTAAAGTTTTTTTAGTAGATCGACCCTTTTTTTTTACAGTGTAGCGGCTCTGCATAAACTGTCGAAATAATGTACAGAAGCTGAATTAATATTTCTAAAAGTTGGAAGTGTATCTGGAACACCACGAGATTTTCTTTACACAGTTTAATATTTTTATTACTAAAATACAGCAACATCTCTATTCCCTGATTACCGCATGTCGGTGGATCATGCAGTTTATTTTTAAAGTCTGTGAACATTACAAAATTCTATTAGATTATTTATAAAATACTTTCTAAAGGTATATTTTGTATAACAATCTCTAAACAGCTGAAAAACATATTCAGTCGAATAAAATTTTACAAAGCAGAAACCACTTATTTAAAAAAAAAAAAAAAAAAAAAATTTAAGATAACATATAAATTATTTAGAAGAAAATTTTGAATTTTACTTAATGTGTAATAATATTTACCATGCATTTTTGCACAATATAATAGTTAAACCAAACACGAAAATTCATAAAGTCGTGTAACAATATATCAGAGTAATGATGTTGCAATGTTTAACATATTGAATAACATAAAAATATGCAATTGACTTATAACATGACTTCAAATAAACAGTTCACTAATACGAAAACTGTTTCGTTTCCAACTTATAATTATGTATAAAAAATATTTTCATTTTAACTATTGCATTCTATCTAAATTCAGAAATAAATGCAAAAAAAAAAAAAAAAAAAAAAAAAAAAAAAAGATTATTTGTTGTTACATTTACATTTTTATTAAATACAAGAAAAAAAAAATTATCCAAATTGAAAACTATTTGTAATATCTTGAAGAATCTGGTATATCCACTAAAAATCGCATATATTATTTAAAATATTAAAAGAAAAGGGAGTTATATTCGCACAAGCCCATTCAGAAGCGGTCGTCTCATTTTTTTTTTCACGTCCCTATTTTTCTTTTTGTCATACTGGTGACTATAGCACTGATCCTGGTGGATAGCTCAACTATTTGGAAACGTAGATATTCAAGTCAAATGCTAATAGAGTTTACTGAAATTGTCTATTATTTCTTTCGTATTGGAATATCCTTTAAAAATTTTCTTCTTAACTAAATATTTTTTGCAGAAAATTTGTAATTGTTATTAAATCCAGTAAATTTTCTAAGTAATGAAGTGTGAAATCATGTAAAATAAATAAACCGCATTAATTCTGCAGAAAAATGTGCATAAAAATGTGAAACCGGCAAGCGGCAACACAGGTCTGTCAAGTCATATTTTAGTGATTAACATCTGAAAACACGATTCTAGTGGTTGACTCGTAGGTTTATCATTATGTTATCTTACTCTCAGTCCCTCATATTTTCATACCTTTGTGTGTAGAAAAACACAATGCAGTCAAAAATTACAATACATTCTTCAGGATATTCAGAATCGAGTAAAAAGTACTCAATTTTAAATTCATCACATACTCAAAATAGCTCCGATTTAAATGTACTCAAAATTGAGAAACACATATACTCATTTATGAATCAATGGTTGTGTCCAAATATGAATCGTATGTATTGCCGTCTTGAGCCTAGAAATAAAAGTAACAAAGTGCTGACATTTATTTTTTGTTCGAAATTATTAACAAGAAAACGTTTAATTGATTATTTATGAAGAAAAATAGCAAAATTTAACAAGATGCCCAAATCAAATATTTTCATGACAAGAGCTTTTTTTGCAAGCGCTTTTAAGCTATTTTAAAGTACTTGCACAATTTAATATATTTTATAACTAAACATCTTTTATGCCTTCGTAAGTTAAATAATTCATTTCAGGGACAAAATTATTATTTTGTTTAGATTTGATAATATGTGATGTATCAAAATCGAGAAAGCATAGGTTCATTTTTTATCCAAATATAAATTCAATATTAATACATCGATTTACTCGTTTCTTAGGACATATTTTTTTTTCAGTGTGGTAAACTATCGAGCCAATCTCTAAAATCGGGTTATCAGGTGTTTTCAACCAAGATATTACTTGGCAGATGATTGCGATTTAATATGCCAATCTTTACTTAATTAAGGAATTTCAGCTGTAAAGTTGATGAAGTGATTGTGCTTCCTTCTCCCTGTCTACGTTATTGGTAACATCGTCTAAAAATCAAGGATATATTTAAATGTTGTTTAGGAGATTTTCTACAAGATACGAGAATTTAACCAAAGATTATTCTCCGGTAAATTTTGCCTCAGAATATCAAACGTCTAGTTATTCGTGAAATAATTTATGAAAAATCCATAAAATTTGGGACTCTCAGTGTTAAATTATTTTTAATCATTACAAAACAAAATGAAATACAGATGCATGATTCAAAATGAGCTGAAATTTATTTTCGATTCGTATATTTGAGACTTCTAAATATCGATTTTTGTTTAAAAATTCATAGGTCACATTCATACTTTTTCAAAGAATACTATTTAAAACAATATATAGTTTCGAAGTTAATAAAAAACACTAATTGCAACCCATTTTTTTTTTACCCTTTCGTGGTTATAAGCGCGTATACGCGCCCAGAATACCACTTAATTTGAATTGCGAAATGCCATAATGACACCGGAATTTTTAAATGAAAATTTTAATGTTACAAAAAACGTTAAAAAAAAAAAAACCGTAAAAAAAAAAAAAAAAACTTTATATATTATGAAATAAATTTGTTTTTAAATTCCGGTGTCATTCAAACATTTTACTATTTTATGAATAGAAGTGCTTTAACCGTCAAAGGGTTAAAATATAAATCGGTTGTTAGAAACATCAAATATGGGAATACTATATTATATGAGGAGCACAGAAGCCAAGGGGTATAAATGACAAAATTGAAAAAAATGTGTTAAGTGCACAGGGTATTTGGAAATAAGTCTATTTATTTGTAGGTAAAGAGTTATGAGTGATTTTTTAATTATGCACTGAGTTTTAGGGGTCAGTTACTTAACCTCTTTCCCGAAACCGTGAAACGCTTAGAGGCCAAGGGGTATAAGTGCAGAAGTATTCATTTACGTCTATATAGCTGAAGCGCGACCAACGACATCCAAGGCTAGTTCATGACTCTGAAAACGCCCCAGGGATTTGATCACTATTAAACGTCGATTGGTACAAAAACACGATCATATGCCAATTTGTACTAATCACAGTTTAAAATTATTAACACCGTGTGACGTTTTAAACCTTATGAATTGGAGTTGTATGTCTTTTTTCAAAATGTTTTTCGTCAGTTTTTTTTCTGATTAGAATTTTTTTTTTAATGCATTAAATATTACTTTAAATAAATGCAAACTGTTAACAAGTAAGAAAAATCAAACATTAAGCACAGATTCTGAATCACTTTCCAAGATTTCTTGAAATATTTTAAAAAAATTTCGCAATTTAAGGTAATAAAGTGTTATTGTCCGTAGAAAAGTATGTATTTTAATACTGTTGAACAGCCCTGTGTCGGTTATATATATACTATAAAATAAGAAAAAACTAATTCAGGAAGAAAGTGCGTAACAGTTTGAAATTTCTATTTCAGTATTTTGTACTAATAGATTGAAACACGCTTTTATACTTTTGTTCATCCCTTGAGTTTACCCAGAACCTATATTTTACGCCAGTATTTAGCTAAAAATTTAGTTCCAAGTAAAACATTCTTAAGACTACTGAAATAATATTTCAAGAAATTATGAGCCACATATGACCATGTATTCAATTCTGTGTGTGCCTTGTATATCATTTTGTCTGTATTCTACAAACATTTCTGAATAAACTGAATGAAATTCACCATAAAAATACGTAACTTAATTTTAAAACAATCTTTAAGTAAATTATACTCATATTCAGTAACTTCTACCAGGTCTTTTGTGTAGCCCTGTATATCAAATATAGCATTTATACATACCATGTAATATTTATAAATTTAGTGAAACTTAAAAGCGCATATCATAATTAAGAAGACATTTCATCCATCCATCAACCATATCGATAATGTACAGTATTTTGGATAGAATATACTATTTCAAAATCCTTTGTGTGTCACTGTACATGTTGTGAACTTCATGTTATCCGCGATATAACTTATATTAAATTTCATGGACGTATATCAATTTTAATATATATAAAAAGTTTGATATAATTAAAATATGTTGCAAACACTTTTCACTTTCCCATTATGTAATTGAATTCTTTTGTGTGGCCCTGTAAATGAATATTAGTTTTTCTTTTCACCACATATTTTACAGAATGCGTATTTTAATGAACCTTCTAGATGAATATAAATCTTAATATATTTGACAGGGTGTAACACCTTTAAAATTCATTTGAAACGATTTTCCCCATAGTCCGTAATGAAACGTAAAACGTTTGACTGTCCCTGTAAATAAATTAATCATGCTATAAACTTTATCCGAAATAGGGTTCGCGCTAGGATAATCGTAAATAATTTCAAAAAATTCAGCGCAATTCGAGTATATTTACAAGAGTTAGAGCGCGGACAGATGGCCGGATGGTCAGACAGACGGACCGACAAACTGAAAATACATTCACTTTTTTACCTTTGTTAGACAGTGTTAGAAAATTTAAATTTTTTCAAAACTTATAATAAAAATTTAAATCTTATGTTAGAATAAAGTTTGTTGTTTCATTCATGTTTATCAACATTGATCTTAAATTTTTTGTATCTTCATTTTTTTATTTCATAATTTTTCCTTTTTAGAACTTTTATTAAAATAAAGTTTTGTCCATTCATTTATTTAAATCAACATTGTTCTTCATTTTTTATAACTTTATCTTTTTATTTCATATTTTTTTTTATTTCTTGTATTAATTCGACACTTGTACCCTTTGGCTTTTAAGCAGTTTTCTTTACTGCTTGGGAGCCAAAGGGTACAAATGCCGAATGCTTATAAATATTGCTTAGTTATACATTTAAAACAAAATTTAATCGGCTGTTTTTCTAAACAGCTATAGAAATAAGAGTTCAAAGAACATTAAGAAATAAGCAGAAGATTCCTATCTCAATTCATTCAATTACAATTGATGCTTAACTTTGAACTCAATTTACTCGAAATCTAAATTATGTCACTTGTACCTCTTGGCTTCTGATGTCCTCATATGTCATTGCACCAAGAAGCGTTCCAGTTATGAATGAACTTTTAAATATACTTGAAAAATCAAATAGAATATCAATATAAGATATTATTATTGAATATTTTAAAATTTAAAATAAGTTCTCCACGAAAAATACTTGAGCAAATTTTAAATGTATCATTGATTAGTATATATTATCACATATTCATATAATGAATTCCGCAGATCTAGTGTAAGGTTTTCTTTCTTAAAAAATCAGTGTTCACTAGTAACAACTCACACATTTTGTTTCTTTAATGTTTATCACTTCTTTTATTACCACATTGTTTAAATCAAAAATAAAACTTGGCAGCAACACTCGTTTTTTTTACTCTTCTTGAAGTAATGAAATTTAATATTTAAAATTCTTTAAAAAATTAATTAAGACTTAAATGTGAGAAAAATGAAATTTACCATTCTTTTTGCATTTATTTTTTTTATTAACTAGAAAAAAGAACATTTATGCAAACTAAAAAACTATTTATAATGCTAAAAGAAAGTAATTTTATTACCTACCTTGGGACATATACATTCAGATAAATTGAATATAATAGAATAAAAATGAGTTATATTTTAACATTCCCGGATTAAGAAGCGTGTTCGTCCCTGTCTTGCATTTTGTAAACATTAAAAAAATAAAATTCTAATTATCAAGAAAATATAAAACAAATACTTTTAGTTTACATTGAACTATAAAAGAAACGTCTGATGATATGAAATTTTGAAGCATTCTCTTGCAGAATTTTAATATTTAAATTAATGAATTTCTACATATCAATGTAATTTTAAGTTTCATAGAGCAAGAACTAAAATGAAAACTAATTAGATGAGCCAAATTATCAAAACTTCCATCTTTTTTATACATGATAATATTTCAGAAAGTTGTTACACAGACTAATCTTTCAGAGATGTTAGTTCAATACTGCACCAGTTTTGATTTTGATCGGAAGTATATACTTCAGTTTATTAATCTGGGAAAAAGCGAATTAATCCGATCATTACTATTTAATAAGATCAATATTTTTTTTTTGTTCTGTTTTACTTCAGCTTTTTTCGAATCATCTATTCAGCAGAATGCAAAAATCTCGTCGCTACACGAATCGTCGATGTATAACATAAAAAAGAAAAATATTTTTCCTGCGGAATATTTTCAATACAAGGACTTACTGACTATAGCCAAAATCGAACACAAAATAACTGATTTGATTTTATGCATAACCTCATACACTTTTTGGCGATGCAAAGCAGACACACACATATACGGACACACGGATGCACAGACAGATCTTACATTTTGTATAATCATGTTTTTCTGGATTTCTGACCTTTAAAACGTGTAAATCCATCGAAAAGCGAAAGTCGATAATATTTTGTGTTACAATATTTTTTTTGTCAGTAACAAAAATTAAAAAAATTAACACAATTAAGAAAATGTAAAGGTAAAAGGCATTACGTATATTTTGCCTTTGAAAAATGAGCTAAGATTATACGAAAATTTAATAACACATATAAATGGTATACCATCAATCAATATCACTTATTACTGTCGATATTTTTTCTATTTTAGCTAATTGGGCATCTTTCACATGCATTATTCTAGATACATCAATGTAAACTGTAAATGCATAATTACCAGAATGTATACATATCCAAAAAATGAATTTTGGACTTTTATTTTTCTTTACCTCAAAAGTCCAAAAAAAAAGATGCATATTTTGTGAAATAAATAAATAAATAAATAAATCTTTATAAAAGAAGAATCGATTCTGAGCTATGCCAAACGTATAAAGTGTAAATTATATTATTAAGTCACACGCGAAGAGCGTTTCCACTAATACTGAATATCATAAAACCTACCCATATTTTATGTTTAAGCTTTTCTCATGATTTTTTTACGCCCCGGGAAAAGGATTTTAACGTCATACTTCTTTACTAAAAATATAGAAAAAAATGTCCATTTCCTAAATTTATCATTGATTTCTTCACAGTATATTTTTTCCTTAGAGAAGACTATATTTTTGACGCTTTTTATTCATTTTGAATCCATGGATTGAAGGTAAAAAAAAAGAGTGTTATCGGAACATTTTATGCCGTAATTAAATACACTTCTGCAAAATATATATTTGTTGGACAAAGGATAAGTTCGGTCAGGGATAATTTCAGAAATTAAAAACAGTTTATCAATATATATATTTTAAAACTTAAGCGTTTCTATTTTAATTTTTAATTAAAATTAAATTCTAAACTGTACAAGTGTTTTTCTAGAATGTTCTTGTCAAAATTGAAATCATTCCAGAACATATGTTTAACTATTTTTTTGTAGGTTTGTTATCTTAAATATCCCGCTCCTGCTAAAATTGCTGTTTGGATACAGATTATGATCGGCGATTCTCGAAAATTTACCAGTCAAAATAAATTGTCATCGTAAAAACAATCGCTACAGTCATCGATTATTTCCGAGAATCTACAATCGAGATGTTCTATAATCGATTATTAAAATCATTGTTTTTACATGGTTCTAAATTAAATTTCAGTAAACACGTAGCTACTAAACACAGGTGGAATAAATAAAACAATAAACCGAAGGATGGATGGTTGCATGGGGTTTATTGGCGCAAAATCACAAACCCAAGGAAGGCCATAAGGAAGCAACAATAGTGGAAAAAGCCATGTGACGGCACCTCCTGGTTGCAAAATGTTGAAAAGGCCCGAGTAAGTATAAAAATATAAGGAAGTTTAAATATCAATAAATAGAATTTTTTGGCAATTAGCAGAAAAATGTGCAAAGAAATAAGAATAAAAAGTGTCCCTGGTTGCCAAATAGGAGCTGAAATGATAGTAATTATATGGACTCAATATTTTTATTGATATTTCTACATCATTTGAGATCAGTTCTATAATTTCCCCATAATTAAATAAATTCCTGAGGGAATACGTTAAACATATCCCTTCGGGAGGAGCAAGGGAAGTGCATAATATGAATAAGTTGCCACAAGGCTTTCCAGCTATATGTCACATGAGGAGCGTCAGCATAATTTGGAAAAGTGCCTCCCATCAGAACAAAGTAAGGAGAAGGACGCGAGAGGTGTGTAACATGAAATAGTGGTTACTGAGTTTTCCAGTGCTATATCACATGAGGAATCTCGGGAAAAGTTAGAAAAGTACCCCCTTGGATTCCAACCATCGCGTTTATCGGATTACATCCTTTCTGCCACTGTTTTTGAAATTTTTAATATTATAAATAATATTGGAACGACTCCGTAAAAAGTCAGATTTAAATGGAAAAAACGCTAAAATTAAAAGAAAAATGAAAAAAATCCCCCGGGGGCAAATTATGGGCATGGGATGTAAAGTTCACAGTATGAAAAAGTTGTCCACAGGCTTTCTTATAATATATCACATGTGGGTCGAAAAAGTTTGATTTTTTTTGGCGGCAATTTTTAACTCTCCAACGCCATTAGGGATACAAATTTTTAAATTGCTGAAACAAGTGTTTAATTATTTTATTTAGAAGATTTATTTTCTGCTCTTTAACGCATCTACCTAAAACGGCTGTTGACATATACCAAATGTTCTAGGACTTTCGATTTTCTTTTAACCCCTTAAGGGATAATTTGTGAAATCACTTAAATATGTGTTTAATTATTTATTTTAGTAGATTTATCTTCTGAAATTTCACGCTCCTACCTAAAATGGTAGCTGAGATATAGCAAAATGATTCATAATTTCTACTACCCATCTTAACTTCCTTCGGGGCGGGGGAGAGATTTTTCAAAAATTTTGTGTTAGTCCACAGATTACGTCATAAGAAATATTTTCTCCCAAATTTTCATACTTCTAAGTTCTGTAGTTAGGACTCTGCGTTAATTATAAGTCAGTCAGTATAAGCTATTTTATATATAGATAGATATTAGTAAATTAAATCATAAGTTGGTAAATTTATCTCTTGTAAAAAATTTTCTCGAGAAAGTCCATATTTGGTAGGTAATATTGTACGCATTATGGTGTCACTTAATATCGGATATCTCGTTAGTGAGTAACATTCAGTTTCAAAGAATATAGTTATTTCTTTTTAAACCCTTTTTCAGGTCTTTTTTGAAAATTTCATTTTAGTTTAATATCAAAATAAATACACCAACAGTTTATACTCTTTTCAAACAGGGCAAAAATATTTATAAACGTGTCTATGATAAATCAGTTTGGATTACTTCTGACACACATCGGAAAAAGAAATTCTCTAAATTAAAACGATATTTCAGCTAGATTTGTGGTAGAGTCAAAGATAATATAAATATAGAGTAAATTGTGTATCAGATTTTCTTCAGGAAACATGTAGATTTGAAATTACGCGATTGCCTTGTCGGAAATATCCTGGCGAATCCGTAATAGACACCTATTTTTCTTATGTAAAATTTTTCATCCATATGTATACTGTTCCCTTTCTTAATTTGTAAAAAACAGTGTTTACAAACATCCGGTATATATCAAAGTACATTGTGTGCACAATTTTTTAGTTTTAGGGTAACTTACCATGCAACATAAGTGTCGCTGTATTTTTTGTATTTTGTTTTTTTTTTTCAATTTTTAGTTGATATATTTTCCAAAATACTCGCTTTTGAATGTCCAAATGAATAGATTTTTCTTTATTTGCACCAATATAATCAAAAAGCAAATACCTATAAACCTTTCAAGCTTATAAATGAATTACAATAGCTCACGCACAAGCGGTATAATACTTTGCTAATTTCATTTTCAAACTTCCACTTACCTGAACATATCCGGTAATTATCAAAGGTTATTACTGCCTTAATGTGCTATGCTTGTAATATTTCCCCTTGAAATATCCAATAGACAAAATGCTGCAATCATTTGAATTCTGCAACAAAATTTCACTAGAAGTAGTTTGTATGGCTGAGAATGAGACTAATCAATTAGGTTAATATTCTTTGTGGTTACCTGTAGGAGTCGCCGAACAATTAGATATTGATTTTCTGTTGATGCTTCCGTGGTTCCACTTTCTAGCACAAAAGAATCGTAATTATTTTTCATTAAAGAAACGAATAAATTAAAAAAAGTACATGGGTTGTGAAAGTGTTTTCATTGCTTCGGGGCATCGTAAAACTTTTTGGACTTGTAGGCATGTTAAACATAGATTAAAATTGAAAACGAGACGTTAAAAAAAGTTTTAAAGGAAAATATTTTTTATCTTTTAAATCAAGAGTTTAATCTAACTACTCTTTTATATAATTGAAACAAAAAATTCCTTCTTTATAGAATTTAAGAAAAGTAAAAAAGTATTTTAAGTTTATCTAACCGAAATATGTTTCGTGTTTCACAGGCAAAAATATCAATAAAAGAATTTAAAGATTGAATTTTTTTTCACAAATTTCAAAAAGCTTAATTAAAATTTAAGCAACCGCGAAAGTTTCCTGATTGAAAAAAAAGTTTTTTGATTGAATCTCTAAAAAGAAAAAAGTGTATTTACATTTTCTTTGGCATTTTCGAAAAATGAAAGGAACAATATTTTATCAATTGTTATTGAAATATTTCATATTTTCTTTTGCTTTTTTAAATTAAGACTAATATATTCTGTTGTCAAAATAATAATAATAATAATATCCCGCATAAAAAATTGAGCCACGAACATGAAACTTAGTACGTGAATTAGATGAACGATGATTAGATGTTTGAATAGGTGTACAAATGATTACAAAATTATAAAAAAAATTTTTTGACTAGTAGCAGCAAAAATAATGTTAATTTCAATAAGTTACAAAACCACATTTGGCAGGTTTAAATTCAATACTGATTGAGGCATGAATTCTGTTGTTTGCGATGTCCCAATGCAGTAGATTCTGCCATAAGTGTAGCAATAAGTAAACTACACTGTAAAAGATTTTGGTCTGAAATCACGGAGGTTATACCGTCAACTTTGAGACACTTCCTTTTACCGTAATTTAACTGGACGGTATATACACCGTAAAATACTTCAAGTACACGTACCGTAATTTAAGTGAACATAAATTTAAATATTTTGTGGTGTATGTACCGTAAAATATTTAAAGTATATGTATATGTACCGTAATTTAACTGGGCGGTATATGTACCGTAAAACATTTAAAGTACATGTACCTTAAAAAATATTCTTACAGCATATATACCGTAAATTAAATATATGGTATATGTAACGTAAAAAATATTTATACAGTACATGTACCGTAAATTAAGTATATGACATATGTACCGTAAAAAATATTTATACAACACATATACCGTATTAATGTGCGTGTAAATTAAATGTGCGGTATATGTACCGTAAAAGCATTTGTAATCAGTATGTGTACCGTAAATGAAACATACGGTATATATACAGTAAAAATACAGGATAAACCAAAAAAAAAACCCTCCCACATTTGACAGGTTAAAAAAAACAAAAACGACTCTAATGAGAAACTTATTTGTTAAAAATATAGAATAGGTATGATGAGAGTTTAAAATGACTATTTTTCAGAAATGACGTTTGGAAAGTGTCTTCCATTGCGAGCAATATACATCTCAAGACGATATCTGGAATCTAACATTACGAACGCATCGTCTTGTGGGAGAATTGCTACTCTACCTGAATTACTCTCTTGAGGTCAGAATGAGTGTAGGTCTTGTCTGAAGATTGTCTCAAGCAGAAGTAGCAGCTTCCACAAAATATAATATGTTAGGTGATGATACATTTCAGATATTGTCTAGAAATTCACATTGCTTATAATAAACAACACTTAGCAAGCATCAATTCTAAAACATAGTCATTTTAAACTCTTGTCATACCCATTGTATATTTTAAAACAAACAAGTTTCTTTTTACAGTTTTTTTTTTGTTTTATATTATCCTGTCAAACATGGGATATTCTTGTGTGTTATTCTGTAATCAGAATCGACGGTTATACATGGTAAGCACAAAGTCTTACTCTTATTATAAAAAAAAATATTTTGGCGGAAAATATTAGATATGAGAGGATACATTTAAATATTTTGATAAACTTTTATTAAGACCGTTTGTAGGACATCAAGTTGTGCAAAGATATGTATACTAATAAAAAAAAAGAAATATAAGTGTAATATATATATATATATATATATACATATATATATATAATACCACTAAAAGTAGACAAAATTCACCATATATATATATATATATATATTAGTTTAAAAATTATTATATAAATATTAAATATTCTGTATTTGTTAAGGAAGGTTTTTTTTGTCATTATGTAGAAAAATTGTTGGAAAAAAAAATTTTTAAATGTAACAAAGACAATGAATTGCGCAGTTACACTTCCATAGCTGCCAATTATTATACCTTTATTTATTTTTTATATCACTATTATAAAACAGTTACTGCTCTCACATTTCAGGTTTAAATATATAGTGAAATTATTATTTTAAAATAGAGGTATAAAGATGTTATAAAAGTAGTATAAACTTAGAGAATTAAAAAAAAATTACAAAAAAAAGTGTTTACATTTGCGAGCGCTATGATAATGTAAGATGATCTCTGATAAAATAAAACGCTAATATTAAATTTCTTTCTTATATTTCTATATATTATTAAAACTTAAAATAATTAATAGATCTTATATTATTTTTAGTAAATGGTAACAATTTATTAAATTTTATTAAATATTAACAAACAATTCAAGAATAATGACTGCCGAAAAATTATTTCACATTGGTTTTGTTGTTTGACAGTCATAATTATAAAAACTAAAGGATCAGAAGGGCGTGAAGAGAATACAAATCACATACATTTTCAAAAAATAAAGTAAAATTAATAAAAGTGGTAAAATTACATACATATTTTAATATTCTTGTTACTTACTTGGCAATTAGGACTTTTATTTTTTTTCTCAACATACAAATATAAATTTTCTTACATTCATTTAAATGTTTAAGAATGTCACTGTCTAGCAAATCATCACTTTTGTATTTTTTAAAATGGAAATTTGATATTATATTATTCTTGCAAGAATTGATATGTAGTTTATAGCTTACAATCATAATAACAAACTTTAATTCTCCCTACAGATCAAGTTAAGTAAAAAACTAGTTGTCGTGGGCAAACTTGCTTATAACGCAAAAAATAATCAATAAAATTGAGAAATGTATTTTCATTCCAAATTTATAAATAGTCAAGACTAAATTTATACATTCATGCTTAAAAATAAGTTTAAAATTGTATCAAAGCTTTGCATTGTTAAGGAGAGTGTTTGAGAATCATATTAAAATTCAATATATAAATGTTTTAGAACATTTACGAAATAAATTAATATCATTATGATTCAGACATATTTAAAACAAGCAATTAAAATATAAAAAAGATATTTATTACAACGATTAAATTACATTAATACACTATGTCATAATACATAGTTATAATATTTATGCACACAATTTGTTTACTTTTACACAGTATGTCATTTACATTTTTATACAAATTCCAATAGTTTTGCCCACTTTGCAGCAATATTATTATCCGCCAATTGATTTGTTGTAGTTTGTACCACACACAGGGTTGATCAACATCAAGTACCTTAAAGAAAAAGATTCATTCAACATGGGTATAATCAATAAAATAAATTATCGAAGAAAATACAAAAGTAATTTGTAGAAATGTTTTCACAAAATCAACTTAAGAGGTTATTACAATATTCACATGAAGGAACAAGAATGATAATATTAATCATATGGGAGCGTTACTTTCAATTTTCTCGCTTTGATTTTAATATACATACATATATATATATATATATACAGGGTGTTTCTAAATTCATGGTACAAACTTTAAGGGGTAATAGTACACATCAAGACAAACTATACTAAATAGGAAACTAAGGGTCCACGTCTTCTGAAGGAGATAGGCGCCATTAAACTTTAGGGTCCAAAAATTCAAATGATTATAAAATACAGAAAAATTTGTTGATTCGTTTGTGGTTTTCACTAAAACTATTCTTTATGTCAGTATTGTCTTGAAAATAAATTATAAAGATAAATTTCAAAAAATGCCGATAGAGGCTTTGGAATAACGTACAACTATTTTTTACCGTTATTTTTTGCATCTCATCAAATTTTTTTAGAAGCTTAGACAAACTTAAATTTTGAGATGAAAATCTCAATCGTTGGGAGTGATTAAGTAGCGCAAACTGAACTGTGTTCAATGGGGGTGGGAGATTCAAATTTCAAATTATTATAAACAAGTATGAAAAATCATTTTTTAATCATAGATTATGAAGCACTTTCCAACACTTAATGAAATCTTCAACAAAACTTTGTTATTTAATTAAATAATAGTGTACAGCCAAATATACACAAATATGTATTCCAGTACTTTTGAATATCCCTGTATTTCATATGTCAGTTGATATAATGCCAAAATTTAGTTTAGCAAGAAAATATCCAGTAGCTTGACATTTCTTTTTCAGCAATTCATACTATTAGATGGAAACATACTTAATACTTTTGTTCAGCACTGTAGTTTAAATTGTACCTTTATTACAAGTCAGCATTAGGCAAAATTTATTGTAAACTAAAACACTTTTAAAACAACTGAAATCACATTCTCATAAATCATCATTCATAGGCGTCCATGTATCGAATTCTTTGCGTGGCCCTGTATATTCTTTTATCTATATTCTGCAAATAATTCTCAGTAAATTGAATGAAGCTCAACGTAAAAATGTATAGCTTATTTACGAACCACGTTTAAATAATTTACGCTCATATTCAGTAACGTTGGTGAGCTCTTTTAGGTAGCCCTGTATATCAATTATAGCATTTATAAACACCATATAATGTGCATATATTTAGCGAAATATAATCGCACATATCATAATTAAAATGCATTTCATCCCTCCAACAGCCATCATCGGACAAATATACGGTACTTCGGAAAGAATATACTATTTGAAATCTTTTGTATGGCCCTGTAAATGCTATGTACTTCATATTATGCAAGACAGTAGCGTATAATTTATATTAGGCTTCAGTGACATATATCAATTTTATTATGCATGAAAAAGCTTAATATATTTAAAATATGTCACACACAATTTCCCCTTTTACCATTATCTAATGGAATTCTATTGTGTAGCCCTGTAAATGAATAATAGCTACATTTTCACCTTATATTTTATAGAATGCATATTTTAATATGTTTGACAGGGTATAACATCTTTAAAATTCCTTTGAAACAATTTTTCCTCATAGGCCGTAATGTAATGGGAAACTTTTGATTCTCTCTGCAGATAAATTAATCATGGTAGATACTTCATTTTCAATAGGGTTCGTGCTAGGGTAAACATCAATAACGTATCAAAATTTCATAGCAATCCGAGTATATTTACGGGAGTTACAGCGCGGAAAGACAGCCATACGGACAGACGGACAGACAAACCGAATGCATAAGCACTTTTCAACTTTGTTGGAAAGTGCTAAAAACGGAAAAATTGGTCGATTCGTTTGCGGTTTTCGCTAAAACTATTCTTTATGTCAATATTTCCTCGAAAATAAATTTTAAAGATATCTTTGAAAAAATTCCTTCAGAGTGTGCCTTCAACTTTAGAGCAACCAACAACTATTTTTAACCGTTGTTTGTTATATCTAATTAAATTCTTGTAAAAGTTCAAACTTAAATTTTGAGCTCAAAATATGCATTGTTGGGAGTAATTAAGTAGCGGAAAATGGAACTATGTTCGAGGGTTGGGGAGGATACCATTTCAACTCCTGAACACAATTCAGTTTGCGCTTCTTAACCCCTCCCATCGATTTAGAGTTTGGGCTCAAAATCTAAGTCTAAGCTTTTGCAAGCATTTAATCAGATACAAAAAATAACGGTTAAAAATAGTTGTCAGTTACTCTAAAGTTTAAGGCGCCCTCTAACGGAAATTTTTTTAATTTATCTTTAAAATTTACTTTCAAGGAAATATTGACATAAAGAATAGTTTTAGCAAAAACCGCAAACAAGTCGACCATTTTTTTTCTTTTTTTTTTTTTTTTTTTTTTAATAATGATTTGAAATTTGTACCTCCCCACCTCCATTCAACACAGTTCAGTTTGCGCTACTTAACCACTCCCAACGATTCAGATTTTCATCTCAAAATTTAAGTTTCTTTCTAAGCTTCTAAAAAAATTTTATGAGATGCAAAAAATAACAATAAAAGATAGTTGTATGTTACTCCAAAGTCTAAAGCGCCCTCTATCGGCAATTTTTGAATTTTAAATTTATAATTTTTTTTCAAGATTATACTGACATAAAGAATAGTTTTAGTGAAAACCGCAAACGAATCGACCAATTTTTCTGTTTTTTATAATCATTTGAATTTTTGGACCTCCCCCCCACAGTTCAGTTCGCGCTACTTAACCACTCTCAACTTTTTAGATTCTGAGCTCAAAATTTAAGTTTATGTCTAAGCTTCTAAACAAATTTAATGAGATGCAAAAAATAACGGTAAAATATAGTTGTTCGCTACTCCAAAGTCTAAAGCGATTCTATCGGTATTTTTTGAAATTTATAATTTATTTTCAGGACAATACTGACATAAAGAATAGTTTTAGGGAAAACCGCGAACAAATCGATCAATTTTTCTGTATTTTATAATCATTTGAATTTTTGGACCCTAAACTTTAATGGCGCCTATCTCCTTCGGAAGACGTAGTTTCCTATTTAATATTGCTTGACTCGATGTGTACTATCACTCCTTAAAGTTTGTACTATGAATTTAGAAATACCCTGTATATATATATATATATATATAGGGTGAGTCATAAATATCAAAACAATAGGTTATCTCCTTAAATATTGCCCCTAGACCCATACTTCCAATTGCAAAAATTCCTAAAAAAACGTGAAAATTTTGATACGATAAGTTGCAACTCCATGGGGGGTATATTTTAAAAATTAAGAAAATTAAATTTTTATACGACCCCCAGGGGATAAAACTTCCAACTAGAAAATTTTTCCTTATCCATTCCTGAACTGAACAAAAAAAAAAAAAAAAAAAAAAAAAATCATCTTGATATCTTCAAAACTCCAGAGAGTTATGACAATTTTAATAAATCGTGAGATTTCAAGGGATCAGACACAAATTGAAATGCGTGTAATTGAAGAAACAATGTTGCTGCAATGGGTCCAGAAAACCTTTATTTTATTTATTTATTTATAGAGTTAGAATTTTGAATATTTTATGATGGTTAACCATATAATTTGTAAACATTATCACATAATAAGACTTTTTAATATTTTTTTTTTTAATTTAGAGTAAATTAAAATTGTTATAACTCAAAATATTATTTGTCGCGTTGGCATTTTTTTTCTTTTGATTAAATGAAAATGTCTAATTTTCGATTTTGATTCAGCATTTTAAATAATATATATATATATTTTTTAAATTACAGTATTTAAAATAGCAATATTAAAAAAAGATGCAATTTTTTGTAAACAAATCATATTTTTAAAAGTAAATTTTCTGAGATGAAAACTTCTTTCGGCACATTGGATATATTTTTATTTATTTATTTTTTTTTATTTTTTTTTTTTTTTTTGAGATGTTAAAAAACTATTGAACTCGCGAGACTATTACCGTAACCGACGGTTATTGACTTATGCGGGGCCGTAGCTAGATATGAACAATAGGGGGGATCAAGAGATTGTACAGGGGGGGGGGGGGGCTCATATTTTTTCTTCTCTCTCTCTCTCTCAGAAGATAATTTTATCTTTCGCAGAAAGATAAATTAGTGCGTATTCACATTGTAGTTATTATGTTTCTTATTAAACTGTTGTAATAACTTCGTTTTATGCTATGAAAAGTATAGGATTTTGAAAATTTTCAGTGTATAACTGGTGCAAAATTAAACATCCTGTTAGCTTCATATGTACAAATAGGATGAGGGAGTGTTGAAACACTTATTTTAGATACAATTTAGTAAATCTGCAAAACTGTGAAAGGGTCTCAAAACTAAATTAGATTTTTGAACAGAATTTCATTTGAATTTTCGAAACAGAACTTCATTTGAAAATTCGAAACAGAAATTCATTTAGTGACCTTGGAATCTTTTCCAGGGGGGGGGGTGCTCAAAATATTTTAGGGGGGGCTGAGCCGCCCATAGCGCCCCCTTAGCAACGGCCCTGGACTTATGTCAGTTTAAAAATGAGAAATACTGAAATAAAAACATTTGATGCAGAAAAGTGCATTTAGTTTTAAACAAAGATGGGCTCCTAACGTTTAAATACTTTTTAAGTGTCTAGGTGATTAACTCCGTCCTGTATAGTTTCAGTTTCAGATTTGTTTAAATTTTGCCTTTCTCACCTTCTTTAATTACTGTTTAAATGCGTCAGTTGATTTAAACCTCATTTTTCATCATGTCGATTTCAAAATTTTCCCTTGTGCAGTGACTCACAGACAGATATTTTGTAAAAACATGTTTTTCAGTATCTCTGAGCCCTAAAACGTGCGAATCCGTCGAAAACCGGAATTCAAAATTTTCATGAATCCAATACTTTCCTCTTGTAAAGATAGAAGAAAGTAAAAATAGGTTTAAAACCATCATAAATTTTGAAGCTGAATAGTAAAAAAGTAGATTTTTGAAAATATTTCTATGTAATTTATTAAAATATATTTCCAATGATTCCGTAATAAAAGTGTCATTATCGCTATTACTATTTTTACTAAACTTATTGCCTACGGCAATAAGATTAAAAGACACTTTTATTGAGAGTTTAATTAATATAACTCAATTTAATAACACTTTTAATAAATGTTTAATAAGACGGTCCGGCCAATGGTTCGTGCAGTTATGAGGTTGGCGCCAATGTCGAGATATTGCAGACATCTAGCATATTTCAAGGAAGTTTAAAGCAAAAACCTATACACTTTTATTTTATATCTAAAAGTTAAAGTATTGTCTTGGATCGGCATTTATCAATGCGTAAATTTATGGTCCATCCCTAAATTGTACTTCAAACGAACTGATTTCGCTGAGCTCAGAGGTGTGCTTAAGTGGTGTAAGTCACGAATTTTTGAAAATTTTGGATTTTAATATCTTTCGGGGATTTGTAGCTATCGAGATGAATTTTTTTTTTTTTTTGTTCAATTCAGGAATGGATAAGGAAAATTTTTCTAATTGGAAGTTTTATCGTCTGGGGGGGCCTTATAAAAATTTAGTTACATAAATTTACATAAAATAGATGATTTATTTACATAAAATAGATGAAGATGCCCAGCTAGAAAAAGTTTGTAAAAAAGTGTAAAAAAAAAGTGCACAAAAAGTGAGTGTATTTGGCACCTCTGCTTATACACAAAAAGTACAAACCGAATTGTGGACAAAAAGTGTATACCTAAATTGTTCACTTTTTATTCACAATCAGAGGGGCCACATACGATCACGTTTATGTCACTTATTTTTTTTTTTATATTTTTTTATATACCTAAATTGTACACTTTTTATGCACAATTAGAGGCACCAAATACGCTCAGATTTTGTGCACATTTTTTTGTACACTTCTTTGCATACTGAATAGCCCTAAATTGTATACTTTATGTGAATAATCAGAGATGCCAAATACACTTATTTTGTGCGCGTTTTCTTTTACATATCAAATAGTCTTACACTGTACACTTCTTATACATAACCAGAGGTGCAATGAAAAAATATACGCAGGTTTTTTTTTCTGCTAAATAATTAAAATCTGCAGAAATTAAACTTATATCTATAAAAATGCATATAAATTTTAGATTGTGAACAAAAGCACACATTAAGTAAATAAACCTGCAATGAAAATTAAAATATCATAAAAAATGCTCAGTCAAATAATTATTTCAAATCTACAGGGGAAAAAATCGTTTGGCAAAAAATTTTGAAAAGGGCGTGACAACTGATTTTACTTTAGTTATCGAATGATAATTATGTGTGTGCTTGTTAAAATGCAAAACATAGCAAAAAAAAAAAAAAAAAGAATTGCAAATAAAAAATTTGTAAAGGATGCTTCTATTTGTTTAACATTAGATTTTAGGAGTTGTCACATAACTAGTCGCAGGCTCATCAGGATAATTCCAAAAAATCCCCGCCAGATCATCCAACAGCCGCAGGTAGATCTAGATTTCGAAGGAAAAACTAAATCAAGATTAGGCATAATCCTAGTTTAACAATTTTATCTGGTCATTTTTCATGTTTTTTTTTCAATAAAAGTTGGTTTTATTGGAATCATGTTATTTTTTTTTCAACTCTATTATTACCGTAAAATCCTGATTGTAAGCATCCCTTCATACTTTCAAGCAATTTTTATTTTCCACACTCACATATAAGCCTCCCTCCACACACTCCTTTTTTGTGGTATAAAAAATATTTAAAAATCTAAGTGTTAAACTGTGTGTTTATTTTTTCGACTCCCGAACTTTCCATTTTTTCTCAGCACTTCGAATAAATTTTCTTTTTCCACAGCCTTTTGACGAATTATGCTTTTTTTCCTGCAGCTCCTTAACAAAAGTTGTAATTGATGTACAGCACCTTGAGGAAATTCAAATTTTTTTTTCTCCAATCCTTGGATTTTGTACTATTTCAAAGAAATTAGCATTTTAGCTTGCTATCTGCTATATTTTGGTAGAATTCAAGAATTTTGTGTTTTTTTCTGTGATTTTTTGACGAGCTTCACATTTATTTCTGCAACCCTTTGATAAACTTTGTGTTTATCCGTGCAGCATTTTGACAAAATTAACATTTTGTTTTATGTAGTTTTTTGTTGAATATCTAATTTTTCAATAGCTACTTAGTGAAATTTACAACTTATCCACAATGTTTTGACAAAATTCCGGTTTTCCCCCAATCTTTTGATGAAATTCACACTTTTTTCCGCAAACTTTTGACTGGTTTCATGTTTTTTCTGGGATCCTTTGATGAATTTTGCATTTTTTCAAGATTAAATGAGATTCACTCCTCTTCGCTCTACATGAAATGTTCACTTTCCTTTCCCCCTACCCTGCTCAAAAAGTTTAAAACTGTGTTAGTAACAGAAGTCTGCCCCCCTTCCCCCCTGCAAATTTAAATAAATAAACAAAATTCTACATTATCAAGTGAAAAAAAAATCTACATGCATGCCCATAATTTAGTGTGTTAAAGACAAAGTTAAAAAAAAAAATTTTTTTGCTCAATATCTAACAAATTATTTAAAAGGTATACAATCCAGAAATTTAAAAATAAACTTCGATAAAGACTTTTTTTTCTGAATCTAAACTACTGTACTTTAAATTAACTCTCATCTATTTTTGCTCTTTTATTAAAATACCAATAAAACTAAGTTTTTTATAACAAGTACTCACTGGAAACTTTTTAAAATTATTTATTGATACCAGATAGTAATATCATATTTGCTCATAGGCCATAATAAAAACCGTTGAATGTAAACATGCAATTATTTCATTTATTTTACCTATTACATGTATATTCATAGAAATTTATCAAAATATTTAATCTACATTAGTGACTTAGTGAGAACTTGAGCTAGTTCATACACAGAGTGCATAAAAGTGCTTATTTTTTAGTACTCCTATTTCTGAATTTTGCTTATACTGTTAAAGAAATGAAAACCCTGTATAAAAATGAAAAACAACGCTATATACTGATTACAGCACTGAAGTGTAATAAATATTATTTTTAATGCATGTTGCTAATATTCAATTTCTGTTCTTGGAGATGCATACAATCCTCTCAAATATTATTTTTTTACTTTGCTTTTAATGAAAAAATAAATCCCAAAAGGGACCTTTTTTTAAGAATGACCCATATGCATATATTTACAGTAGCACTCCGGTTATCCGAAAGTTGACTTAACCAAAAGACCTTAAAATTCGAAGTCCTTTTTAAATGTAAAAAATTTTACTGTCAACACTATTTTTACCAATGTCAATTGACACCTTTCAACATATTTTGATTTATGATTACTGTTTTATTTGTAAGTTTTACACCAAAACAATTCCGAATCATTTTTAATACATTGAAATGTTTTAATTAGAAGCAAAAATCAGAACTTTGAAAGGTGCTTTTGGACACTAGTAGAAATAGTGTTAAAAAAGCATGTTTTCTTATAAAATAAACAAAGTTAACTTACCTATTTGGTCCATTGCATAATTTTGAGCTCTTTATTATATATATATGTAAAATACTTCATTATTTTATATAATATGTTGCGATTTTCTTTTGATTTTCAATTTTGCATGGTTTCAATGCTGATTTATCACGCCACCTTTTAAATAATAACACATTTGTTGTTGTTGCATCTTCTTGTACTTCAATATCTCGAAGTGACACATTTTTTATCTCAGTAGCTTCACTGTGTGTAATCCTGTTCCACATCTACCACATAATCTGTAATACGTTACAATATTTTTATTACAGCACTGTACTATCAAGCTTTTCACCATAAGCTTCTCAGTTATTAAAAAAATCCTATGGAACGCCGGTTATCCAAAACAACCTATGGAACCGAAAATGGCTTTGGTCCCATACTTTTAAGATAAAGAACCATGGGTGCAAGTTTGAAATTTTGCCAAGACTGAAAATATTTTGAATTCCCCCCCCCCTCCTAACTGGGTCTGAGTGAACAAGGAGTAGATCCAGAGGATCGTTTTGGGGGGGGGGGGGATACCAAGAAACATAGAATCAACATAGTCATAATTTCTGATCATGAAATCTTTCCTTCTACAGTTATTATTAAATGAATGATCAAATGAAATGCTTTTCCGTGATCTTCTGACGAAATACGCTTTTTTTCTGCGATCTTTTGACTAAATTTGCGCTCTTTTCGCGACTCTTTGACGGAATTTGCATTTTTTGGCATTTTTGACTAATCTCGCTTTTTTTACCCACGATACTATGTCGAAATTCGGGGTTTTTCCGCGATCCTTTGACGAAATTGGCTCTTTTCTGCAATACTTTGACAAAATTAGCAATGTTTTGCAATTTTTTGAGAAAATTAGCTCATTTTACCGCGACCTTTTGACGAAATTGAAGTTTTTCCGCAACACTTTGACAAAACTCGCGCTTTTCCAGCGATCCTATGTCGAAATAAACGCTTTTCAGCGATCCAATGTCGAAGTTCGCATTTTTTGGCGATCCTCTGTCAAAATTCGCAGTTTTTCCGCGACATTTTGACGGAATTCGCACTGTTTCGCAGTACTTTGAC
Source organism: Maratus speculifer (assembly GCA_964019185.1). Lineage (NCBI taxonomy): Eukaryota > Metazoa > Arthropoda > Arachnida > Araneae > Salticidae > Maratus > Maratus speculifer. The sequence continues at coordinate 24,027,186 of OZ025293.1, read as the reverse complement.
AAAATTAGCGCTTTTTCCGCAACCTTTTGACGAAATTCACTCTTTTCCGCAATACTTTGGCAAAATTAGCACATTTTTGCAAACCTTTGAAAAAAGTAGCTAACTTTAGACGAAATTCGAGCTTTTTGCGTGACACTTTGACAAAAAATCGTGCTTTTTCAGCGGTTTTATGTCGAAATACGTGCTTTTCAGTGATCCTACATCAAAGTTCGTGTTTTTTTCGCGATCCTCTGTCAAGATTTGCATTTTTTTCTCGACCTTTGATATAATTTGCCCTTTTTCCGTGATCATTTGACGAAATTCACGCTTTTTCGCGATACTTTGACAAAATTAGCGCTTTTTCAGCAATCCTATATCGAAGTTCACGGTTTTTCACCGATCCTATGCTGAAATTTGCATTTTTTCAGAGTTCCTTTGCCTTCCCTTTTCGCAAACTTTTGAAAAAATTAGCTCTCTTTCTGCGAACTTTTGACAAAATTCGAGATTTTTACACGACACTTTGAAAAAATCGCACCTTTTCAGCGAACTTATGTCGAAGTTGACGTTTTTTACGCGATCCTATGATAAAATTCGTGTTTTTTCCGCGACACTTTAACGAAATTCCCACTTTTTCGCGGTACTTTAACAAAATTAGCAGTTTTTTGCAACCCTTTGAAAAAAGTAGCGCTCTCTCTTCGAACTCTTGACGAAATTTAAACTTTTTGCGCAACACTTTGACCAAAATCGTGTTTTTTTCAGCGATCCTATGTCGAATTTCGTATGTTTTTCGCAAACCTCTGTCGAAATTCGCATTTTTTCCGCAACCCTATGATGAAATTCGCGCTTTTTCTGTAATAATTTGACGAAATTCTCACTTTATCGCGAAACTTTGACAAAATTAGCGCCTTTTTCAGCAATCCTATGTCGAAATTCGCGCTTTTCAGCGATCCTATGTCGAAATTAGTACTTTTTCCGCGATACTTTGCGTTCACGTTTTCCAACCCTTTGACGATTACCGCTTTTTCCAAGACCTTTTGACGAAATTTGCTCTTTTTCCGCAATGCTTTGACAAAATTAAAGTTTTTTTTTAAACATTTGACAAAATTTGTGCTTTTTCCTCTGCCTTTTGACAAAATTGGAGCTTTTTTCGCGACACTTTGACAAAACTCGTGCTTTCAGTGATCTTGTGTCAAAATTCGCGTGTTTTAACAATCCTTTGTTGAAATTCTTTTTTTTTTGCGCGACCTTTGACAAAATTCGTGCATTTTCCGCGATCATTTGTAGAAATTCGCTCTTTTTCCGAGACACTTTGACAAAATTAGCCCATTTTAGCGACATTTTAATGAAATTCGCGTTTTTTCCGGAAGAATAGAATGTCTCCGACGAAGTCGCAGAAATTCCTTCAGGAAAAAAGTCTGAATTCAACACGAGTTTGGAGGGAGGGGGTGATTTTGGCATTTTTGTACGATCTTTTGCTGAAATTTGCTACTTTTGACCAAAATCAGACTTGGTACAGCCTCAGGAAAAAAAAGCTGAAATTTCAACGACATTTGACAAAATTAGCAATTTTCTGTAATTTTTTAACAAAATTAGCGATGTTTACGAACTTTTTATAAAAATCGCACTTTTTTCCACTGTCTTTTCAATGAAATTTGCATTTATCCATGATCCTTTAGAGTTTTTCGTAGTTTTTCTCACTCTTTTTTGACAAAATTCAGATATTTTCGACGATCTTTTGAGAAAATTTGCATATTCACTGCGATCCTTCGTCAAAATTCGTGTGTTTTCCACAAATCTTTCGTCAAAATTTTCGTATTTTCTGCTACCTTTTGTCAAAATTCACTTTTTTTTCTGCGATCTTTCGAAAAAACTCTCGTATTTTCTACGATCCTTCTAGAAAATACTCTCATTTTCTGTGATCTTTCGACAAAATTGCGATTTTTCGACAAAATGAGCGATTTTCCTCCGATCTTTCATCAAAATTAGCGATTTTCCGCTACCTTTCTATAAAATACTTCTATTTACTTTAATCTTATGAAAAATTTCTCATAATTTTCATGATCTTTCTACAAACTCTACATATTTTCCTCAATTTTTTGACAAAATTAGAACATTTCTTCGATCTTTTGAGAAAATTAGAGTATTTTCCACGATCTTTTCACAAAAAGTAGAGTATTTACCACGATCTTCGACAAAAAGTAGTTTTTTTTTCACGACTATCTTAGAAAATTCGAGTATTTTCGTAATCCTTTAACAAAAGCCGCAATTTTTTCCATAATCTTTTGACCGAAGTCGCGCTTTTTCCGAAATCCTACGATGGAAAGAGTTACCTCCCGCATTCCTTTGAAGAAAATATTTTTTTTCCAGGATCATTTGACAAATTTATAGGTTTTTGCACGGTTGCATTGGTTTATAGGTATAAAAAAATGAGAATTTTCTTGATTGCCTTTGTAAAAATCGATAATTTTGTCGACCAGACTCGAAAAATCATAAATTTCATCGATCGGCTTCGTAAAAATCACGCATTTTGTCGATCCAATTCGTAAAAATCTTATTTTTGCTGTCAAACAAGAAAAATATCGATAATTTTGTTGATCGGCTGTGAAAAAATTCCCAAAAGGAAACTTTATTTTAGAATGACCCATGCATATATATAGCTATTGCATATGACAATGGCAAAAAACTAAATCAAAAAATTTATAATGGAAAATGCACTTATTCATACGCTATTGTCCATTGACTGTGAACGAACCTAGACTTTCAGTTGTGACACTGAGAAGTCAGTTTGTAAAGTACTACTTTTTATTGTTAAAAGTGAAGTGAATGAGTGCGAAATATGATATACATTTGCCATCCAAGATGAATGCTCAGTCAGAGAATTTTCTAACCAAGGGATCGCATTTTGTTTTCTCAGCAACTAATTTTCATTTGCAAAAATCACAAAATTCATCAGTCGACCATGCTAAAAAGTGCATAATTCTATTAACCACAGGAAAATATCACAATATCCTACAAGTAAAAGAGAAGTTTATACAAACCACTTCAAAATATTTAATATAGTTCCCATTTTGAGAGCAATGTAACCTTTTTTAAAAATTACTGTCCGACCCAGCAGCGGAAAATTCTCCAAGTATCTGCGGCAGATACTTCAGGGCCAAAAAATAATCTGCAGGTAAAATATTTTTACAACTGAAGCATTAATTAATCAAACAGTCACTTACCTGTGGTGTATTTAGTCTTTTTTTTTTAATGTTTATTAACAATCTTAACTTTTGGAAATAGCAAGTAATAAAAATATCTGGATGGGGTATCTTATCCAGATATAGTCAAGCAAATAGGTTTAGAAAAATAAAATACTTAAAATATTACAATGCAGCTAATCCGAATGTCATTAAAGGGCATCCAAACCAAGATAGAGAAAAGATTATATATGAAAATAAAAACCTGCATGTTTTAAAAAGTTAAAGAGTGCCCCATGAGGTGTTTCTCCAATGAGGTTTGTCAAGATTGGTGATGATGAGTTAAAATACATTCTGTACAAGTGCCGGAGCCCCGGACAGTCAGTTAAAAGATGATGAATGGTCAGGTGATCAAAATGACAATGAAAACACATGGGTGCATCCTCCTTAAGTAATAGATGATTATGAGTGATTCTAGAGTGACCTATTCTCAGACGAGTCAGAAGAACATCTGTTTTCCTGGGGTAGATTGGAGGCCAGATCATTATTGTAGGTTTGATATGGTGCAATTTATTATTGTATTCTGAATTCCAACTCTCTTGCCATTTATTATGAATAAAATGATTAATAATTAGTTTAACGTCTGAGAATGGTATTTTATGATGTAATGGATTAAGTGCAAGTTTTGCCGCCTGATCTGCTTTCTCGTTTCCAGGTATACCCATGTGTCCAGGTACCCAACAAAATAATATATTATAACCACGTCTTGTCAAATTATTATAAAAGTCTAAGATGGATGAGATATGCGGATGCTTTTTAAAAGATTTAATTGCGTCAATAGAACTATTTGAGTCAGTATAGATGATGAAGGATGTTTTATGATGATGAGATATGTGTACCATGGCCCTTTCTATTGCAATTAATTCGACAGAAAATATAGATGTAGAAGGATGAAGTCGATAACTGAGAGTCATACCATCACAATATACTCCACAGCCAACAGTATTTCCATTCTTTGAGCCATCTGTATAAATGTCTAAGTGATTGCTATAAATATCTCGATGTGCAGCAAATAGGCATTTAAAGACCACAGGGGTTTCTTTTTCATAGCATTTAAAAGGATGAAGGATTGCGATAGCAGGTGAATTCCAAGGAGGATAGATATGCAGTGGACATGTACTCACCTCAATATTATTCAGAGGGCCATTGCTGATTATGCTTCTCATTCTTACTCCAAAAGAAGGCACACAAGATGGGCGATTCTGATATAGAATAGCATTGTCAGAGTTTAAAATATATGTATGAAGTGGATGACTACGATGTGAAAGGGCACTGTAAAACAACTCCAGAGAAAGTTTTTCACGAGTATAATGTAATGAAGGTTCATTACAGTCAACATATAAGCTTAAAACAGGTGATGTACGAAATGCACCAGAGCAAACACGAAGTGCGCTATGGTGCACTGTGTCAAGTTTCTTAAGAACAGACTTACAAGCAGAACCGTAGACCTGGCAGGCATAGTCAATTTTAGCACGGGATTTTACCGAATAAAAATCTTTAGAAGAGAAGTTCGGTCTGCTCCCCATGAAGTATTAGACAGTACCCTAAATAAGTTTAGTGATTTTTCACATTTTGCCCTCAATTGTAAAACATGAGGTAAGAACGTAAGTTTATTGTCAAAATAGAGGCCTAGATAGCGGTTTAGGCCTCTATTGTCTACAACAGGAATTTGAGTTGATCCGATAAAAATTTCAGGGTCTGGATGCAGATCCCTACGTCTACAAAAATGCACAGAAGAAGTTTTGTCATTAGAGATAACAAAACCATTTTTATTAGTCCAATTAAGAATACTTCTAATAGCAATTTGCAATTGTCTTTCAATAAAACGTATATTCTCTCCCATACACATAATCCGGAAGTCGTCAACATATAAATCACCTTTCACTGAAGGAGGAAGCTGATTTAGAATATCATTTATTTTAATAGCAAAGAGGGTGACACTCATGACAATTCCCTGGGGCACACCCTCTTCTTGTACGTAAAAACTAGAAAGAGTTCCTCCGATACGAACTTGGAAAATTCGTACTGCAAAGAAATTTTTGATAAAAATAGGAAGATTCCCGCGAAAGTCCAAGTTAAAAAGGTCGCGGAGTATTCCATAACGCCATGTTCTGTCATAGGCTTTCGCCATGTCAAAAAATAATGAGACCAAATGCCTGCGTTTAAGAAAAGCTGTCCTTATGTAATGTTCAAGATGGATTAAATTATCGATAGTAGATCTACCACGTCGGAAACCACTTTGAAAAGCGGCAAGGCTATTGTTCGTTTCTAAAACATGTATGAGGCGGCAATTGACCATCTTTTCGAGAAGTTTGCAAAGGCAGCTTGAAAGGGCAATAGGCCTGTAATTATTAGGATCAATAGCATCTTTTCCTGGTTTAGGAAAAGGAATAACGATTGCTCTGCACCAAGCATTAGGAAAAATGTGTTCTGTCCATATTCTGTTAAAAAATTATAACCGTTATTTTTTGCATCTCATAAAATTTTTTTAGAAGCTTAGACATAAACTTAAGTTTTGAGATGAATATCTGAATCGTTGGGATTTGTTAAGTAGTGCAAACTGAACTGGGTTCAATGGGGGTGGGGAGGTTCAAATTTCAAATGATTATAAAAAACGGAAAAATATGTCGATTCGTTTGCCGTTTTCGATAAAACTATTCTTTATGTCAATATTTCCTTGAAAATAAATTTTAAAGATTAATTTTAAAAAATACCGCTAGAGGGCGCCTTAAACTTTAGAGTAACCAACAACTATTTTTAACCGTTATATCTAATTTAATGCTTGCAAATGCTTAAATTTAAATTTTGAGCTCAAACTCTAAATGGATGGGAGGTGTTAAGAAGCGCAAACTGAACTGCGTTCAGGAGTTAAAATGTTACCCTCCCCACCCCTCGAACACATTTCAATTTTCCGCTACTTAATTACTCACAACGATGCCGATTTTGAACTCAAAATTTAAGTTTGAACTTTTACAAGCATTTAATTAGATACAAAAAAACGACTAAAAATAGTTGCTGGTTACTCTAAAGTTTAAGGCGCCCTCTAACGGTATTTTTTGAAATTAATCTTTAAAATTTACTTTCAAGGAAATATTGACATAAAAAATAGTTTTAGCGAAAACGGCAAACTAATCGATCAATTTTTCCGTTTTTTATAATCATTTGAAATTTGAACCTCTCCACCCCCATTGAACACAGTTCAGTTTGCACTACTTAACCACTCCCAACGATTCAGATTTTCATCTCAAAATTTAAGTTTGTCTAAGCTTCTAAAAAAAATTATGAGATGCAAAAAATAACGGTAAAAAATAGTTGTACGTTACTCCAAAGTCTAAAGCGCCCTCTATCGGCATTTTTTTAATTTTATCTGTATAATTTATTTTCAAGATAATACTTACATAAAGAACAATTTTAGTGAAAATCGCAAATAAATTGACCAATTTTTCTGTTTTTTATAATCATTTGGAATTTAAACCTCCCCCCGCAGTTTAATTATGGCTGCTTAACCACTCCCAACGTCTTAGATTTTAAGCTCAAAATTTAAGTTTATGTCTAAGCTTCTAAAAATATTAATGAGATGCAAAAAATAACGGTAAAAAATAGTTGTTCGTTACTCCAAAGTCTAAAGCGCCCTCTATCGGCATTTTTTGAAATTTATTTTTATAATTTATTTACAAGACAATACTGACATAAAGAATAGTTTTAGTGAAAACCGCAAACGAATCGACCAATTTTTCTGTTTTTTGTATTCATTTGAATTTTTGGACCCTAAACTTTAATGGTGCCTATCTCCTTCGGAAGACGTTTTGGACTAGTGCTCGCGATGGGATACGTATAGCAGCTATACGTTTAAACGATATACGTATATCCGTATAATACGCTTCTCTGCTATACGGATACTTTCGAATATACGTTTAAACGTATCCGGATACGTATAACGCGTATCAACTAAACGTATATTTAAGAATACGTATATTTAAAGTATACGTATATTCCACGTATCGTATCTAATTTAAATAGTGGACTTCATCAGTCGTATGTCACTGAATTAAGAATAATTTGGAAATCGGTGGTGTTACGACAGGAATCCGTATAGTATGTCCTATATATGAGAGATCGAGCAATAAAAAGCGCATACTTTATAAAACATTTTGCAAAAAGTTCACAAAAAATCAGACACCTGATTGGCCAATCTCGTTTCACTAACAGTGAAATATCTATCTGGATTCCTACCAAGATTGTAGAAATCGTAAAAAAGACAGCATAGTAGCACCACCTGTTGAACGATTTCCACACAAAACTAATCAGCACCAATTTCTATCAGGCACTATCTGAAAATATAGGGGAGACTGGGGCACATGTGAACATAGCTTTTGTCTCGTAACTGGGTTAATTTCTATAAGCAAAGCTACTCAATATAGTAAACAGTACTTTTTTACGCATGGTAATTTTTTTAATTATTTTTATAGCTCTTCTTACTTTTCTTAATAGTTTTATGAATTCAAAAAAATGTTCATATGTGTCGCAACGAATGGGCAGCTGTAAAACACAAGGGCAACATGTGAACACAAGGAAAAATAATTATTTGACACGTTTTTTATTATCTTTTCCATATGTTACCATAATCATTAGTTGTACTATCTGTTAAATTCACCATAAAGAAAAATATATGTATATTTATTTAGTTTCTGAGTGATATGTTTAAGCAAAATATTATAAAATAAAAATAAATAGATTGTTTCTTGGGGGGGAGAGGGGGGGTTAGATAATTGATAAAATATTGTTGCAATAAAATAAAAGCTTAAAGAAGTAAACTTGAGAAAATAATAGAATTTAAATTTTGCTTAGGGCTTTTTGTTTGAGAGAGATTTTAGGGAGGGAGCATTTGGATAATATTTGTCGGAAATCTACCGAAAGGCGAAAAATTTTCATTCCTATATTTGCCTTATTTGCCTATAAATGAAGGATAAAAAATTGTTTTCCGTTTATAAGATTCCGCCAAATTTAATTTCTTTTGCTTTTAAAAGAAAGGGGGGGGGGTGGAAGTCAATAATGAAGATTTCGCAGTAGTTTAAATACTTTATTTTCTTAAAATATAATTTTATTTTCAAAGCACCAAATAACATAGCTGTTTAAGAAATGAAAGTAAACTAATACTACAAGTTTACAACAAATGAAATAGAAAAATTTTCAAAGTTGTTAAACATAATATTTTTTGCATTAACGATGCATGAAAAATAGTATTGAAAACAGTTAAATAAAATAATATATAACATTTATTGCATTTTAGAAAACATTAAATTTATTTAAATTACAATTGAACATAAACGAGCTTGTTGCTTTTTATGTATTTGCTGACAGATATATTTGTAAAAGTTTCTATACAAAATCAAGTTTATAAGACTGAAATGTCTTCTATTTCAATAAAATTATAGATAATGGAGCTGGCATTATTTTCATGAAGTTAACTAAAAGGAACAGAATAACTGAATGACTATTGGAGAATTTAATGTTGTTTTCAGATCTGCTCCAACAAGACTCTTCATAAGTGCCCTACACTCCCACAAGAGTTAAAATGACAAATCTTTAATATTTTTCAATTTTAGCAAAAACAATTATCTTAAATATTTATTAGTATCCACAATATATGTTAAAACATTAATTAAAAAAAATGAATAAATAAATAAAATTATTATCTTAGTAAGTTGGAGATTTTACTTTTGAGTTCAGTTAATCAGTATTTTGGCTCCTGGGGGCAAAGAAAATGTCGAAGACCTTCAACAATTTTTTTCCAAATATCTATAGGTGCTACTATCTTTAGTAAATTTTTGAAATAATAAAACATACAATAACTTGTGAAAAATAGCAATGTTCTCATATGCCCCATTTTCACACGTGCCCCAGTCTCCCCCATATATGTTTCTTATTTCTGTGTATTAGGTTTTGAGATAGAGCGCCCAGAAATCGCATGTCACACACAAACAGACAAAGTCACAAACTCACAGGCAGATTTTTGTAAAAACATGTTTTTTGGACTCTCTTACCCTTAAAACGTGTAAGCCTGTCGAAAGTTGTCCCTTATTAATTAAATACTTTCTTCTTGTAAAGATACAAGAAAATATAAAAAAAAACTAAGTACTGCGCCACAGATCTTCTAAAGAATAGTTTGATTCAACCACAACTAATGTAAGACATTTCATAATAAATAACTTAGTTTTTTGGGGAAAAAACCAAAATCTAAACTGAGGAACGTATTCAGATTTTTTTAAGTGCCTGCAAAACAAGTAGTAGTTTAGTAATCACATCGTAGTTCTTTGAACAAAGAAACGCGATGGGGATACTCTACCGGATATTTCTCAATGTCGTTAATCCGCAGAAAAACATTAAAAAATCAAATTTCATACCTTGAACGAAAAACGTTTAAACGTTTATACGTTTAACTGCTTGCATAAGATCCGTATATACGATGTACCGTATATGCTCTTTTGTGCTATACGTACAATCGCCGATGCCGTATTATACGTATAGCAAATCCGTATTTCGTATAATACGTATTATACGTATACTCGTATAAACGTATAATCGAGAGCACTATTTTGGACCCTTAGTTTCCTATTTAATATTGTTTGTCTTGATGTGTACTATCACCCCTTAAAGTTTGTACCATGAATTTAGAAACGCCCTGTATAGTGTTTAAAATTTTTGCGTGAGAAAATCAACATTGGAGGCATATAACCACTTCCTGCATTTACTGCACTTTTAATCGTTACATTATTTCCTCGTTCAGTACTAGTCATTTGGTCAACCTGTTTTCGACCTTTTTTTGCTAAAATTTTTGGATTTACATGAACAGTACTGATACTTGTTTCATCTACTACTATATGTTAAATGCTGTAATACCTTGATTCTTTAAAGAGCCTCTTTATAGTTCTGAAAGGTAATTGCTATATTTGCCTGATCACCCATCCGAGGCACCAACCAAAATATGGCATAGGTGTGTTACCCCTCGGAGGAAAACAACCCCTGTCAGCACCAGACAAATCAATACAAAGACAAAAAGCTCGAACTACTGGCCCTAAAAAATACAAAATAGAATAAAAGAGAAAGACGTGCCCTAGCACGAAGTAATAATTATAAGCAACTTAGAAAATCTAATAAACAATCTTTTTTTTTTTTTTTTTTTTTTTCCTTTTCCTTACTCTTTTTTCCATTTTCTCTGTCTCTCTCTCTTTTTTTCTTTTTTTTTTCCTCCTTTTTTTTCTCTTTTTTTTCTCTCTCTTTTTTTTTTTCTTTTTTTTTTTTTCAAGGCATTTTACATACATAAAGGTCTATAAATTTGATTTTCGTATATACAGAGAACACATTGTAAATTCAGATATGTTACAAAATACAATAATCTGGCAGCTAAATGAAATGAAAAAAAAAAAAAAAAAAAAAACAATGATGCACACAGTGCGAAAACAAACATGAAATTACATAAGCGAGCGAAAAGTACTGTGCATGTATATATATAAAACTTTAAAAATTATTAAAGTGTCTACAATTAAATCTGAAAAATGTACAATCAAAGCTGAAAACTGTCCTAATAACTAAAAGGAAGTCTGAAAAAGTTAAATAAATGTCCAAGTCGATCAGGCTCTGTAGAAGGTAATAGTTCGGGGTAGTTTTATACCATGCTATATATTAAAATAACATCAGAGCAAAAACAGAAACAGTCCATGAAATTTTACTCAAAAAGTGTATTTAATAAACGAATAGTTCCTGTTAAGTTCATTGTAAATGTCACACAAATTTCGGTAATTCGAACGAAACATTACTACATTTCTGATGTTCCATTCAAGAGAACGATTTTTAATGTAAGTAAAAGAAAATGGCACAACCTGGCATCTATCAAAGAGAAAGTGTCGAACATCTCCACGAATACCGCAGATACATTTATCAGAACTCCGTTTACCAATTTTATGTAAATGAGCTGGAAAAGCACCATGCATCGAGATAAAATAAGCGCAAACTTGGGAATAACATAAAAAATCCTTAGTTACTTGTTTAAAAATGCCATAGGTATCTCTACCCTTCGTACTGTTAGTCCATTGATATTGCTAGTCCTGCATACATTTATTCTTGAAGTGATATTTTAATTTACTGATTGGAATAGGTATGTCCACTATTTTGTCATAGATATTTTCCTCTATTACGGATTTAGCCAAATAATCAGCACGCTCGTTACCTTTAATCCCAACATGTGCCTTGACCCAGCCTAGATGTACTGTCTTATTTTGTAAAAGTCGCAATTTCGTAAAAATGTCAAACAAAAGGTAATTGTCGGGAAACAGACATTTAATCGAAGAAACTGAAGAAAGACTATCCGTATAAATATAATAATGATTAAAGTTACTTTGTTGACACCAATGCAATGCTTCAGAAATTGCCACAAGCTCAGCTTGATATATAGAGTTTAAAATATTTAATTTGATTCTAAGCTCATAAATTATCTCATTTCTTTGAAACACAGTAAATGCCTCTCCCACACCTCCAGGCATCTTGGAGCCATCTGTAAATATAATTGGATGTTTATTAGCTGGCACTGAACGAATTATTGGATTAATAAAATTTATATGGTGATTCTCATAAAAATTCGGATAATAATAGGATGGAATTTTCTTCATTACTGTACTAGACGTAGCCACCATTCCATCAAATGAAATTGATTCATCACCTGAGATAGTTGCAAAATAATGTGCTGAGTTTGACAGTTCAAGAGCAATTGGTATGATACCAGCTAAGACGCACAAGGCCTCTGTTGAAATTGTGCGATAAGTTCTAATTATTGTCAAAAGGCAGACACGTTGGCATGAAGACAAACGACTCAAACCAGGAGACTTTAGATCGGAATACCATATCTCATGCCCGTAAGAGATCTGCTTTTTTAAAACCGTATGATACCAAATTTTTAAAAAATTTAGTGAAATTCCCATATCTCTAATTCTAGTTTTTCGAATATTACAAGTGAAAGAAGTAACTTTAGTACGTACCATATCTAAGTGGTCTACTCAACTAAACGTACTATCTAAAAGAAAACCTAAGTACAGCATATTATCTCTCACCGGAATACTCAGATTATTATGTTTGAATATTGGTCTTCTCTTCTTCATGGTGTAACAACATAGCGACAGTTTTTGTATTATTTAATTCTAGATTGTGATTTCGACATACTGACGTAAAATCTTGCACACATCTATTAACTCTATTCTCCAACATCGATCTAGTGTTTGCACCCTCTACCACTACTGAGTCGTCAGCATATGAAATCAAATTTATTGACAGAACTTTGCTCCGTTTTAGCAACCTGTCCGCAACTACTGTCCAAATTAATGGTCCCAAACAGGAACCCTGTGGGCAACCAAAAAATAATCGGAACCAGCGAATTCCGTTAATAAACTTAAAACCTATAAGCCGATTAGAAATATAGTTTTTAAACACATCCTTTAAGTAATCATAAATAGGTAAATTATTTATAATATCTGCCGTTAAATTCCAATCCAGACAATCAAATGCTCCAGAAATGTCAAACGAAACTGCTACACAATACTTAAATGTAGCAAGACCATCTTTAATTTTCTTCCTTAATACTGAGAGAGCTGTCAATGTGCTTTTCCCCTCGCGGAATCCGTATTGATCATCGTCTAAATATGATGCTGCCTCTAGCATTGTCATTATTCTAATTTTTAATAGTCTCTCATAAACCTTACCCATAATCGGGAGCAATGTTATTGGTCTGTATGAACTTGAGGAACCTTCAGGTTTATTGCGTTTTTTAAAGAAAATGACAATTCCTTTCTTCCAGCAACGTGGGAAATGAGCAAACCTAAGACATGTATTAAATAGTAAAAGCATTAAAGAGTAATATTTATTGCAAAGATTCTTTACTATCAAAGCATCCACATCATCGTAACCCGGTGATTTATTATTATGTTGTTTAATAAGAACAGTTCTTAATTCGCGTCTAATAAAAGGACGGAAATCATCATGATATTTATAATCTGTATTGCTTATGAACTCATGAATATTATCAGGAACAGCATTTATCTTGAAATGATCTGACATTAATTGGCTTGCTATATCGTCATAAGTATCAAATACTGTAGAATTTTCCAGTGTTGTAAACATCATATCCTAGTAGTTAAATTTTTTGCCAGATACAAATTTAAAGATATTGCCATATGCATCGTCTGTACGTTGACAGAAACTTAACCATCTTTTTTGCTTGGTATGCCTAATACGTCTTTTATATTCTCTTCTAGCCGTTAAATAGGCATCTCTGTACTGCTCGTTGCCTAGATTTTTTCTGTATCTTTTATAGAGAGCGTTTACTTTATTTCTATGTATTTTTAACGCTGGAGTAAACCAAGTTGTAGATGGCTTATGAGATAAGACACCGCGTCTAAAAGACTTGTTCATGACACTGATAAGATAGTCATTGAAATTTTGCAGCCAATCCTCCAAGGAATCTTGATCAAAAACCCTTTGAAGAGATGTATATAATAGATCATGTTTTTCATCAAAATACTTGTTGAACTTATTCATTGATTTATTCTTAGTCTTGAAACGAGTAAAAAGCCTTTGTAATGGATTCATCCTCAAGGAAAACACCAGATATCTATGATCACTGAATGAAAAAACTTTATCGTCAACTTTCCAGTCCACTAGGTGTGGGAGAATATCAATACCAGCTAATGTGATGTCAGGTCTACCCTTTCTCTCGTTTTGGACAAAAGAGTGAGGTGCATCTGCTGCGTTCAGCATACGAAGATTGCTCATCATTAAGTACTCCAGGAAGACATCCGTTCTATCATTCTCACGTGGATATCCGAGTGTAAGAATTGGAACATTAAAGTCTCCTCCGATAATCATGCGGGAACAGTTCTGATAGTAATTATACCAAGATGAGAGATCCTCCTCCAAATCACTCGAAGGCGCCGAATAGATGGATCCAATTATCAATGGGCCTTGCTGTAGAGTAACCGTTATAAAAATTGAATTGTTTGAAGAGAAACCTTTCACATACGCAAAAGCATCATTTGTGCATAAAATCATCGCTGTAGATGAAATAGAAGAAAAACAGATCCACCCAGGAGGAAGACCGACAAAATTGCCATCTATTACATAAGGATCCTGGCAAAGGAAAAAATGGACCCCATTACTCTCCGCGTAACACGCCAAAGCGTCATTAGCGTCTGAGCAATGGTTAAGATTTATCTGTACAAAAACTAAATCCTCTACACCGACCTGAACAGACGAGACAACCGTTATAATCTTTTGGAAAGCAAATCGATACGATAGGAAATGAAGCTAGGGCACTCGCGACTATCAGATCGGTGTGTAGCATCTGTAACATCATCCTTTTGTAAACAATTAGCACAAGTCTCTGTTTCCACTGTGCAATCTCTCAGACCATGTCCTCCCGCACACTTGCTACATTTCTGATCTTGATCACACTTAATCGCCGAGTGCCCAAAGGCTTGGCAACGGAAACAACGAACTATAGGAATAAAACCCACTACACGATATCTCTCCAAGTTGATACATAAACGTCTGCGCAATAACAAAAATTTCGAGCTCTCCTCATCTACATCCAAAATCCAGTTCACACGACCCATTTTGGTTGCATACCGTCTGATTATTTCTACATCACCACTCTTATTTAGACCACTATCCAAAAGAGCCCTCTCAACCGATTCCACCACATCCACTCCTTCTACTTCCTTGTCTACACTTAAGACCAAGACTCTTTGCCGTCGACGCCTAGGAACTGTAACAGTAATTCTTTCTTTAATAGTGTCTGTATTCTCTACTATATTCTTTAACTTTTCTGAATCCGATTTTGATGAAACCTTTAAAATGAGCTGGCCTGCCTTTGTTGACATTACGTCTACCGGAGTAGGCACATCCTTAACATCCTTCCAGAGTTTCCTAAGGTCATTCTTAACATCGGTCACCGTTTCTCCCTCTTTTGGAGTTATCATTACAGTAAAACCCAGGTCACGTGTCACAGTCTTCTTCTTCGATGCCGGAATTTCCGACACTATCGAAGTATCCTGAGCACCAGAGAATCTTCTAACTAATGCCTCATAAGCTTTGCTGTCCGTCACCATTGTTCTCACCTTCGTCTCATTTGCCACACTCTCCCTATGGGCTTTCACCAAACGCAGGTTAACGTAGTCAAAGCACTTCTTGACCATTTGCAAAATCTCTATTGTCACTTTATTAGAACCACCACTCTTCTGCTTTTGAGCATCTAACGTGTCATAAATAAGAACATTGACTTTCTGAATTGCTGCTGGGTAATCCTCTTCCACCAACTCCTCAAAAAATTTGTCCAACTTATTCATAGTAGCTTTCTGTAAATCAAGTAACCAAAAAATATCGCAAAATTCCTCCCTAATAAAATGAACAGCAATCCAAACACAAAATACGCAGAATCCAAACTCACAAGTCAATCCCAGTGACCACCGCAATGCCTGAACATAAATATATGATCCCTCCTCATAAGGTGGAAATCCAACAAATAGAAAATACAAAAGCTATAACTATCGCAAAAGAAAAAAAAAAAATCAAACACCGTAAAGATTAAACTAAGTAAAATACCGCAACCTGCGAACTTGATATACCAGCAAAAGGATACTATCCTCTGACACAAGACAAAGTTCAACAATCAGCTACAACTCAATGCCTTAAAAATTATCCTCTAACATGCTATATTTGCCTTATTAAAAGCAGTCGATCGAGCCAGGCAGGGCCGGTAACAGGTTTCACGGGCCCCTGGGCAGGTTCGAAAAGTTCGAAAATCCGCCGCTTATTTGAATCACTGTATAATTGAATTAATGCTTTATTTTACTTCAGAACGTAATGTTTATTGTCTTTTTTTTTAAATCAACCCTACCTACTCAAATTAATTCAGGTTCAGATTTACAAACAAGTTTTTTTTAAAGGTGATTATCAAAATTTGATCGAATTTTGTCATAAAAGAATTTATTTCAGGGTATTCTGAAATTTTACATTTCATCCACTTTACAACCCCATTGTTTATGACACAAAATATTTGCAAACAAAAGCAGCTAATTTCAATCAGCTGTTAAATAATTAATAAACGTGCTCCTCTTCTGAACTGAAAATTCTTTTGTTTAGCAAAAAGTATCAACAAATCGCTGCAAAACGCGAAAGTATGCCAAAAAATACATAATTTTTTTCGAAGTTCACTGGAAACAAAATTTACTGCCTAAAAGATTGAAACTGTATTTTCTTTTTACGTATTTTAAAAATTATCTGTAAAAAGCTTTTAAAAAAATTAAAAGTTCTCGAAAAATTTTAAAATTGGCAAAAATGTTTGTAATTGAATTTCCTTTACAAATGTTAAAAAACGCCACAAAAACTCTAAATACTGCAGAAAAATAAAACAAGAAAGGAAAAATCATCCATCAAACACTGATTATGAAGCACTTTCCAGCATATTCAGTATAATCTAACAAAACTGCACCGTTTAAAAATTTAAATATTAAGTCTCCTTTTTTCCATATGAAAATTTATAACGCATTTCAACACCGAATTTCAGCTGTTCCCATCTACAATCGGAAAATTCCCCGAATTTTTTAGCAGCCTTGTATATGATTTAGAGATTTGTATCTATGTATCATGTATTCCAAAATTTAGTTCATTTAAGAGATATTTCAGAAAATTCTCCTTCTGCAATTTCCTCTAATCAGGAGAATGGTATGCGAATACTTTTGTGCAGCGCAGTATATGGGATATAGAATTTACATATAAAAAGTAGAGAGGTATGTGGCACATTTCGAAATTTTCCAGTTCTTTAATTATAAATATTGCTTCTAAAAATAACGTTTCTATATCGTTCAGGGACGTTAAAAAATGTTTCATCTTGTATTCTATAAATCGATTTTTTTTTTGTATGTGTGTGTGAGAGAAAAAAAAAATGTTGATTTTTTATTTTTTGTAAAAAGTGCCCCATTGCTCCTCACTCCCCCTTATATGTATGTACAGATTTACTAAATTTTTAAAAAAAAAGAAAGGAAAGAAAATTTTGGATGTCGTTTTCATATTTTTAAGATTTTTTCCAGTATAAATTTGTCATTCAAGTTGACCGGATAAAAATTTGAATAGAAAAAAAAATACCTTCGGATAGACTGTACCTTTCTGTGGGCAACGAAGACGGTTAGTTCTTGTTGATAACCAATAAAGACAGATGTATGACTGTAAAGAGTTTTTCTTTGTCTGAGAAGTAGAAGATATTTTTCTGCCCAGGAAAAATTTTGACAGGAAGGATACCTGTATGCTTGATGTTTTGTATCTCAAAACAGATTTTTTGATTCAATTTTTTTAAATTTAATTTTTTAAGCTATTTATTACTGTTTTTTCAAGTTTCGAGCTTTTCCCCTACATTAAAAAAAAGCATCCATTTTCAATCCATATTTCCATTTTAGCCGAATATAGTAAAGTAGTTTTCTTTCAATTTTTGAATATTTCACAAACTTTTTATATGATCTTTAACTTTTTTCGCGTTTTGGCGCGATTTTTTGACTATAGTAATCGGAATCAGGTCTCAGTCTTTTTACCCGAAGTACTAAATTTTGTCCTCAGCTATTTTTTAAATTTTTGCGATTTTTAAAAAATGCGATTTTCGAATTTTTCGTAAATTTTTATGCGATTTTGAGCATTTTCCCTTCGTTTTGAAGCAGTGTTGAATTCAGACACTTTTCTCTGTGGCTCCGATAAGGACATTAGAGTTCCGGGGGGAAATTGCACTTTTTGACCATTGAAAACTTAAAATTTCAAAATTTCCGGGGGGGAGGGAAATGTCCCTCTGGGCCACCCCCTGGATTCAACGCTGTTTTGAAGACTCCAATTAAAAGCAATTTTTTTCTCATATCTGAAGAAATTTTCGACTTTTGACGGAAAATTTATAAAAATTTTGATCTCTGATTCGCGATTTATTCTAGTTATACAGGGAAAAAAAAACATGAGTAAAAGTTCAGTTTTTAATAGGAAAAAATGCAATGCTGCACAGTTGATGAAACACTTCTGTGATTTTATATGACGAAAATCCATTTAAAGATGTTAGGTAATTTTTACATTAGATTGTGTACTTTTCTATATTTTTGCGGAAAATTGGCAAATAAATGCATTTTTGTGTTTGCGCGTCTGAATGGGGGGGAAATGAGAAAAAAAACCCCTTCAATTCACTTTTTTTATTATTGTAAAAGGAACTTATTTTCAATCTTTTATCCCGATATAGTAAATTTTGTCTTTGCGGCGTTTTATTCGCAGTTTCTTGACACCCCTAAAAGAAATCAGCTTTCAGTCTTTAAACTCAATGTACAAAATTTTATCATTTGCAATTTCTGAATTTGTCTCGAACATTTTATGTGATTTTTAGCGATTTTCGTCTTTCGGGGTCATTTTTTAACATTCCGATTGCAATGTTTTCGCTAGATATAGTCATTTTTTGAATATTTGCCTAATGTTTTTATGCAAATTTTACTCCTTTTTTCGCGTTTTACGAAGTTTTCTTTTTTTGATAATTTTTTTCTAAAAACGAATAATTATCTGGTAGATTTTGTTGATCTCATATTTAAGCTAAAGTGGAAAAATAACGAAATGGCCCCTGTAGCAACGTGAACGACGATGCTACAAAATTTGAATTTTATCAAGAAATTATAACTTTTATCAGAAAGAAAAATTACAATAATTCAAAGATTGTTTCATTCAAAATCAGAGCGGTTGATGCCCTGAACGGATTTAAACTGTGGAAGGCATTGGGGCATTCAAAAGGAAATGGAAAACAAAAAAGCAGTTTTTTTTTTTGGGGGGGGGGTGCATAAAAAAATTCAACCTGCAAAGCGAGCAATGCTCCGCTGATAGATTAAATAATTGCATAATTTATGTATAGTTATCATTAGTAATTTACGAAGACAAGAGAAGTGAAACATTAAAAAAGAAACAGGTCGAACATACGGGGTTGGGTGACAAATGCATTGCACACAGATACTCACTTATTGCAACTCCCAATAAGATTAAAAAGCATATATTTTTTTAAGCAATTGAAAAAAAAATGAGGAGTTTTGAATCTTGCGTTCCAATTTTTCTTCACACTTAATATAGGCCTTAAAAAAGACAATTTAAAAAGCATTCAGAGTCTGCCAAATGTCTTTCATCTGGGCACCTTCAAAATGAATGGCAGCTATAGCAAGAAAGGACATGTTGTTTTGATTGAAAGAAGCAATAGTATTAAGGAAGTTTTGAACCTTATTGAAACCCCAATGAGGTGAGAAAGCATATTATTTTAAACATTTTAATTAAAAAAATGGTTCCTAAAAGTTTTGAATGTTGGGTTCCAATTTTTCTTTACTTTTAGTAAGGGACCTAAATAAGTCAATTTAAAAAATTTAGAACTTGCGATTTTTTTTTTCATTTTAGCACCTTTAGAAAAATTGCTGGCTGTAGAAATGAAACACGTTTTGGTTGAAGAAAGTAATAGTATTAAGGAAGTTTTGAACCTTATTGGAGCCTCCCAATGAGATTAAAAAGCACATTTTTTAAACATATGAATTAAAAAATATACGTAGCTTAACAATTTTGAATCATGGGTTCCATTTTGCTTCAGTTTTATAAGGGGCCCAAAAAGACAATTTAAAAAGTACTTAGTCTGCAAAATGTTTTTCATCTGGACGTCTTTAAAGAGAATCGTGGGTATAGAGAGAAAGCGCATCTCTATTTTGGTACAAAAAAGTATTAAGATTAAGAAACTTTTGAACTTTATTGAAGCTTTTTGTTGTATTAATGAGATTAAAAAAAACCTATTTTTAAAACATATTCACTATAAAAATAGACTCTAAATGTTCTTAATTTTGAGTTTCAGCATTTTCTCACTTTTATATGAGGCCTTAAAAAAAGACAATTTAAAACACATTTACAAACTTCTTTCATCTCGCAGCTTTAAAAAGAATAAGAACTATAGAAATAGCATATTTAGTTGAAGGATGTAATAGTATTAAAGAAGTTTTGAAACTTATTGGGGCCTCAAAGAGATTAAAAAGCGTATTTTTTAAACATTTGATTAAAAAAAGGACCTAAATAGTTTTGAATTTTGGGCTTCAATTTTTCCTTACTTTTATAAAAAACCCTAAAAAAGAGAATTTAAAAAGAGTTTAGAGCCTGTAATATTATATATCAAATTTCGCTCACAGGCCCCTTTTAGCTTAGGACCTGATACAACTGCATCCGCTATCGCCCACTGTGCATATCCCTGTCACTCACACAATAATATTGTAGCTAAAGTAATTACAGAAACTTACAGTCTATAATGCCCAACGAGACATCAGGTTTCAATGAGACATGACGGACGCATATAACCCTATTTTTGCCTGAAGGCACAGACAGGCACGGTGGTCGGCGATCCAGGAAAACAGGAAATTCCTGAATATTTCACACCTTTTATGGTACTCTAAATGGGAAATTTCCGGTATCTTTGTTGGAAATATTCTAAATTACAATTCTGCGAAATGTTTTTCAGCTGGTAAAAGAAAAAAGTACGAAAAAGTTAAAATTTGGAATATCATGAAATATCGGTTACTTTTTTCATCCGAAACCGCGGGCCCCCTTTGCTTCCGGGCCCGTGGGCAATTGCCCCCTGTGCCCCCCCCCCTCTCACCGGCCCTGGAGCCAGGCTCGTAGCTTTAGGTTTTCTTAGCTAACTCTTTAGCATATATTTTTCGAAATAATTTTATCCAATTTTTCCCTGCTATTTTGTTTATATCCCAAGATTCAGGATACTTTTTGTTGTTTACTTTCGCAAACTGGTAAGCCAGTACTCGACTATCTCTCAAAGTCAATCCATAACTGAAGATCAGAAGCCTTCAAAATATATTCAATAAGAAGGTTTTCTCCTTCGCCCGTGAATACTTTCTTCACATCATTATTTCTCTTGTAAAACTATTTTAGTCCAAACCTGATTGGACAAATTTATTTTTATGTTTTCTTAATGTTGTCTCGGGAATATCAAAGTCTTTTGAAGCTTTATAGATAGACACTTTATTATTCACTATAAGTTTTACAGCTATTTCTATATCTTCTTTTCGTATGGGTTTTCTCTTTACTCCAGTTTTACTTTTAGACATTTTAGAACTTTTCCTTATCTGAAAATAAATGCAAGCCAGTTAAAAAAAGTTGAAAATTTTTTTATTTATAAAATATTAATACTATATAAATAATTATCTATTTATATATTTATAAAAATATTTATTCGTTTTTTATAATAGGCTCAAATTACTTTTATTTTGATTTTTTATTTATGATTTTTTTACATCTTCAGAAATTTAGTGGCCTAACGTTTAGACTTGTGCGTATTTGCATAGCACTTTCGTTATTCAAGTACAGAAATGCGTTTTAATAATTTTTACTCACAATTTTTAATCAATTTGGTAGGTGTACCTCGGAGGTACCTCCAAGGTATACTACAAGCAAGTGTTTTACAAAATGGCTTCCATATCTTCACATGCTAAAATTTAACCATTTTTAAGAATACATATATATAGCAGAAAACATGCTTTTTAATTTATGATAATTGGTTTAAAACAAAATTTGATACTTACAGCCAAACAAGAAAAATAAGAAATCCTTGAAAAATAATTTTTTGGTACTGAAAACGAACTTTCGTTTTTATAGCAGCAACAAGTGTGTTGATCAATAGTAGAACAATTTCAAATAAATACATAGTAGCAAATACATGCAACTATATTTTAGTTTTGATTTATCACTTAAGATGGCAGCACAACCAACGTACCTCCAAAGTACAAACCCCTCCAAGGTACGCCACCTTCCTTTAATAAAAAAAAAAAAAAAATGAATAAATATTTTGTACATAGTAAATCACTTTATAACTTGGGATATCAATTTTGAACTACATACCTCTATAATTGCAAAATACATTTGTATGAAAAACAAATGCATGTGCTTGGTGTGTTTGTTCTCTTTACAGTATATGCGTTTTCAGACAACAAAATTGTGTAATCTTAATAAAATACACGATCGTCTGTAATTATACTTACTGAGTGTAATTTCCCTGTTAAATTTATTTTGAAGCCCAAAAGTAGTATAGTCATAACTCATGAATAGAATCTGAATAAATATACTTATATAAATATTCAGTGGTTACTTGGTAGAATTCGTTATTAACACGTTCGCTGCCGCTTACATAAATATGTGATGATAGTTAATGCCGCGCTGTAGAAGTCTGTTTTTCCCAGAAGCAGATTTCCTTTTTATAACAAAGAATCAGTGAAAGATTTTCCCGCGCAAGCGCGTGACTGGCTATTGACAACACCCCACATCACGCGCTGGCGAGTGAGTGGCTTTTTAACGTTGGCGCCATATCACACGCTTTTGCGTGAGCGGGAGCGAACGTGTTAAGAGGAAACAGGAAATTGGTTTAATCATTTCAGTTTATGCCTACAATGAATATATTAATTTTTCTTCTCTTACTAGGCGAGCGTTAGAAAATACATATAGATTTAAAATAAAAAATAATTTAAATAAAACTTTCATTTAAAATAAAAAATTAAAATAAAACCCTTTTTTAATACCATAATAATACCTCAAAAACAACTAACTATCTAGAACATTAAAACAAATGTTGTAGAGCTTTTTCCTTAACTGCTAGTAGCGGTCTCAAAGACCGCTGAGTTTTTTCAAGTTTCAGAGTTTAATTCGTAATTTTCAGCGTAACTATACATACGGATCAAATTTTGTTTCGTTTGGAATCTTATTACTATGCTAGAGAGTTTTAAATAGCTGAATTTTATTTATAATATTCCTGTATATAAAGTTTTATATTAAAAAAAATAGTATTCTGAGAGTTATTTTAATATTATAGTCATCTTTAGATTAATCTGCCTGACAGACTACTCACAGTAGTTTTGTCACAGCAGTTAAGGGTTAAAGTTCTGAATAAAATGAGCGCCTACAATTAAAATTTTTGTTAGGACATTAAATCTCACTGTTCTGTTTAAAAATTTTAGCTTAGTAGTCAGAGGTAAAACTCAAAATTAATTAGGAGAAAACTAAGTTGTTTTAATCCCTCCAGTTTAAGTCCTATCTTTACAGAATAATTACCCCTCCTCCTTCGAGGTCAACGTTATAGAAAATAGGTACACATTTATAGCCGAAAAACCACTTAAAAAATATCTTAGTAGTATCCCAAAAGAACTGATTCTATCAAAAACAAACATTGTCAAGACAGATGTCTTAGAATTTGAAATTAAAAATAAAACGAGTACCTATATTCGTATTTTTGTCGAATTCTATTTCAAAATTTTGCTTTAATTGCTAACAAAATAGTGATGCAAGGAAAGACTAAATTATCAATCCGCCCAGCCTCTATTTGTTTTACATGTTTTAAGTTGTTACAGCCTTTACGACAAGGGCGCCCATATGATTAATTTTAGGGGGGGGCTGAGGAAAATATCAGTTCCCCCCAAAGCTGTCACATATTTAAGGTATTTGCATTTTTTCACGACTTTTGAGTTTTCCACCCGATTTTTTGACGAAATATGCGTTTTTTGCGATCCTTTTAAAAAGAAGTGCTTTTTTCTACGAATTTTTGATGAAATTTATTATTCTTTCCCAACTTTTTGACAAAAATTGCTTTTTATGCAATTTTTTGGTGAAATTTGCGATTTTTTTCGTGATTTTTGAACAAAATTGACGTTTTTTGCGATACTTTTGCGAAATTTGTTTTTTTTCTACGATTTTCGGTTTTTTCTATGCTTTTTGAATGAAATCAGAGATCTTTTTTGCGATTCTTTGAGAAAGTTAGACATCTTTTCGCGATTCTTTGACGAAATTTGTGTTTTTTCCTTAATTCTTTGATGAAATGTGTCTGTCTCTCGCTCTTATTTGACAACATTTGCGTTCATCTGCATCTCTTTGGCAAAATCCCCATTTTTCCTGTGATAATTGATCAAAATTTACACTTTTTTGTGATCCTCACTCGCATGGGTGTACTAAATGACCTTTTTGCAGTGACATTTTTTGGCGGAAATGGGTAAAGTAGCTTTGTAACTCGCGCATTCCAAAGGGAAAAAGAAAGAAAAAAAATAGATTGTCACGCGTCACGTGATCTGAGTTTTGCTCAATTAAAAAAAAAAGTAGTTGTAATATTTTTCGTTTAAAAAAAAACTAGCAACACTAGTTCTATTAAAAGTGTTCTTTTTTCTTAGTGATGTTCGAATGTTGGTTGTGAACTGTGGTTCATGTCTTGTGATGGTGGCATGCTCCAGAATTACGTAAAAAGCTTTATTTGTATATAATGTGTGTGTGTTAATGTTCTATATGTAAGTGACGTCTTTTCAAGTAATAAAAAGTATTTAAAGAAGCCTGCAGCCCCCGAGATATCTAAGTTAAGTTATGCTCTTTCTTTCTTCTCTTGTACATTTGTAAGACGACTTCTTACAAAATGGCGCCCAACGTGGGGCTACGAATCAATTCCAAAGTATTCAGCAATCTTAGTTCCAGAAATAATCGATATTTTTGATAATGAAATATGATTAATAGGAATGAAAAAAAATGGCTCGAGCGGTCGTGCTCGTCTGTTTGTGAAGTGTATTTTAAATGGTTAACATAATAAGTTTGTTTCGTTGATTTGAAATCATTCGTTTGTGAAATGTGTGTTCGATTGTGAAATGGAAAATGTGTTCTCGGGAAAATCTTGCTTCGATAACGCCATTTTATTTGTTTGTGAATTATGGCGAATTCTACGTTTTTCTGTTCTTATAAAAACTTTCAGTTCGTGTGCCTGCAGGTGTAACTCAACAATATTTATTTAATCTTCAAGTTACTTTCTTAAAATGGACCCATATTTTTATTAACAGAATGCATTCTTTTCACATGTCTCTAAATTTTGTTTTCTATTTGTAAAATTTTTCACATTAATAGTTTTAATTTATTGATTATTTTACAATTTATTTATGTATTGTGTAATTCCCCTTCCCTCCCCATGCTTATATTTTTATTCTTTACTTTATTTTCATTCTGTGCATGCATGTTTAATTTTTATCTTGATTAAATAACAACTTTTCTTACTTCGAATAAAAAAGTCAAACAATTAAAAAAAAGGGTTGATAAATAATAAAATAAGCATTTATTTACGTTGATGTTATTTTTCTTTTTTTTTTCACAAACGGGGAAATAAATTCAGAGTGAAAAAAGGGAAAAAACATATTAAAAAGTATTTATACCTTTTATTTCAAGTGTCATATGGTATGTGTTTATTATTTTTTGTTTGTTTTATTGTTGGTTTCGCAAGATAACAGAATTTAATTAGAAATTCTATTTGAGTGTTCTGTTGTTAGTTTATTTAGAGTTCCTGATATAGTGTGAAATAGCATTGAATTTGATTTTCAAAACAGATTGAGTAAGTTTTTGCAATTTTTTTTTTTTTTTTTTTTTTTTTATGAAATAAGATTTTATTTTCTTTTAAAGTTATATTGAAATATCTACATTACGTAGTCTTGTCTTGATAATATGATAATAATATTGATTGACATTTTAATTATTCAGATATGTTTTGACTTATTTAGAACATTGTTTATGAATGTTGCCAACAATTCAGTACTAGTTTTATATCAGTTAAAATAATGTTTTGATTAAATGACACGTAATGACAAACTAGTTTATTTATATCAGCAATAATTTAAAGTATATTTTCTTTTAAAAAAATAAATTTTAAATTTTAAAGATACTTTAATGAAGTTTTATGAAGTTTAATTATTTTAAAAGTATATTTTGCTAACGTTAAATTTCACTGTTTTGTTTTATTAATGTCTTGTTTATATGAGTTGAAAAGCAAAGCTCACGTCCAGGGAACAATTTTAAATCGAATTTTTAGCATTTGTGGGGTATATATCTTGTTGTTTTGCTAAAGATAATGATGACCGACCTCAATAAAGCACGAAAAGAAGACCTATTTCAGGTCGCTGTAGAAATGAATTTAGATGTACAACCCTCTATGACCGTTGTCACATTGCGTGATAAGAATAAATCCTCTCCCTCGTACGAAGTTGATTTCGTGAATTCGTTAGTCAGAAAGCAAATTGCGACTCGCGAGGAAGAACAGCGTAGACGAGACTTAGAGGAAAAGCAAAAAGCAGCTGAGTTAGAACAGCGTAAATTAGAAATAGAAGAAAAGCGTCGTTCGAAAGAACTGGAATTAAAAAAGTTTGAGATGAATTTTGAGCTTGAGAAGCTTAAGTTACAGGCTCAGAGCCAAAGTGTTTCCAGTGGAGTGGTAGGTGGTAATGCGGCAGGGATAATGTCTCATCCAGAGAGTAAAATAGATATCCAGAAGCTGTTGCCTACATTTAAGCCAGAGACAGATGATGTAACATTGTTTCTGGTGCTCCTGGAACGACAGTTAAAGCTTTCGAAGGTACCAAAACACCTCTGGGTTTCTTATTTACTAAGTGTTCTACCCTCTTCTATATCTACGCTTATTGCTCGTGAAAAAGAAGAAAACGCTTCAGATTTTTCACATGCTAAAGGTCTACTTCTAAAAAGGTTTAAAATTAGCGCTGAAAGGTTTAGACAGCTGTTTTTCACGCATTGCAAAGATAAAGAAATTACTTGGAGAGATTATTACTTCGAGTTACGTGCTTACTTTGAAAACTGGCTTAAAGAGTTAAATGTAACGTCTTCTGAAGCTCTTCAGGATCTGATCATAGCGGATCAGATGAAAAGGCGCGTGCCTGTCGAATGCAAACAACATATGCTAGATGATTGGGAACATTTAAATTCACCAGTCGACCTTGCCGGAAAATTAGACGCTTATTATACTATCAGGTCTACGTTTTCTAAAAAAGATTCGGTTGTACCCCAGGAGAAAAAAGAGTATTTTCGCAGAGAAAATACATGGAAGCAGAGTAAGCCTCCAAAAGAAGACAGATCTTCTCCTAAATTTGCTAATAAACGTTTAGAATCCGATATATTTTGCCATGGTTGTGGCAAAGTGGGATTTATAAAGAAGAAATGCCCAGATTGTTCCCCTACGTTTAAGAAGCAAACAGTGCAAGCTCAACGTCTTAACCCGCGAGTAGTCGCGACTTTTTTCACAACGTCATTAGTCGCGTTCGGTCTTTTCGCCGCTGGCCCCCCGCATACCAAATATGTAAAATAAGAAATATTTTTCACCTAATATACGAAAATAACATTAAAACGAAGATATAAATTTGCAGTTTTCTTAAATTATGCATTTTATTCATGAGATCTGGAGTAATTGGAAAAAGTAAAAATGAACTCGCATTGGTGACTTTTACGTAGACTTTTTTGCCAATTTCAACTTTGTTTCTAAAAATGTACCTGAAAGAAAAACAGAGGTATCCTGTTACTTCACTAAGGTGCTCGAGAAAGCTTCAAAGTCAGCTACATGGTAGATCTCCGCTGTATTTGTAATGTGATATAAGTTAGGAGGAGATAACTTATACGGGCGGCGAAAAGACCGACACGTGACTACTGACGGGTTAAGCTGTATAGTTTAAATACATCAACAGTTTCAGCTCTAAATGTACCTATTACGATCTGCAATAAGAAGGTATTAGTCTGTGCAGATACAGGAGCGAATCGTTCTATTGCAGGAGAACGTATGTATAAATTATTTTTGAAAGCTGGTGTTGCAATGAATCCTCATACTCATGAAGTAACCTTAACTGATGGAACAACGATGATTAGAAAAACTCTGTCTGCCACTGTGCCCGTAAAGATTGAAGGCCGAGTTTTCGAAACAGAGTTTATTGTATTACCAAACGCCAAAGGTAATAGAACACTTTTAGGAATGGACTTCCTGCGAAAAGCTAACATAGTGTTAGACATAGCAAACAAAAGATGGCATTTTAGTGATAAACCCCAGAAAAAGTTCTATTTTGTAGATGTACACGAAGAAGAAATAAAAATGTCTGCTGATGCGGTCGACATCAGTCCGTGTGATTTACGTAAAGATGAAGACAAAAATTTAAATTCCAATGAAAGGAAGAAACTTAAAGATATTCCAAAAAGGTTTCAAAAGTGTTTCCGACCAGGAGGAGAGACAACCCCAAATCGTTTTGTAAATATTTCAAAAAGTGTGAAAGAACGTGTGGAAATGAAACAAGATCAGAGGAAGAAATATTATGATAAAAATCATAGACGAATATATTTCAAGCCTGGTGAAAAGGTATGGATTAACCTACACCCAGTTAGCAATGCAAGTAGAAATAAAACATCAAAATTAATGCTAAGAGAGATGGCCCATACATAATTTTGACTCAAAAGTCACTAGTGACATATGACATTGCTAGTCTAAAAAATCCTACTGAACGAATTGGATCTTACATCGTTTCTGCCTTGTTGCCTTTCCAAGAATCTGAAACTATTCCAGTTGCACCCTTGAGAAAAAGAGGAAGACCCAAAAAGCATCCTGTTTTCTCTCCGAGACGTAGATCGGAAACAGAGGAGGAGGATGTAACACGCGCATGCCAAAGGAAAAAAGAAAGAAAAAAAATAGATTGTTACGCGTCACGTGACCTGAGTTTTGCTAAATTAAAAAAAATGTAGTTGTAATATTTTCCGTTTAAAAAAAACTGGCAACACTAGTTCTATTAAAAGTGTTCTTTTTCTTAGTGATGTTCGAATGTTGGTTGTGAACTGTGGTTCATGTCTTGTGATGGTGGCGTGCGCCAGAATTATGTAAAAAGCTTTATTTGTATATAATGTGTGTGTGTTAGTGTTCTATATGTAAGTGACGTCTTTTCAAGTAATAAAAAGTATTTAAAGAAGCCTGCAGCCCCCGAGATATCTAAGTTAAGTTATGCTTTTTCTTTCTTCTCTTGCACATTTGTAAGACGACTTCTTACAGCTTCTGCAATTAGATTATTTACCATGACATTCTAACCAGTTCTTGCTTTTCCACAAATCAAGCCATTTTCTTGTCTCTAACTCCAAATTCCCAATTTTATAAAACTGAGATAATTCCTTGGTTTGTTTTGGAAAAACTTTTTCCCATATTTTTCATCAGGTAGGAATGAAGTAAAATCTCGCTTTGAATGACGTTTCATTTCGATTTTAAAAACCTTGACTCAACGCATATAATTAAGGAGTCTAAATATGAATAAAAACTGTTATCTTTAATATTCTAGAGGAGTGGCCATATGACGGTTCCAACGATGAGATTATCTAGTAAACTATCTGCACATTTTGATTCCTTAAAATTGTAATTTTCTATTAGCTCCATGAAAAGTTCTGAAAAATTCTTCTGATTTTATTTGTGCAAAGGAAAAATTTCTATAATTTTCTATCGGTGTTAATAAACCGAATGCAAATGTTAATCTACAGAATGCAAATTATTTACAACTGGCTCTAGATAAAAAGAATATGTAGAAACTAATTTGAGACATACAATAATCACTACAGCAATAATCACTACGTTTCAGCATCTATATTAAAAACTTGTGAGCGTATTTCTTCTTTTATGTTCGTACCATTGTTTAGAGAGATTACGGAGATTTTCTTTGATAGTAGGAAAATGATTAGAAAAATGTGTATGGACTTATTACTTTTCTGACTACATTGTTTCACATACACCAGGAATATTTAAAAAAAATCTAAGAGTGCTCTCCCTAAAAAAACTTATCACTCGTTTTATTGCTTTGTGCTTCTTATCTCTAGAACTTGATGGAGATCATTTACAATTTACAACTAAATTCAAACAATGGTATGCCCAATATTTATTTTATTTATGAAAAGCAGAAATTCTTTTATGATATTTATAAGAATTAATACATTTTAAGTCGACCAAAATTTTGTCTTCTTCTGCTGGACTTCAGATAAAATTTTCGATTTTGGGTTGTGTTACAATCAGGGCCCGACTAAGGATATGGGGGGGGGGGCGGGCAAGCATCATTTGGGAAGGCCTCCTTCTGTCCATCCATAGATTTTGTTTAATAATGTGGAAGTGGCTAATATTAAACTTCTTGCGTATTGTATGTACATGTAAATTTTGTTCTCAGTGCAGTTCACATTTGTATACAGGGTATCACAAAAAGATAGTCAACTTTAAGAAAAAGTACTAGCAAAATAATTGTAAAAAATAAAAAAAAGGTGATAGATTGGTTCACAGAAGTATCATTTTGCAAACTTTTTCCTTATCTACATACGAAACATAAAATGGCTAAAAGATAATGTCCCAAATGGATCATAATTAACGATTTTAACTTGACATTCTACAACGAAAATGTTAATCAAGAATTACTTTTGAAAACAATATAATACTAAGTCGTTATAATAAAACATTAATTATTAATTTTCTAATGTAGTGTGTTTTTCGCTGAGATGAATGAGATACTGGAAGCAAAGAAAGGAAGGAGAACCACTCTTACCTTCCTAAATGTTTGAAAACATATGAAATTTGATCCTCTTTTGGCTAATTTTAATCATTTGGCACTTTTTTGTGAAAGTCCTAATTACTTTCATAAGGGGCTGCTAATGAGGGGGGGGGGGCTGGGGCGATTGCTCCGCATGCCCTGCATAAATCGGGCCTTGGTTACAATCTGACACATTCAGGGTTCTAATCTTTATTAGATTCGGGAAAAGGAATTTTCCAATTAAAAAATAGCGCTGCATCATTCACATCTTATTGTTAAATCTGTGTCTAATTTCTCAGCGGTTTGTTCACGCAAAATCAGTTTTATTTATCAAAATGGATCGTGTCTGTAACGAAATTCTTCCTGCAGAAAAAGTATTGTACTCTAGAATAAAAAAAGTATACAGTAACACCTGCTAAAATAAAGATTGTATAAAAATACAATTTGTTTTCTATTCCACGTTTTTCCTCTTTGTAAAAAGCAAACTATTCGACAGGACTAATTCAAGTCTTACGAAAACCAAATCTGTTTAAATCAGAATCTAGCTTTAAAAGAAATAAAATTCATTGTTACAATAAATTCCATACAATTATACCTCCTTAAACGGAAAACTGTTTAAAACGGAAATTTCTTACGATGCCTTCTTTACAGGATCAAGTTAGAATTTTCATTTATTGGAACTGATTTACATTTTAATGTATGACAAAACCAAAATCTAGGGGGGGGGGACTCAAGCCCCACCTTGCCCCCCCATATGGGCGCCCATGCTTTACGATGTTGTTGTTTTGCTAGGGCTTTATTTTGTATATTTTGAGAATTATAATTTAGTAATTATCGATTAAGTGGTGCATGAATGATAGCTGTTTTACATGTCCAACTGATATCACCAATCTTAAACCATCGTTTTAATTTTACGTTAATACTACAATACTTTATTTCAATATTCCGAAGATTTTACAATTTTATAAATTTAACCTGACAGAAATTGTCGTATAACTACTGTGAAGCGGTCTCCATCGAAAGATGACAAAAAGGCGCGATAAACTTATAGGATGGAATTTTTGTACTAAACATCTTGTGCTCTTATAATAAAAATTCACCTATTCAAAAGTCTCTAATGATAGTATAAAAGTTTCAAATGAAAGAAAACTTCGGTAGTGTTTGTAGTTAGACTGTGAAAATTGGGGGAGGGGGGGGTCATCGGTGCGTGAGATAAGTAACGTGAGTTAAATGTTAACTTAAAATGCGGTCGTATACTAATCAAAAATCTTTTTTTTTAAAACCATCTTTGGCCTTTAAGGAAAATATCGAAGGTTAGAATCGTGCTACTAATTGACTTTGAATTTCCTCTAGCGCAAAAGGCTTTTGCACACTCATTTGTTTGCCCCCCCCCCCCCCAAAAAAAAAAAAAAAAATCTCGCACTTTTTTTTTAATTTCCTTACTTATAAATAGATATGAACTGTTATTCACTCTGTATACACATATTTTAAATATAGGATATAATAAACAATGTTTACCCTCACTTACGAATTTTAAGATATTGATAAATTCGTAGAAGCAAAAGCTCTTCTGGCAGTATGCGGAAACTTACTTCATTGCAAATTTATCTCGAATAGATTAAAACATATTCTAGCTTTTTCATAATTAGTTGTGACATTGGACTTTTTTTTCATAGCTATAACCCGTAATCATAAGGTTAACACATAAAAAATTCTTAATACATCCACCCTAAATAACAACTGAATATCTTTAAAAAATACTTGTACGTGAAAATCAGAAGCACTTTGAACTGATAACCTCGTCTGTTGGGGTTTAAAGCTCTTGCTTAGTAATTTAGCTAAAATTTTGAAGTAGAATTGTAAAAATTCAACAAAAATATTGACTATCGGTACTCATTTTATTCAGAATTTTAATCTCTATAACATTTGAATTGAGAATGCTTTTGATAAAAATAGTTTATTTAGATATTTTTATGACAAATTATAAAGGCGGTTTTTTTTTCGATTATATAAATCTATACACATTTTTCTAACGCTAACCTAATAAGGAAGGGGAAAACTTAGCATATTCATTCTAGATCTACAGGGATATAAACAATTTTCAACTTTCCCCTAATTGATTGTAATTTTAACCTCTTACCCTTCCACCACTGGGCTCTAAAGAGTTTTATACACTTTAAAATGCTATGCGTTTTTTATGAGGAGCGCTTAGAATATATAGCATAGAGCGCAATATGAAGGGGTGAGGGAGGAATGGGGAAATGGAAATTTCGAGTGGTGAGAAAAATCTTATTTGGCAATTTATTGTGAAATTAAAATAACACATAGATCATATTTTATTTATTTTAAATTAAAGAGCTTTACAGAGTTTTTAAACTTTAAGTTCTGTTACTGTATGGGATGGAGAAAATTCAAAAACAAAATTTTGAGGGTGAAATTCAGATGAAATTTTTAATGAAATGAAAGTGATGAAATCAATTGCTAATGAAATTTAGGATTGATTATATAACAACTATTAACAAATAGAGTAGAAAATAAATTTTAAAAGCCCTTTTGGAGAAGGAGGCAAAAAGAATAAGGGAAATTTCAGAAAAAGAGAAGGGATGTTTGATTTGTTACATTAAGCATTAGAAATTTCGCACTTGTAATAAACGCCCACGTATAAAATAGTTATCTGACAATGATATATGTGTAATTAACAGAAAATAATAGAAAGATTTACTTGCTAGATCATGCTACCTTATAACAAAAAATCAAACAATCTTATCCGAGTTTTCTATTTTTAGTTATTATGAATCAAGTAGAACGGAAATACCCTCCTCAGCCCTGAGACTAATATTACGAAGGACCACAAAAACAATTTTTTATAAAAATCGCCAAAGATATATCAGTCAATATATCGATGCTTATAATGTGCACGCATTCATTAAAAGAAGTCTAAAAGTAATCTTAACAATTCTAGAAGCCTTTTAATTAATTTAAAGAGTGTTCATTAGTGTCTCTTGGGGGCGAAATCAGGACTGAAGAGGTTAAAACAAAATTTAACACATTAAGAATAAATATTTACTTACTTCCTAATTAGAAATCCTTCTCAATAAGG
Source organism: Maratus speculifer (assembly GCA_964019185.1). NCBI lineage: Eukaryota > Metazoa > Arthropoda > Arachnida > Araneae > Salticidae > Maratus > Maratus speculifer. The sequence goes on along the minus strand of OZ025293.1, from coordinate 23,993,413 downwards.
GATTCAAGATGGAAGTCTTTTACGCTGCTGTGGTCGTGTAAACAATGATCACGTCACTACTGAAGCCCATTCTGATTGGCTGGCAGGTGAAACTAAGATATTTTATGTGTTTGTACTATCACTGCCTCCTCTACAATGCCTTCTCGCTTGTGACGTAGTGGAGGCGGTTTCCCTGACAACGATCACGTTCTGAGCTTCGTGGCGATTGTGGAACCAGTAGGGTTAGTGATTTCGCCTCCACTTCATGACGTTTCACGCTTGTCGTCTGCTCAGTGAATAGGCATTGTTGAGGGGGCAGTGGTACTATGCGCTGGTAAATAAAATACCCCGGTCACAGATAGAATTTTAGTAAACTTGAAGATTTCTGAAGCTTTACAAAAACTAGTTTTGTAGGTTTACAGATTTTTTTTTTACAGTGTACTCAGTGGCGTAGCAAGGTATTTTGGCGCCCGGGGCAAGAAAAAATTTTGCGCCCCCCCCCCCCCGAAAAAAATACATTATGAAAAGAAGAATATGCCTTATTTTGGCTTGAACCAGGAGAAAAAGGAGTCGTCAGTCTTCCTTGTTTTTAAGGATTTAGCTGATTACACAAACAAACGAAACTAAAATGTATGAAACCCGATTAATTAAAGATTTATAGTTTTCACAGAATGAAAATTTTCCAAGTGGGTGAAAAAAGTCCGGTCCAGGATTCGAACCAGGGATGCATTGGCTGAAGCCGGCAATGCTCTTCCAACTGAGCCATCCCGGACGAATACTGGAGGTCTGATTCACTCAATTAACCTCGACGATCACACAGTCTGGTTTGATACTTTGGATTCGTTCAACAGAATAAATCGATTGTAAATATATGGAATTACAGAAAACGCTTCATACGAAATTATATTAATTTATGACGATTATTCAATCGCTAAACCTTGTGCATCACAGATCCCGGAGATTGTGCGATTTTTGACCAAATGTCAATCAAGAGCTAATTAATTAATTAAACTAAATGTTCCTCCCGAATTAGAGGTCTGCACGGGCCGGAATTTCCAGGCCCGGGCCCGGCCCGGCTCATTTAAATTTTTATATTTTAGCCCCGGCCCGTACAAAAATCAGCGAAAACAGGCCCGGCCCGGCCCGGCCCGTTACAATTTCTACGATTTCTAAAAAATTCAGATTTTTATCATATAACTAAGATTCCTTTAAAGAATACTGCATACATATCTATGGAATGATTTTACAGTATATTTTACAGTAAATACACATTAACAACATCAATAATTACTTAGATTCTTAGGCTTTCAACATTCGAATAAAGATTCATTAAAACATTAATATGGCTTAGAATAAAAGAAAAAAGGAAGAAAGCTAAAAACATCGTTAATTTTGAAGCTGTTTAATAAAAGAAGATTTACAAATATATTTCTATATCATTTTATTATAGATTTCAAATCCAAATTCATTCTTAAATTCAAAGAAGCTACTTTCTGATACATTTCTAAATTCATTTTTCCCCCCTCAGAAACGCATAAGATTAGCAGATATCTTTATTCAGAAACTATATAATCGAATGGCGTTATCCATTTTTTGATACAAGCAATTTAAGAACACTGCAAACAAATAAAATACTGTCATAATTAGCTTTTTGAATAGAATTTCCGGAAGCAATAGCAAGGGAAGGGAGAAAAACCTGCAATCATTTGAGAAACTATTATATCTCAACACGGTTATACAAGTATTTTATTTACCGAAAATTAAAAACGCTATTCGATTCCAAATCCCTTCAATAGTTAGGCTTATCACATTTATACTTTTACAATTTAAAATTAATCAGAAAATGTGTCAAATGTTCGCATTATTGAAAAATTAATTTAAGAATCATCAAGAAGTATATATCCGAAGACTAAGCTAACATAAGTTCTTTATTGCTGTTAATAATTTTACAAATCATGTTTTCTGCCAATAATTAAGTCTAGTACTGGTCCGGCCAGTCTATATGTAGAAAAATAATGCAAGCGTGATCTCGGACCGGCATGAGTCAGCTAAAAAAATATTAAAACGGGTTACACATAATGTAATTCTCCGATGCCGATACACTGTGCATTTTTATATTTATGTTGTCAAACTTGTATGGCCACATTTATACTTATTCTCCTTAAAACCATTTTCGTTGAAAATAGCTCATATTTTATCGCTTCTGCTTAAATCTTCAGAAATTTTTTTTTTTATCGACCCGGCCCAGCCCGTCTGGCCCGTTCAATTTTATGCCGGCCCGGCCTGGCCCGTTTATGTTGTTTGTCGGCCCGGACCGTTGAAAAACTATTCTAAATCTGCCGGCCCGGCCCGGGTACGGGCCACGGCCAAGCCCGGGCCCGTGCAGACCTCTATCCCGAATTGACAGATTCGCCCCCAGATGGAAAAATATTACAATCCCCAACATATTAACAAGAACCCGCATGAAAAAAGATTAGATTTTGCCCATTTGAGATGCATACTCAATGCACAACCTACGGCCATCATGTAGGTCCCGAGATTCACGTAAATGACTCCTGGGACCTCCGATCGAACTTGCAGAGATGATTGTAAGATGCAGCAACGGAATAAACGAATTCGGTTAATATAGAGGTTATTGAGTCAAATTCTTTTTTTTTCCATTATTTTCCCAGTTATTCCTCTCATAGATAGATGTAGGCATAGTTTAATGCATATGCGCTAAGTTTAAATATAGTATATCAAATATATTTAACTTTTAAAATGACGGAGCCATTTGTAGTGGTCGTAGTTAGAAGACTGAAAAGTCCTACTTTCTTTTTTATATGAATTAAGAAGTTAAAATTAGGGTCTAGGTCGCCTACATTTTACTACAGTGCTGGAAAAAAAATTATAAAATCGATAGAAAATTTACAAAAATCAAAAAGTAATGGTATTGTTGATAATACAAATTCTATTTTCATTTGCACGAACATGTTGCATCAACATTGCAATAATAAGCACAAACTTAGGTTAGAAAAAAGGAAGAAAGACCATAAATTATGTTAATTTCTTACAACATAATGAAAAACAACTTGGAAGAAATTATAAAGCCGATTATTCTAGCCTCATTTTGCATAATGACAGACTTGAGAAAGCAAGTCGCCATGAAAGTTTAGGTAAATGTAAACGTGTTATGTGCATTCATTTTTTTGGTGTGTTTTATTGAATGCCATGAGAAAAAGTGTTATCCTAAGGTGAACAAGCTAAAATATTAACTTTAAATGAAACTGGAATGTCTGTTTCTAATATTTAAAGAAAAAATAAGAAGGTCCAAGATTGCAGCAAACAGTTTTCTCACAAATCTAGAAGATTAAGGCAATAAGAAGCATAAAGCAAGACCGAAATCCTTAACTGTAAAGCAATCGAGGCAAATCCGGAAGTTAGCTTGTGATAAAAAAAAAAGTCGTCTGCCCAAATTCAAGAACAATTACAATTACCATGTACAAGACGAACGGTCAGACATGTTTTAAGTAAGAATTAAATTGTTCAAAAAAAAAAAAAAATGAAAACCCCCCTCTCTCTAAGCATCACAAATATGCTCACTTAGACTGCACGAAAAAATTTCACCGAAGGCACAAACGGGGGAGATGTCGTCTGTTCTGATGAAAAGAAATTTAATTTCGATACACTCGATGGCTATAAATATTTTTGGCATGGCTTACGACAGGAACCTCTTTTTTTAACGCGTCAAGTTTTAGGAGGCTCGGTAATGGTTTGGGCTGCATTTGCTGCCTGTGGAACCACTCCAATTGTTTTCATGCATAACAAAATGAATTCAGTTATGCAATGTTAGGAGATAATTTATTACCCATTGCTCCTCTTATAACTGTAGGACTGGACATTTCATCAGGACAACGCTTCCCTTCATGTTTCAAAGTTAACTAAATCTTAACTGGAAGCTAATCAGGTGAAATGCCTTCAATGGCCAGCTCGAGCCAGCATGAATGTAACAGAAAATCTTTAGGGAATTTTAGCCTGAAATATTTACAAAACTGGGTTGTTGAAATAAACTAATCACTATTTCAGCTGAATAAAATCAAGTTAGATCTATTTACAATATTATTTTGTTTATTAAGATTGTTTTATTAAGATTTGTTTATTAAGAACAAATATTAATCAAATATTTGCCATTTCAGACAACTTTAATTAATTAATAAGTCATAAAAGGCTGAATCAAAGATTCCTAAAAATGGCGATCATGAAGAATGGAATATTCTGAAGAACCAGAAGAATAAAAGGTAAGATTATCTTGCCATATTATTATTTATTGATATATAATATGATGAATTAAGTTTAAAACGATATTAAATAAAAATCCTTGTGTGGCGTGAGCGCTACCAAGCACATAGTTTTTAATATATTTTCAACAAACTGATTATGAAAGACTGAACTTAACACACAAGGTAATAATAATATTATATAAACAAATAAAAATGGTCTTATAAAAAAAAATCCTATTATTACCTAATGCATATAATTATTGTGAAAAAAAATATATATATTTGTTCTTCTTTTTCTCAACGTTATTGAAAATATATGATATATTTGTTGAAATTGAATGAATAAACATGACAAGTGATATATTCGTTATATTTGAATGAATAAAAATAGAGAAAATCTCTTATATAATATAAAGGAAAATAAAAACAATTTCTCATTGAGTTACGAGATTAAATATTTATAAGTTTATAAGTAAGATCCGTTATGGCCGCTTCAAAAGAATTTCAGTTAATAGAAAAATTAAATCAAAACAACTACTCAACATGGAAATTCAAGATAGAAATGCTATTAATAAGAGAAGAAATTTTCGAGGTAATAACAGATACAATACCAAATCTGATTACCACAGATTGGCAAAAGAAGGATAATAAAGCCAGAGCAATTGAAGATTCCCAGATAGTGCATGTAAAAGGGCTAAATACTGCCCGACAAACCTGGGACGCACTCAAAGCCATACATGAAAGGGGGAATTTGTCTAGTAAATTGCATTTATTAAGAAAATTATATGGGGCAAGGCTGCCAGAAAATGGTAACTTAATTAAACACATAACGTACATTTTAGAATTAAAAGACAAACTATTAGCGATTGGGTAAACTATTAACGATTCGCACCTTTCAGCATTATTGCTGTGCTCACTACCCCCAAGCTATAATACATTGATTGTAGCACTTGATGCCCGCTATGAAATTGATTTAACACCAGAATTTATTATAAATAAACTAACTGATGAATATAACAGAAGGGTTGAAAACGCGGATCAGGGCGACAATTCTACCAAAGCGTTTAAAACACAAAAAAGGTTCCGAAATGATAATAGCAAAAGGGAAAACTATTGTACGTACTGTAAAATGAAAAGTCATACTTACAGGGAATGTTGGCATCTGAAAAATAGACAAACTCACCCAAATACACAAAAACAACAAACATACAAAAACAAAAATAATACAACGGCTCTCTGTTATCAACAATCGTATAATCAAAATGAATTTAATGATCGTAAACAAGAATATAAGCCAAATTATAAAACACAACTAAAAACAGATCGAAGCAGCGACGCAGCCTTTCTAATTGAGAAAACTGGAAAACAAACATGGATTATTGATTCTGGTTCTTCCACACATATTTTAAACGATAAAGACTTTTTTACTAAATTAAACGGCACCGAAAAAACTACCGTTATTATTGCAAACGGAAAATCGTTAAATTCGCATGGTGTGGGAGAAACCACATTTATGACGAAAAATTCCGGCGGAGGTGTAAACAAAATTACATTAAAGAAAGTAATATACGTACCTGATTTAGAATCTAATTTAATTTCAGTAAGTAAGGCAACAAAGAACGGTTATAAACTAGTTTTTGATAAAGATAAATGCACGCTATCCCGAAATGGGAAAATATACTTGGAAGCAAAAATGAAAAACAATCTATATGAGGTTGAATTGTTAGAGAATATAGAATCTAACACAGTAAACATTGCGCATGAATGCAAAAATAAAAATTGCATAGAATTGTGGCACAAACGCCTAGGTCACAGAAACTACAAATCCTTAAAGGAAATGATTGAAGAAAATTTAACCTATCGAATAGAACTAAATAATTGTAGCCATGAAACAATATGCGAAATTTGCATACAAACAAAAATAAGCGATGCACCTTATCCAAAAACAACATATAAAAACAAAACAGGCAGAGTACTCGATCTAGTGCACACAGACGTATGCACATCTATAGGATCCCCCACAATTGGCGGAAAAACAATGTTTGTAACCTTCATAGACGATTACTCTAGGTTTACAGTAATATACTTATTAAGTCATAAAGACGAAGTGCATGATAAATTAATCGACTATATAGCTATGGTACGAAACCAATTCGGTTCATATCCGAAAGCAATAAGATCCGATAATGGCGGAGAATACATGAGTAGAAAAACAAATGACTACCTAAGAAAAAGAGGTATAAAACACTAACTATCTGTGCCATATTGTCCGAGCCAGAACGGCGTAGATGAGAGGAAAAATAGATCACTATTAGACATGACTAGAAGTCTATTACGCGAAGCCAATTTACCGCAAAAATTTTGGGGAGAAGCAATTAATACCGCGAATCATTTACAAAATCGCTTACCAACAAGATCAACGAATAAAACCCCATACGAGCTTTGGTTTAAACGCAAACCAAATTTGCACTATTTACGTACATTCGGCTGCAAAGCATACGTATATGTAAACAAACAACATCGAGGAAAATTAGACGATAGAGCTCAGGAAGGGACATTCGTAGGGTACGATAACAATTCAAAAGGATACTGCGTGTACACTAAAGATAACAAAATAGTAATAACAAGTGAATTCCTAGAGAACAGCAAAATTAACTTAAAAGAAAATAAAGATGCAGAAAATTCATATGATGATAAAAATTACATCGAAGCAGAAATAAACAACACGACCGAGGAACCAATCTCGTCCAAACAACCCACCACTGAACTTAGACGATCGCAAAGATCAAACAGGGGGGTACCACCAGACAGATACGTCTGTTATGTAAACAATAACCAAATGAATGAACCCACTAGTTGGAATGACATACAGGAAATTGATAATCCCTGTGAAAAAGAAAATTGGCTCAAAGTCACACAAGCGGAAATCAATTCGCTAAAAAACATAACACATGGGAATTAGTGGATTCTCCACCAAACAAAAAAATTATAGGATCAAAATGGACATTTAAAAAGAAACTAGATAGTTACGGAAATGTTCAAAAATATAAAGCACGCCTAGTAGCGAAGGGCTACAGTCAAAAATACGGTGAAAATTATGATGAGACATTTGCCCCTGTCGTCTCACAAACAACAGTTCGCGCATTTTTAGCAGCAGCCGCATACCACAAACAAAACGTTAGACACATAGATACTGACACCGCCTTTCTGTATGGTGAGCTCGAGGAAGAAGTGTATATGAAACAGCCGGAAGGCTACATAGAAAAGAATTCTGAAAACAAAGTCTGCAGACTGAAAAAATCAATATACGGCCTAAAACAGGCAGCCAGAACTTGGCAAAAAAGAATCGAACAGTCCTTAAAAAACTGAATTTTAACCAAAGTATAGCTGATCCCTGCTTGTTCATCAGAAAAGAAAATGAAAATTACACTTACATAATTATATATGTTGACGACATATTACTATCCGGTGACGAAAAAACTGTTGACATTATAGTAAAACTACTTAAAGAAGAATACGAGCTTAAAGACCTCGGTCATATAGTGTATTTCCTCGGTACTGAAATAAAGAAAACAGAAAACGGATATACTCTAAGCCAAAAGTTAAAAATCGAAGAACTGGTAAATAAACTAGGATTAAAAGAAGCTATACCCGTAGGAACTCCGATGGATCCCGGCTTTTATAAAATAGAATACGAACAAAATCTGCTGCCTAATAACACAAATTTTAGAAAAGTCATTGGATCCTTGTTATACACAGCAACTAACACACGTCCAGATATATCAGCTGCAGTTAATATCCTCAGCAGAAGATGCGAAACGCCACGTGAGATAGACTGGAAAGCAGCAAAACGAGTGGTCAACTATCTCAACTGCACAAAAGAATTAAAACTAACAATCAGCACAGACGACCAACCAGTATTGGTAGCTTATGCAGACTCAGACTGGGGAGGCGACACCAGAACAAGGAAGTCAACAACTGGAAATGTTTTCTTTCTAGGAAAAACACCTATTAATTGGTACACGAAGAAACAGAACTGTATAGCATATTCTTCGGCAGAAGCTGAATTTATGTCAGCAGCCGCAGCAGCTCAAGAAATTATTTGGCTGGAAAAATTATTGAAAGACTTAGACTTGAAACAACATGAACCTATTACGATTTTCGAAGATAATCAGAGTGCGATAAAAATGGTAGAGAATGCAAAGTTTTCGAAATATACGAAGCATATTGATATAAAATTCCACGCCATTAAACAACTCAAAGAAGATAAAATAATAAACCTGAAATACTGCCCATCTGAAGATATGATAGCCGATGCACTTACAAAACCCCTGCCAAAGCCTCAACTGGTGAAACATCGAGAATCTATGAACCTACAGTGTTATTCATCTGAAGTGATTAAGGAAGGGTGTTGAAATAAACTAATCACTATTTCAGCTGAATAAAATCAAGTTAGATCTATTTACAATATTATAAAGATTTCATTTTTTTAGCATATCATAAAAAAGAAAAGTAATTATTTTTTCCCCTATTTCGGAACAACTCAACAACGAAATAAACTGATTCATTCAAGGACGCTTATCCATTTTCTACTGCAGTGAAGTCACGTGACGACCAAAAACAAAATAAATGAAAAAGAACATTTTCGAAAGACTCTTTTTTTTTGACATTTTAATTTTTCAGTGTTTGTTTAGTTCTCTGTGTAGATATAGTCATGTAACACGTCTATTTTTCGCTGCTGAAAGCAGCTATGTAATTTGTGTGAATATAATATTATTATTCAATTTAAAACGAGTCGAGGCCATTGTTTATTAAGAACAAATATTAATCAAATATTTGCCATTTCAGACGACTTTAATTAATTAATAAGTTATAAAAGGCTGAATCGAAGATTCCTAAAAATGGCGACCATGAAGAATGGAATATTCTGAAGAACCAGAAGAATAAAAGGTAAGATTATCTTGCCATATTATTATTTATTGATATATAATATGATGAATTAAGTTTAAAACGATATTAAATAAAAATCCTTGTGTAGCGTGAGCGCTACCAAGCACATAGTTTTTAAAATATATTCAACATGGGCGACAATTCAATCCTAAGTTAGATTTTATGAATGCTATTAAAAACTGCTGGAACTGTGTTGATCTTTGATTCATTGTGTACTTTGCGTGTTCTGATAGATTCAATAAACAAGAGACTAGTCAATGTCATCGATAAAAAAATGTGACAGAAATGGCTTGAAATATTTACCGTATGTGCAAGTATGAAAACTTGAGTGAGGGTAGTCAAAAGCAGATCTTGATTCTCATGAGGTACAGGTTTTTGAATTTTTGGTAATTAGTAGAGAATATTAATAAAAATCTCATCAAAAATGCGATTTCTTTTCACAAAAACCGAGCACACATCTTAACTTGATCTCATAGCTGAAACGGAAAAAATTAAGAACTTTCACTAATCAGCGAAAATCAAGAAAAAGAATAAAGATATCAATTCGAAAATTTCAGAGCCCACGTAGAAAAATATTTTAAACCGGTGTATAAATTTTCTGAAAATCGATCGATAAATTTTTTTTAATATTTTCCAAAATCTGATGATTATAGTGAAAAAGTTCGGATAAACAACAATACACAGGGATGAACATTCATTAATAATTAAACTAAAAAGAGATAATCTTCTTGCAGACACCTCCATCTAATTTCCAAAAATTGGTAGATCAGAGACTATATGACATATAGGCAATAGACTTAATTACTAAACGTTGCACATACACAAAACAAAAGTTCAACAATTCTTATTTATGTCAAAATAAATGAAATAACTTCGGTTTATAGCTCCTCTCAATTCGGCACTACCTATTTAATTATTTCATTTTGAAAAATCGACGGACGGATCAGCTAGTATACAGATAAAAGATATTCGTTTGATACCAGAAATGTGACTCCAAGTCGTCAAAGAGGCCTTTTGATTTATAAATTGAAGTCTATGAACATAATTTAAAAACATTTTATCAATTTAATCGAATATTATTCAGTGTGTTCTGTCAACGACGAAATTTATTTATGTTAATCAAAACTGACGTCGAATTCTTTTATCGGATTTTGTAGGCCAGATTTCAACGGGGATTGATTCATTCAAATTAGCTTATGATTTTCATACAGTTTTAGCTCCATCTTCCAATGCAAGGGGCATATTCTCAGACCCAATTTCAAATGGATTTTGTTCATCCAACTTAGTTTTCAATTGTCTAACAACATTTAATTTTACATTCACCGCCAGGGAGTATTTTTATCTGAAGTTTCATGGTCCCTATTTCTGGGCAGAATTGCCAGCGGGCTATTTTTTCAAAATTAAGATTTCTTGATTGACACCAAATTTTTCAAATGGAGAAATTTCCCTTGTTTTAGCCTTAATAAATATGTCATTAAGTCAGACTAATTTTACAATTTCAAAAAAGTGGTGGAAATCAAAAAATCCCAATTATAAAATGTAGCCCTCTGGCAAAACTGCTTCTGCAGAATTTTTATTTGTCAACTCATCTTACGATTCTTTACAGATTTTTCGGTGCGTTTGCGGCACAATTATGCTATATGGGAACGCTAGAGGTCTTTGGGGGTAGACTAGAGGTCTGCATGGGCCAGGCCCTGTACCGAGGCCCGTACCAGGTCCGGAGAGGTGATTCCAAATTTTCTAATTGGGTCGGGCCGACAAACAAAATAAACGGCCTGAACAGATAAAAAGAATTTAACGGGCCGGTAGGCCCGTTATAAAGATTCCAGCAAAGAGGATGAAATATGAGCTATTTTCAAAGAATATGGCTTTAACGAGAATAAGTATAAGCGTGCGTCAAAAGCCGGTCCTAGTTTGACAACATTAAAACACAAATGAAACTTGTACAGTGTAGAGATCGGCATCGGACTGTTACTTTGTGTCTAACCCGGACTTAATATCGTTTTATCAGACTCGTGACGGGACGAGATCAGGTTCACATTGTTTTTTTACACATAGTCGAACCAGGCCGGAATTAGACTTAATTGTTCACAAAATACACTATATTGCCATTGATTATGGGACACTTGCGATTTTAGACATTTTACTAAATATCTAGAAAAATACATGAGGAATCATCTCGAAACTCTTAGTGTATAAATATAATAGTATACGTCATACATCTCCGTGAAGATTTTTTACCGAAACTCCATAGGGGACCGTCAACAAATTAAAAAAGAATGAATATTTTTTGAATAACCCTGTCAAAACTAATGTCGCAAAAGCGCTCAAACTCTAGATTATGATTGAATGCCTTATTGTAATACACTGTGTTCATTTTTATGCAAATAACATGCATACTCGCAGAGTAATTAAGGTTTTTATAAAAATGGCCCCAAATTTTTCTAAGTTTTTCCATTATAATTTTCATAGTTCTTAATATAAAATAATATTTTTTTCAGAAAATATGACAAACAACAAAATTAAACAATCAGAATTAAAAAATAATAAAAATTATATGAAAAATGAGTAGGTTTACTAAATAATTTTTTACTGCGCATGCGTCAAAGATATCAACATTTCATTTGCATATTATGTTAGCTAAATGTATAGAGCAACTTTTGTAAAAGTCTCAAAATTATAGCTTGAAAATTCTGAAAGTAATCGTCTATAGAAAAAGGACAAAATCCGTTGTTTCCAAAATGAAGCAAAAAAATGAGGGATTTTATCCAAAAGAAGTTGTAACATCCCGTATTGTGTATTCTATATTGACACTAATCAATGAATATATGGATGCAACCCCTCTTGTTTTTGCTTCATTTTGACAATAACGGATTTTCAACTTATTCAATTGACGATTATTTTCAGAATTTTCAAGTTATGATTTTGTGACTTTCACAAAAGTTGCTCTATACATTTAGCTAACATAATATGCAAATGAAATTTTGATATCGTTGACGCATGCGCAGTAAAAAATTATTTAGTAAACCAACTCATTTTGTATACAATTTTCATTATTTTTTAATTCTGATTACAGGGTACTATGCGCAATGTTGTTTGTCATATTTTCTAAAAAATATATATTATTTTATATTAAGAACTCTGAAAATTATAAGGAAAAAATTTGGGACCATTTTTATAAAAACCTTAATTACTCTGCGAGTATGCATGCTATTTACATAAAAATGAACACAGTGTATTACAATAAGGCATTCAATCATAATCTAGAATTTGAGCGCTTTTGCTACATTAGTTTTGACAGGGTTATTCAAAAGATATTCATTCTTTTTTAATTTGTTGACGGTCCCCTATGGAGTTTCGGTAAAAATCTTCACGGAGATGTATGACGTATACTATTATATTTATACACTAAGAGTTTCGAGATGATTCCTCATGTATTTTTCTTAGTAAAATGTCTAAAATCGCAAGTGTCCCATAATCAATGGCAATATAGTGTATATTGGGCAAACAACATGATTTGTAAAAGTACTAATAGCGATAAATAACTTATGTTACCGTAATCTTTGGCAATATACTTATAGATGGTTCTTAAATTCGCAGCTCCACAACGTGCAAGTTTGACACATTTTCAGATTAATTTTTAACTGTAAAGTTATAAAAATTAAAGATATAATTGACAAGCCTGACTATTAAAAGGATTTGGAATCATATAGCTTTTTTCTCTTTTTTTTTGGTAAATAAGATACTTGTATATACTTGTAGAGGTATAAGAGACTCTTGTAACGTGGTTCCAGGTTTTTCTCCTTTCCCATACTATCGCTTTCGGATATTCAATTCAAAACCTTAACTTTCTTAAATTGCTCGTATAAAGAAAGTGGATAACGTCATTCAATTACATAGTTTCTGAATAAAAACACTTGCTAATCTTATGCGTTTCCGAAAAAAAAAAAAAAAAAAAGAATAAAAAATGTATCAGAAAGTAGATACTTTGGTTTTTCAAAAAAATCTTTAATAAAATGATATAGAAATATATCCATTAATCTACTTTCTATTATACAGCATCAAGAGTTATGATGTTTTTAACTTTCATCATTTTTTTTTTATTAAACACAATAAATTTTTAATGAATTTTTATTTGAATGTTAAAAATCTAGAAATCTAAGTAAGTAATCATTAATATTGCTATTGTGTATTTCCTGTAAAGTATATTGCAAAATCATGCTATAAATATGCATGCAGTATATTTTAAAGAAATCTTAATTATATGATAAAAATCTGATTTTTTTCGAACTAGTAAAAATTTCGTCAGGTCAAATCGGGCCGGGCCAAAATAAATTTCTTTCAGATCGGGCCGGGCTTGAGAATGGAAATTCCGACCCGTGTAGACCTCTAACGTAGGTAGCAAGGACCCGTGTAAGAGGTTCATTTTGAAAGAGATAAATATCAGTGGAGGCTAGTAGTGGTCATAAATGCATGCATAGCACAGGTATACACACCGGGGGAAAAACGGACAATTTTACGGAAAGTGTACTGGTAATCGGGATGCCAGTACAATTTACTATTTTTTAACGGAAGCATTTCCGTAAATTTCAAATATTTCCTTCCTCCCCCCCCAAAAAAAGATGAAAATTCTGGAAAAAATTCTCAAAAATTCCGTTAAAAAGCAGTAAATTGTGCTGGCTTCCATATTACCAATACAATTTCCGCAAAATCGTCTGTTTTTTTTTCTTTTACAGTATATTCTGCCGAAGACAGCGGAGATACATACCAAAGATTAGTAAAAATTTTAAATTTTTAAATTATTAATTAAAAATTTATTAATTTTTTAATTTTTTATATGAATAGAGGCTTTAAACATTCGCGGTTCGTTTGGAAAAATTATCGGGTGGTGATCAGTAAGGCAAAGGAAAAATGTTCTTTTCATGCCAAAAATATGACTACGAGTCACTAACAGGCCTTTTGATTTATAAACTAGAGGATAAACAGTTAAAAATCTCCATCAGTGATTGACAATTATGCGTCTCTCCATTTCCCCACCTTCACCGAATTCCTTTAAAACATTCATACACACACGCACACTCACAAAAGAGTCAACAATTCTTATTTATTATCAAAATATGGGAAATAATTTTGGTTTAAAGCTCCAATCAATTTGGAGCCCCCTTAATCCTTTTGCGCCTCAATTCAGGTACATAACTTAAATACAAATTGCAATGAGCCATCCTTATATTTCTTTCTTCCTTATTTGGATGTAACAAAATATCTTACTAAAGAAAACATTCATAGACACACATACAAAAAAGGAAAAAAAATCAAAATTTTTTATTTATTGTCAAAGTATGTGAGATAATTTCAATTTAAACCTCTCTCAATTCGGCGCCCCTTGGCCTCGGTGCCCGGGGCTACCGCCCCCTTGCCCCCCCCCCTTAGCTACGCCACTGAGTGTACTGTATAATATTCTGTTCTTACGCGTACTGTGCAATATTTTTACACGGGTTTCGATGTAATTTGCAAAATACCCAGATATTTGTGTAATATCGAACATTTGTAAATTACATTAACCCTCTCGCTGGGTAATTGATTAAAAAATATAGGTTCGAAAATTGTGCTTTTAAGCCTTCCGCGACGATCGCCTTTTACATAGTTTTTATTCTTTTATCGCCGGTTTCTCAAAAACAGAAATCTTTGTCTAATTTAATCAGGAAAATGTGCTGATTAAATAACGTAAAATTCACAGTAAAAAAACACCTTGCGGGAATAATCATTAAGGGTTAATTAAATGAAAAAAAAGGAATCTTCGGGGAAATATCGGGTTGCGCTGCGAGAGTTTTGATCACCAATTGGGGTAAATCCGTAACAATTTCTGCCTTTAAACACTTGTTTGAGTTTTTGAAGAGATAACAAATTACGCACTTCCGTTCAGCCGATAATCACACATAAATGCAGGTAAATTTTAGGTTAAAGTTTCGACAAGTATGTAAATTTTGGGTTAAAGGTAAAATGTACACATATACGTATGTAAAAATGACTAATTTACACATTTATTCTTTAGCGTGTATTCGTCGAAGTGTTCTTTTCAAAAACATTTTCCGGAGAAATTGAGTATTATAAGGATCCTATTTATCACGTATACGTGATGCTCGAAGAGAAAGAGTTAAAAATATAGCATCACCAGATATATAATTGAAATATTATTAGTTTAGTTCTTCAGTTTTGAAAAATAATATACTGTTCTTATTTTTTTTAAATCTAAAATTTCATTTCTTGTCAGATTAACATATTCATGCAATTTTACTCCGCCGGTTTTCCTTTTTGATAAATAATCACTTATTCATAACAATACAATGAACTAATCAAATACTTAAAATAATATTACGGTAAATAAGTGCGGAATATACGCAAAAATTACCTTAAATTCAGTTGGAAATTCTGAAGACAAAAAGCAATTAATAATAAATTATGCAGTTTATATCGACAATGATGCTATTTGAAAACCCAAAATGACATTTTTTTTTCAAATAGGCCTAAGCAATATTTAAAGTTTATGAAAGTAAACTCTGTTTATTTTAGTTTGATATTAATACGTTTAATAATATGATATTTTATTATTTTTAATAATGTTTTATATCATTAAATTATCTATTTTTTAAAGCACGAAACGCACTTAAATAAAGCATAAAATTATTCTTTTAACTCGCCTTGAATCTTATTTGGCAAAATAGGCGGTAATAAAATATACTTAAACATAAAATAAGAAAAAATAAAGGTTTCGCTTCCAACCACAGAGAACAAATTCAAAGCATTTACATATAAAAGAGAAAATTATGCAACAGAGTATTTTTTGTAGCATTCTTAAATTGCACTTGTTTTAAAATCTTTTCTATGCCTTAGATTAATGTAAATGCATTTTCTATCACATAAAATGCCTATTCTTAATTTTTAAAGAAGGATTTAACTTAAATGCAAATCTAAAACTTTCAGCAATTTAAAATTACAAATAAATGAATAGAGTTATATGGTATCATAAAAATTTACATTTTAAAATAAAGAATATTACGTATCTCATTAAAACATTTTATATGACCAGTTTTTCAGTACAGATGAAAATCGGTGTAAGTTCATCCATGAAAAGCACACTAAAGTGACATTACATGTGAAGTGACAAATTGAAGAAGTTAAGTTATTTGTTTGAATTGCTTTGAGTATGAAACATATTATTATAAGTATGGTGTTATATGATCCCATACGGAAGTTTGACTGCATTTTCTTTAATTAATTTACGATTTTTTTCTGTTTTCCTTTACTAAAAAAATATGACAAAAAAATCTTACATAGCAGAAGTATTTACAAAATTTAACATAAAAATTGCACTTGAAATGAGAAAATATATGTTGCATTAGAAAGAAGCATTAAGGGAATAGCTGACAAGGTAAATAAACTCAATTAATAAAAATGCATTAAAAGGTTATAAAGCTATATTTTAACAGATTCTTCTTTACACGGGACACTGATAAGAAGCTATAAAAGTATTTTTTTTAAATTGGGAATAATGAAAAACTGACTTTTACAGAAGAATTTAACACTAATTCATATCAGTGTCAAGTGACATTTTAAAAAAGTTTTAGATGTGTGATTTTTCATTTACAATTTTTAGATTGAAAAACTATAAATATTTAAATATTAAATATTAGTACATGATTATTTGATATTGACTATTCAACTTTGATTTAGGTAATATTAAATATTTAATATTATATAGCAATGTGATAAATCACGTATTAACCACTCAATAGCTTCAAGCTTAATGTTATTGCTGAAAATCACTTTAAATTAAACATTTAAAATGTATATAAGATATTTTTACGTTTAATCTTTTCAAAACTACAAGCCAAATAAAAATAAATCAAAACTTTAGAAAAGTGTTTCTTGACACAAATAGAAATAGTGTTAAGCATTTTAAATTATTTATAAATTTTCTCATAAAAAAAATTCTAGTGCTGACATTCAAATAATTATAATTTTAAAATTTCTACTTTATGTTCAATACGTATCATGTTGTAAGTTTTAATTTAATTTTAATTTTAAGATTTTAATTATATTCCAGTTTACTCATTTTTGTTTTGGTTGATTTTTAATAGATCACAAGATTTTTCGAATAAATTTATTTTATAAAAGAAAAATACCATATCTGTTTTTTTTAATACTTCAAAATAAAAGAGACTCATGCCATCACTATAAAGTATTTAAAACCTAGTAATTACAATAAGCCACTACCATCTTTTATAATTTTAATTTTTTTATCATGATTTTTCATTAAAATATAAAAAATCCCTGTCGGCTTGGCCTATAGGCGGAGGTAGATTTCGAAGAGTGCTCATTTCAACAACAACAACAACAAAAAAGTATGATTAGAGATAAACCCAGTTTAATAACTTCATTTAGCCGCTTATGAAAAATTTTTAATTTCATTTTTCTGCAAGCACTGGTTTTATCAGAATCCTCTTAAGCGAAATTCAGCTCAAATGCCCTTTTTGACAACATATGTTATAATATATTCTGAATTTATTTTAAAAATGGCCAGAACAGTACATTATATAGTTTCTAAATAAAAACAAACTACCAATTGAATGCGTTTGAGAGCAAAATTGAATTTAAAAATGAATCATAAAGTAACCGATTTGTTATTTGAATACATCCTTAATACTTTAATCATGATCGCTTCGGAAAATTTTGTGCGAAATGCCCACTTTGACAGCATTTTTAAGAATATATTCTATCTTTATCAAAAAACTGGCCAATGCTTCACATTATCTAGTTCCTAAATAAGAGGATCTGTAAATTGGATGCGTTTGAGAGCGAAAATGGATTTAAAAACGAGTCCGAAAAAACGCAGTTTGTTTTTTGAATACTTCCTCAAATATTCAATCACGATGACTTAGGGAAATTCTGTTTAACCCTCTGGATCCCAAACCGCCCGAGACCGCCCGAGATATTTTAATTCGTATATTTCAGTTCCCACCACAAAATTAAAACAACAATATTTGCTTTAATCAATAACAGAACATTCCGTATTTAAATAAAACGAAATTAGCCATTGAATTTTTCTGGTGTGAAATGAACTACATAATTTCTAGAACGGTTACTAGCATGGGAATTAAAAGGTTAAAATACCCTTTTTGGCAACCTTTTTTGAAATATATTCTGTCTTTATCAAAAAACTGGCCAACGCGTCACATTATATAGTTCCTAAATAAGAGGATCTGTAAATTGGATGCATTTGAGAGCAAAAATGGATTTAAAAACGAGCCAGAAAAAAACGCAATCTCTTATTTGAATACTTCCTTAAATTTTCAGTCACGATGCCTTCGGGAATTTCTGTTCAAAATACCCTTTTTGGTAGCCTTTTTTGAAATATATTTTGTCTTTAGCAAAACACTGACCAATGCGTCATTTTATACAGTTTCTAAATAAGAGGATTTACCATTTGGATGCGTTTAAAATCAAAAATTAATTTAAAAATTAGTCAGAATATAAGCAGTTTGGATTTGAGGTTTTTTCTCCAACTCTTATTTTTGTTTTATTTATTTTTGCTATACGAATTAGTCCTATGAAAAACTTGTCAATATAAAGTTGTAGATATTATTGAGAAGATGTAAACTAAATTTAATTAGATTTGATAGCTTAAAAATTGACGGTGTTATGATTTTTTTCTTTTTCACCCTCCCCCTTTTTCTTTTCGTTTTTAATTTTTTTTAATCGGTAAAAGTTTGTCCTATCAAAAACTTGTAAATACAAAAGTTTTAGATAATTTTGAGAACATTTATAAAAAATTTAGTTGGATTTAATATCTTGAGAATTGTCAAAGTTATGAATCTTTTTCTCCCAAAACACTGTTTTTTTCGCCCCTTGAGCCCATTTCTAAATTTATCAAAAATCTGTCACGCATAAACTTTTGACCTATTTTTAAGAAGTAATATAAACTTTAAACCGATTCGATATCTATTTTAATTAAGAAGTTGTGGCGTTTTTTCGATTTTCACAAAAACCCTCCCTATTTCCACCCCTTTGGTCCGATTTTGCCCATTAACGAACTCGGCCGAGATTTTATGCCTCTTGATTTTATGTAAAAGTTTGAAGAAGATATGAGCATAATTATGGAAGTTATCTTGTCCAGAAGAAAGTGATATACACCGATATATAAACTTTTTTATTAACTGTAGTTTTGGGGTCTAGGGGTCGTGATCGGTGTAGATCTGAAAAAAAAAAAATTCAGAACTTCCAACATGGGAGCGATCGCAATAGGTAGTTTTTCATACGAAATCTACCTAAAATCTCGTTCTACTATTAATGCTATTTTTAACTTTAACTTTAATTTATTTTTAAGTCAAATATACTGAGTAATATGTGAATTTTTTGTTATATAAACATTTCCAGCGTTGCCTATAAAAAAATAGAATTTAAAAAATGCTACACATATTGTATTTTTTTTTTAATACTTTTTTAGATTTTAATTTTTCTCCAATTCACCGATTTCTGTTTGATATTTTTCAAACTTCTTAAGTCCTTTACTTTTCAATGCAAGCAATTCATTTAAAGAAAAAAAGACAGTCTCTGTGTATTTTTCTTAATGCGACACCATCAAAGAGACCGATGCTGCCAACTTGAAGTATTTAATCTTGTTTGTTTTTGCTTCATGCAAATCTGCATTTGAATAGCATGGGATCAAAAGAGAAAGAGTTTTATCAAAGAAGGGATTAAATCTGCTGTTGAAGTAAAATGCCATGGGCACTTTCATAGAGGGTAAAGTAAATAAGAAAAAGGCGAGAAAGAAAAGCATAAAAATGCAGAATTGACGGCCACAAAAAATGCCTAGCAATTATATTTTTAATTTTATTTATAAAAAATTGAGTTTATTTAGTAAATATTAGTTTTATAAAATGAAAATGCAAAAGCATACAAAATTTTAGTTACGTTATGATTTCTATTATCTAAATAGGCATATATAAAATTATTTTTTAACAGGATTGTAATAAAAATTATTTATTTTAATAATTATATCATAAATCGTCTTTTTTATAAGATATGCATGGTTTTTTAAAGCCGCACCGTGTCGCAAAATACCTTCAAATCTGGCGAAAAATCAAAAAATTTAAATTTTATTTTGAACTACCGGCATATGTCACTTTAATAGAGCAGATGTCAGTATACATGTGCCTTGTATTAAAAATTACGCAAAGATATTTTGGTCTTCACTAAAAAAAAGAAGTTATACTTTCATAATAAATGAAAAAACAATCAATTATTTCAACATTATTTTCTTAATTTTGCTGTAATAATAATTTTTTTTTTTACTATGGAACCTATAACTAAAAGTATGTAACAATAATTCATTAACTGTCAATTTGGTTTAATATGATTTTTATAGATATACAGACACTTAGAATATATATTTGTGAAATTTATATAAAAAAAAATTAACAGTGTCTGCAAACATTGAAGATTTAAGTTATGAGTTAAGGCGAATTAAGTGTTAACTATAATTTTTTCTACTAAGTTTGCATTTTAGAAGGGTAAATATGTCAGAAAATCTTGCTCCTTTTTTTAATTATACTGTCATTTTTATAGTTGATCGTATTTAAATTTTTGTTAGTCTACGGGTCTGCCAAACATGAATATATATTGTTTCTTTGTTAAAGACGAATTTAAATACATTATTTGATACAAAATAATGTATTTAAATGAAACTGGCTATCAGGAAACGTTTTAACAAAAAAAAAAAAAAAAAAAACTTATGAAAAGTAATACGATTTTTTGGTATAAGAGCTTTATAATTGGAGAAACTACGAACAAGTAGTTTAAATGAAAATAAAATTAAATGTTTTAAATTTTAATATAAATTCCGATGGGCAAAAGCCTGGTGAGACAAGGGAAATGCTTTAGAATTAATAAAGAGTTGCTTGGCAAATTGCTTTCATTTCCTCTATTTGAAAAGCAAACAGAAGCGTCAATGAAAAGCAAACTTGTCCATCTTCATACCCCGTCTCAATTTGCGCTAGACGATGAAAAAGATCAAGAGCAAAACGGTTACACGGTTCTAGTTCTACATTTTCGTTAATGTGCGTGACATGTATGAGTTTAAGATCTGAAAAACAGAAAAAGAAAAAGTGTGTGTTAGTACTAAGACAACAGAAACAGTTTTGCTTTTTTTTGTCTTTATAGTAATGCTTTGCTCTTTTGAGCGTATTTTAGAATTTTCTAGTCGAACGTTGCTCATCTAAACGGCTCATGCTGTCAATTATTTTGTCAGTATTTTTTTTTTTTTTAAGTTTAAGTGAAAATTACAATTTTTATCCACCGTCTTAGGACTGTTATTTGCACTAATATCTAATATGAAATAAATGTAAATATCTCATAAATCTATTATTAAAAAATACACTGAAAGTCTTTATTTATGTGAATTTTTTTCACATTGTTTTCCTTAAAATTTATCTAAAAAAATTGTTTTCGATTGAAATAAAATAGTCCAGCTGTTTCCACCGAATATAAACCACAAAATTTACTTCCACCAAATTGATTTTAAAGAAACAATATCTAGAATTCCTTTAATATGTTTTAGTAGTTTAATTTAGAACATGAGGAAGAGATGAAACAAACACTCACGGCAGTGTTTGGAAAATATAACGCTAAGAATATTTCAATGATCCATTGCTTGTATTATCGATTTTGTTTTAAGGAGAACTGGCATTTACAGCTACAAAAAATCGATTTTCAAATTTTGATTTACACATTATGAATGAATCGTATTAAAAATCTTGTAATACACCTTACATGTACAACGTAGTTATACATAGTTTAATTGGTTAAAATAAAAACTTTAAATTAGATAGTCTCATATTTTTAAATATCACACAGTAAAAAAGACAAATGTTTCTTAATCAAAAAAATATACTATAACCAAGAATTAAAATATACAATAACCTCTTCCAAGTTACTGATGATTACGAAAAGTGTTCCTTTACCCTTAAAAATATCAGAAAACTATTTATTTTTGAAATTTTAAGAGAAATTTATAATAATTTTTTTATTAGCAGCTTGTCATTTTCAGAAATGTTTCCAAGCAGCTTTTACAGTGCATTAATCAGTTTTCTGATATCGAAATATCACTTTTTCGGATGCTATAATCCCCAGGTAAACATTTTGATATTCAGAAAACATATTAAATAAAAAATCAATTCGATAATTGCACGTGAGACGTAGCTAATGAGGTGCGTTCATACTATAACGAAGTTTTTAAAGTATACAGTGCGTCGGATACAATACTGAATCCGAAAGCTTTTGTATAGCTACAATAGTAAATGCTTTCTATTATACAGGAATTAACTTGTGGTAAACTTCAGCAAAGTATATCAATTTTATGAAATGTGAAATAGTTTAATATAATTAAAAGGCAACCCAAACAATGTTTCCTCCTATACCATTATGTAATAGAATGCTTTTGTGTGGCCCTGTATATTAATAAATAATATTCTTTGCACCACAGATTAAAAAGAATGTATATTTTAGTATATATTTCTTTGATGCATATGAATTACATTGTGTTCGAAAGAGTGTATAACATCACATCTGAAATTATTTTTTCTCATTCGCCGTTATGTAACGGAATACTTTGATTATCTCCATAATTGAACTATACATCCTATTTTCATAAAATTTGAACTGACTCGAGAAAATTATGTAATAATTATATATTTTAAATTTCAAACATTTCGGTTGGGTAGTTTTTGCGTTGTTACAGACGGACGCAATGAACGACGACTATAGGTGCTGCATATTTACATAATTACGAACGCATCTAAAAATACAATATGTATTAACAGAATTAATATTAGTATGAAAATTAACATTATTTTATTACAATTTCAGACACATATTCAATTATGCGGATGAAATTACTTACTTGCGAACTTGTATAATCCAAACATTAGATTTTCCAGACACAGAGAGTTGATTAATGCATTGTAAAAGCTAGGTGGCTAGGCTTCCAAAAAACACGGGTAATTAAAAAAAATATTTTTGCAAATCCTTCTTTAAATTTCGAAAATAAATCGTTTTTTAAGGTTTTCTACAGATAACGGAACACTTTTTGGAATCTTAGGTGACTCGGAAGAGATTAATGTACATTCGCATTCGTGATTATTGAATATTGTCTTAATTAAGAAATATCGGTCATTTTGTCCACATATAACAACGCAAAAACTACCCAACCAAATCGTCCAAATTAAAAATATATAATTATTACTTAATTACGTTAGGTCATTTCAAATTTTATGAAAAAACTGATGTATAGTTTAAGTACAGGGACAATAAAAACATTACATTACGGTCAATGTGAAAAAATAGTTTTAAGAGCATTTTAATGGTGTTACACTCTTTCAAACATAATACATCATTCATATACATCTATAAAATACTTACCTGAATATAAGTTTTGTACAATCTGTGGTGCAAAGAATATTTTTTATTTATATACAGGTCTATAAAAAGGTATTCTATTACATGATTTTATTAAGGAAAACATTGTTTGTTGAGGTGGGTTTTAATTATATTAAACTATTTCACACTTTATGAAACTGATATATGTTGCTGAGGTTTACTACAAGTTAATTGCCGTATAATAGAAAGCATTTAGTATTTACAGGGACACACAAAATATTTCGGATGCAGTATTGTATCGGAAGTACTGTAAATTTAAAAAACTTCATTATATTACGAACGTACCTTATATGCTATGTCTGACGGGCAGTTCCCGACTTGTTTGCATTGCAGTTTAACAGAATTAGTATTTTATAACTGTACAAGCCGTAGTTATGCATATTTCCCTAAAGTATAAGTCTATTTAAATTCAGGATGATATAATCAGACTATATGAAGAATGTCATATTTAAATTAAATAGGTACTATAAAAATTTAAAGAATTATACAAATCTTTTACAATCAATAAAAACAATCGAATACGAAAGCAGGATTTGTGTGGCTTTATCATACAAAGGATGATGGGATTTTTACATGAAAATTCCTTTTTACGCTAAAATGATTAATAGTTTAAAGTAATTATGCTCAACAACTTTAGATTTATCAATTTCAGAAAAGTGGTTTGAAATATGATTATTTAAACTTTCTTTTTAAACATAAGCTATTCAAAACTTCGTAATTAAAACAACAGGGACATTTTTAATGGAATTTTTCCTTGGCATTTATAAATGTTTAAACATCCAAAATATATAGGGTTTTAATCTTATCACAGATTTTGGTGGCAGTTAATCATTCAATCAAAATAATTTATTTGTTGGTTTCACGGTTAAAGGGCTGTTTCTCTTCGTAAGACCAAAAGCTTATGTTTTCTATTTTTTCAAAGATAGATGATTAGAACAATTCTAGAAATTTTATAACTAAATAAATATATTATTCTGTATTTTAATATTTTTAGGTGCTTATTAATACAGTAAAACTAGTATATTTAATTTAAAATAGCGCTTCGCACAGACCTTGATACGGGACGGGATTAGAAATCGTGAGTTATATGAAATACAAAAACGGTAAGTGTTATCAAAACGTATTAAATTTTCCATAGATTTTTAACTTATTTTCTAAAATTGACCAAAAGGGAATGAGATGGTGAAAAATCTCTGGTTTCGGAAATCGACGAGGATTTTGTCAATTCTGAGGTCTTAGTAAAAATATTTAACAGTTAATTTGATAACATTAAATAAGTTCACTTCCAATAAAGAAGCATTATCTTCCCAATCGAACTTATATTTTGATATTTAATTCATCAGTTTGAACGTTACATTGCACTGCGTGAGGAAAAAGCTCGCTTAGGGAAGAATAAGTTTTTATTTTTTCAGTATTCAGCACACATCCTGTATCTTTCAAATGATTGCGTCGTCGTTAATAGCTGAAAAATCCAAAATCATTTCGGCCACATATTTTACATACTTCAGCCTTCAAAATCCGTAAATGAATACTGCCTCTTCGGATCCACCAAAACGAAATCTACATTTAAACATACATTCATTTATATATATACATGTATACAGAGAATACGCGACAAAAACTATCAGCAAAAAAAAAAGGGTACATAAATAAATAAATTAAATAATAATAATAATAATATGCAAACAACTATACTTGATTACAAAGAAATTGCTAAAGCAAAATGCCATAATTTATATATTTAATTAATATGGTAATTTATACGCTTAGAATAATTATTGTAATAAAGGGATATTTGTCCTATAAATTCTATAAAATGCTTAACAGGTATAATACCTAGTTGTAAGTTTTTGGGAAATCGTGAAATTCTAGTCAAAATTCTATTTTTTCTACACTGAAGAGTTTTATTAGAAAATAATATAATACTTGACATGGAGTTACTACATAAATGGAAATCTCATATTTATGAAACATAGAATTTATGGGTTGTACTATAAAATGTAATTTTATTAATCTCCCTCTAAAATATCAATTAGTTTCGTGTGTTTAATGACAATATAACTAAGTAATAAAAACCGATTTTTTATGAGAAAAAGAATAATAATGAAAATCAGATTGTTGATGTTAAAAATCGTTTCTTACAATCTTTAATTTTTCAAGTTATTGTAGAATTTAGAATTTTTTCTGAAAAATATCTGTGTAAATGTGAAAGTTTTTATTATTTGAGGGTATTTTTTTAAAATTCCTTTCATAATATTAATCAAAACAGACCAATACATAATTTTTCTAACTTGTTTAACCACAAAACAGCAAATGTATAGAAAAATAATATCAGTTTTATTGTAAAAATGAAGAATTAAAAATTTATATCATTAAAGAATGAGTTAAATATGAACCAATTTTAACCGACTTCAAGAAGGAGGTTATGATTTCGGCCTGTATGTATTTGTTGTTCACCCATAACTTCCGTAAATGAGAACCGATTTTGTTAATTCTTTTTTTGTTTGAAAGTGTGAGATGCCCGTATGGTCCCATTTCAATTTCATAAAATTCTGGTAATTAGAACTTTTTAAAAATAAAAAAAAATTCAAATTCAAATTCTTTTTGAAGCAGTCGTCCAATTAGAAGCGTTCATTTTTCAGGGTTTTACTCTTATATCGATACGCGATTTTTTCCCCTTCAAAGTGCGGAATTTTGACTGGACAACGGCCCGGCTCTACACTGTTAAAAATTTGAATCTTTTGATGCATCTTCACTCCACCGCTTTTATAGAAACAGATTTCGTCACTATATTATGGAGCAATTTCATTGGTCAAAATAGAAATGTTCTATAAAAGCAGGGGAGTGGCGATGTAGCAAAAGGGTCAAATTTTTTACAGTGCAGATAGATTATTCGCTGTTAGAGAAAGAAGATTTATCAATGTGAAAGTTTACTCTGTTAAAAATCTGCAGCTATTGCTGTATAATGACTCCACCGTTTGTATAGATCTCTATTTTGATCAAAGAAAGTGCTTCATCCATATGTTGATTAGAACTTTTTAAAAAACAAAATAAATTCAGATTCTTTTACAAGCAGTCATTCAATTAGAAGCGTTCGTTTTTCATGCTGTTCTCTTACGCAGATATATGATCTTGCGAAATTTTGACTGGACCGGATTCAGGTAGATTTTGCACTATTGTAGAATGAGATTGACGAATAAGAAAATTTACTTACTTTAAACAGCGACAATTTCGCAAAAAATGCAGGCTTCTAATTGGTTAATGTAGTTTCGTTAATTGCACAAAATCTACCGGATTGTGGCCAAGTTCTCTTTCGCTTTTAGCAAAATCACATTGGCCAATCAGAAGCCTGCCTTTATGAATTACTTTTTGAAGTTGGTGCCAAACTATCTTAAATATAATAAGAATTGTGATTATACTGTGCCTAGTACCATAACTAAAATGATGATGATCGTTAATCGATTGTGATTGTTTGGCACCGACTTCAAAAAGTAATTCATTACTTTTTATATGTATATATTCATAAATTAAATCATAAATATGCAAATTCATCCCTTGTAAAAAATATTCTTTCTAAAATCCATGTTTGGTGGATATTAAGTTATATATATTAAATTTAACCGTCTTTATGCCAGTACCTGATATCCGATGTCTGATTTTTAGATTGCGTTTTGTCATTAGAGAATTTTAAAGAATTATTTAATGCTTTTCAGCGCTTTTTTGAAGTCGGTTGATATTTTTTTTTAAAAAACTTATTTTATTTATTCATTTACGATTAATCAATAATTTATTAAATAATACACACTTATAGGAATTTATTCGAAAAGGAGTAAAGGTTTTTTTGGAATTAGATAATGTTTTGAGAAATTTCATTATTGTGTGACACAATACTCATGATTAACTTAACATTAGTTTTGCAGAAAAAAAAATATTGTAAAAAAGGATTTTCTGGAAATTATCAAGAGTTTTTTTTATAAAAATAAAGTGATTAATTCATTCAAATAAACTCATTACAAAATTTTCGTCATTTACGTTGAAAAAAGAGCTCTAAAATAAGTCGATTTCAATAAATAAGTATAAAACATTTCCGAGAGTATTTTGTATAATCTTTCTTCGTTTTGAAGAACTTTCGTAATTTTATAGTGTTTTAGAAAATTTCCCAGCTGAGTAACACAATGGTCATGCATAACTTAACATTAAGTTTGAAGAAATAAAATATTGTAAAAAAGGATTTTCTGAAAATTATCTAGAATCATTCATAAATATAAAGTGATTAATTAATTTTTCAAATGAAACTCATTGCAACTTTTTCGTTATTTTCGTTGAAAAAAAAACTCTTAAAATAAGTCGATTTTAATTAATAATAAAAAAAAGATTTCTCAGTCTATTTTGTGTAATTTTTCTTCGATTCGAGGAAGATTCATAATTGTGTAGTGTTTTGAAATTTTTTTTCAGATGAGTAACATAATTGTGTCATGTATTTATTTATTAGTTCTTGGGGAAATATATAGAAAGGAAAAACTTTCTTAAAATTATCTATTGTGATTAAAAAAGTAAGGTGATTTATTCCTTTTAGTAAAATAAACACCTGACGACTGTTTCATTATATCTGTAACAAAAGCTCTATGAGGCACTCTCAATGGTGGCCAATGGCTAATTCCTTAACCGTTAATCATAGCAATATAGTTCCAATTACAAAAATGTTTTAAATGACATAAAAAGATATTTAAAAAGCGATTTGGGTCATTTAAAATATTTCCTAAAAAAATTACAAAATTTAAATTTCTATACGGATCATCGGTCTTATAAGCTATAATTAGTAAAATTTTCCGATTGCACTGAGAAGTAAGACAAAAAAAAGTTCCGATTATATAATACTAAATTTGACAGAGTTATGAAATTTTAAAAATACATGACTTATATCACTTTCCGGCATTGGAATACGAATGATTTCGTCCTATTTTAAGGGGACATAAATTATTCGAAAAACTTATTTATGTGTATTTGCGCTTTGAAAAAAAAAAAAAAAAAAATGTTACGAGTTTTATGATTTTGTTAATTTTTATTAAGTTTTAGATTGGCTAAAAATTTTTATTTTTAAATGTTTTATATTTTAAGGATTTGGAACAGTTTCTTTTCATGATTTTTTTTTTTTAACAAAAATGTTATTTTTATAAGCTTTTAGTTAACTTGAGCGATCATATGCATATTTTTCTAGTTCAAAATTAGTACTCTAACTCACTTTCATAGTTGATCAAAATTAAATTTTACATACTAACGTAAGCCCGATGACAATCTAGTATTGTTATGATTTTCGAAGGTTACCAAGCATTTATACTTATTTTACATGCTATTAGAAAAAATTTTCACATATATCGCCAAGTATATATTTTATATAAAATAGCACAAGACTGCGATGGTTGCATTATTTACCCATTAAGCATTATTTATCACTGAATCCGAAAATTACCTTAATTTTTTACTATCATCAAAGGATTTTTTTACAAATGATAAACTGTCAAAATATAAAAAAAAACGAATATTATAAAATAAAGCAGATGACTGTGTTTATTAATTTTCGATAATTGATTTTTCTGTACTTTTTTAGCACTAAATCAGAAAATGACCTTCATTTTTATCCATACCGTTAGAACTTTTTTTTGTAAGTCGTAAATGTCAAAGTTAAAATGTAGAGAAAATAAAATACTATGAAAGAGATATGAAACTTTTAAATTTTATTTATTTAAAAAAATTATTCAATATTTTGACTTATATTGAAATTCTTACGGCAAAATAGCTGAAGGGTCCGATAAGGTGCGTGAAGAAGTTAAATTTAACTTTGAGCTTTTTAAATTTGACGTTTACGATTTCCGAAAACTCTTGATATAATGCTAAAAATGAAGGTAATTTATGGCTTCAGTGGTATAACATACATAAAAATAAATTTTCAAAAGTTAAAAAGATAGCAATCGCATCTGTTTTATAGTATTAAATTTTCGCTATTTTTTCCTAATTTTAAAATTTATGATTTGCAAAAAATCTTTATGTGGTGATAAAAAATTGACGTTAATTTCGGATTCAGTGGTACAGAATACATAAGAAACAATTTAGATAAACTATAAATTAACCAAAAGCTAAAAAAATGATCTAACCCATTTTTGTAGGCTAGTGTAATCTAATATCACTTTAAAATATGTAAAATTTTGTAAAGAACTGAGGCTGTTAATTTTCAGCATTTTATTTAACAAAAATTATGTTTATTTTCCCTTCCATGTTTATTTAGAATTGTATATTTTGCATTAATATTTTAGAATGATTAAATAAGTGAAATTTTTATAGCGATTTTATTTTACTTTCAACCATATTTTTAATATTTCTGTCGAAATTATTTTTCTTCTAAGTTTGTGAATGATCCCTAATTTACAGCAAAAAATAGGCTCCAACTTTAAATCTCTATTACTCTGTCAATTTTAATAATAGACAAACGGGATTTTTTTTGACTTACTTGTCAGTGTAACAAGATAATTTTACTAAATATAAGTTATAGGACCGGGAAACTGTATAAAAATTTAAATTTCTCATATTTTTAAATAAATGTTTTTATTGACCCAAATCGCTTTTAAAACATTTCTTTACCTCATTTAAAACATTTTGTAATTGGAGCTATAAGCCTATGAATAACGGTTAATAAATTAGCCATTGACCAGCTTTGAGAGTGGTCACCCTGTAAAAGCAGATTTCAATTAATAATTACAAAACATTTCCCAGAATATTTTGTAAGTTTTCTTTTGTTTCGAGAACGATTCTTATTTATACGACATATGTTCATATTTAAAAAGATGATACGAACACTTAGTATTAACCACAATTAGGGCACAAATGATATTTATTTCCATTTTGGTAATACATCATTTATAACTACCGTAGAACTACAGACTGCGTGTGAGGGCGCCAATAAACACTATCAGTCATTTTCCGAATTTTACACAGAGACAATTGTGATCGATGAAGACCAAAGTTTTTATCATTTTTTGAAACAAAAATTTTTCATGCTCTGCCAAGAGGCTGAAATTTTATAGCTCTAATATAGAATTAATAGGATTTCGTAAAAAATATTTCTATGGGGGAAATTTATTACAATCTAACAAATATTCAGTCGCAGCAAAAACAGGCACTTTTAGTACCGTAAGTATCAGAACTTTTTTAAAAATTCAAAGTATCATGTATTGGAGAATTTTCATTGAAAACGGAAAGAATTTTTACTGTTGTCCTTATCAGAATGCAAGGAAAAATAACAGAACTACTTAAATTTTTGGTAATTAATGGCAGAACTATTTCATCAACAGAATCTTAACTCTAACTGTATTTTAAGTATTTTTGAGATTAATATTTCCTACGTATGTCGAACATGTAAAAATGGAAAGCTCGATTCAATATTTTTAGGGCATCCTATATATTTTCCACAATTTAAAAATCGCTTAAATATATTTAATTTTGCATTCATGGGAATGTTACTTAAAAAAAAAGTAAAAATAAAACCAACAAATTATTGCGTTGGCAAGAAAGTAATCTCTGTTTTGTAGTATGAGGAAAAATCATTTTTACAAGACAAGAAATAAATTTAAATTTTTCATTTTGTTCAACGACCTTCTGCAATCTTTATTCCAGCTGCTTGTTTCCGCGCTTATAGAACTTCTGATTCTTATGAGACAAAAACTGAATCAAGAGCGATTTTAGGTCATCGTCATTTGTGAAATTTTCACCCTTCAAAGAATTCTGCAAACTTTGAAATAAATGGTAATTAGATCGCACCAGGTCAGGGCTGTAGAGCGAATGTGACATCACTTCTCAACCAAGCTCTAATAATTTCCCACGAGTTACCAAAGATGCGTGAGGCCATGAATTATCGTTGTGGAAGACAATTCTTTTACGATTTGCAAATACTAGTTGTTTCTCTTTAATTGCTTCGCCTACTTTCATTAGTTGTTGACTATAAAAATGTAAATTAAATTCTCTGGTTCCTTGATAGAAACTCCAAGGATACATTTGTAATCCCCTCAATTTGAGAGCATTATTTTTTTGTGCAAATCAGCTTTCGACGTGGTTTTTGCTGTATCATCATGCTTGGACCATCAATATTTTCGAAGGATGTTACTATAGATGACTCATTTTTCATCAGCAGTAAAAATTATTTTCAAAGAAGAATAATTTTTATTGCGCTTAAGCTGCATATCGCAAATATTGGCTTGCTGTGTTAGGTGAATACCTTTAAATTTATGCAGAACACAAATATCGAAACTCTTAATGGTCCACACATCGATTGTCAATGGTTGTATGCAATCTCTCGAACAGTTATATGACGGTACTCTTTAATAATGAAATTGATTTGATTTGGAATATTGAGTTTGGTTGGAATTTTTAATCAATCGATCGCAATGTTGGCCATCATTCAGTGACAGTTCTTCAGAACGGAATTTTTAAAAGCAATTCTGACACCTGCGCTATGTTATGTAACACCATAAATTTCACATATCTCTTTATGAGCCTCTGCAGCTTTCTCTTTTTTTCGGAAATAAACAAGTTAAAAATTGCATGTCAAGCTTAACAAATGCGGTGCGTTTATATTATAAAGAAGTTTTAAAAATATTCAGATCTTGGTGTAATAAAGTAAACATGATACTCTACTGTATCCGAAATCTTTTGTGTATCCCTGTAAATACTATCTACTTTCTATTATACAGGAATTCACTTGTAGTAAACCTCAACAACGTATATAAATTTCATAAAATGTGAAATAGTTCAATATTATTAAAACGCGCCCAAACAATGTTTCCCCCTATACCATTATGTAGTGAAATACTTTTGTGTAGCCCTGTAAATTAATAAAAAATATTTTTTGTACCACAGATTGTACAGAATGTATATTTTAGTACATTCTTTATAGATGAATATCAATTTTATTATATTCGAAAGCGTCTAGCATCATTAAAATACTCTTAAAACTATTTCTTCCCATTGGTCGTATAGGCCAGTCAAATTGTCAGAAAAAAGGGCCGATAGATGCAAAAATTATGCTAGAAGATTTTATCTTTTTAAATGTTTATGGGGATGCTAGTAACAAAAATTAATGGTTTTCCAACAAAATATCTCGAGACAAAATTTTGTGGAGCCAAAGAGCTACAAAATTTTCGGACTTTTTTCAGTTTTTGCCTATAGCTCAAAAAATATATAATTTTTGCGTACCATAGTCAGTTACAAAAAGAAAGAACATTAAATTCTCTACAAATTTCGTATTAAAACTGTTTTTTTAAAGCCAATATTAAGCGCGCTACAGTTTTCTGACTCTTTTTTTTCTAACTTTGTGGAAAAATTGCAAAAACGAAAATTTGGCACAATTTTTTATTATTTTATCCTCTTTAATTTAACTTATTTAAATTACAGGTATTTGCATGGTAACAATTATGATGAATTACAACGGTAACATTGTAAAACTAGCCCGAATGCAGATCGTCCTCACTTATAGTATGCAAAAAAAAACTAATCGTTGGGGGCCACCGTAATACTTACCCATCATGGATATGTATATGAAAACAAAACATGTGAAACTATTTATACAATGCATTGCAATTCATAAACAAAATTTAAATATTGTTAATATACATAGTAATGCTATATTAAAGAACTGCTGATGTACCAATTTCGACAAATTATATAAAACGCCAAACTACTCAAGTAGTACCGAACTGCGTAAAAAAAACATCCATATAACTCCAAAAATGATAATCCTATTAACTAACAGTTTACTGCGTCGGATTAAGCGTCTCATTTCCAATTAAAATATACTTCTGAATTGAAATTTGAATGAAATACAGGGTCATGAAAAATCGAAGAATGTGGAAAACAAGATTACAAATATCTCGGCAACTAATAATCCGATCGATTTCGTTTTATATGCAAAATGTGTGTTATTTTATTGCCTTTTACGTCCATTCCTTAGAACAAAAAAATTCGAAAAATTTTATATACCTTTCATCAGAACGAATTTTTTGAGAGCCCGAAAAAAATAGTTCCGGATAATCGAGGTTGCTGATATTAAATAGGGTTCGTCCCATTCTTACATACTAACTACATACAAAATTTCAAGTCTCTATCTCAATTTGTTCGGGAGATAGAGCGTTTACAGACAGACAGACAGACAGACAGACAGACAGACAGACAGACAGACAGACGGACGGCAAAAAAAAATTTCTAAAAATATGTTTTTCGGAATCTCCACTATCTAAAACGTGTAAATCCGTCAAAAAATTTTTTTCGATTTTCAAAACGATTGCAAGACTTACCCTATACTACGTATGATGGGTAAGTAAAAATTAAGAACATTGTAACTTTTTTTGTATTTAGAGCTAATATTAGGTATTTAACTGAATGTAAGTAAAAAATGTTTTCAGTATTTTGCCTGTAACTCGAAAATTATAAACTTTTGCATAATATACTTAGTTACAAAAAGAAAGAGCATTAAATTCTCTACGAATTTTGTTAGAAAAACGTTTTTCTAAACCCATTACTAATCGCGCTATGGTATTTTTAAAATGTCACATTTTTTTTAATTTTACAGTAAGTGACCTATTTTTCGCCTCCCATCCCCAAAAAACTTTTCTTCATCAGGAGCAATGAAAATTAAATAGACGTATAGATTGATGAAAAATGGAAGTTTTAAGAAAAGCAGGCAGAAGATGCACAAATTCTAGAAACCCTATAAGAAAACAATTACAAAGGGAGGGAGGGCCAAGGATAGAAAATGGGAATGCAGATGGAAGATTGTGGTCAGTGACGTTCCCGAGCCGCTTTCGTTCAGAGGCAAGTGTTCTTTTTTAAAGACATACTCTTCTAATATGCTGCTATTAAGTTTATTGCATCTCTTCTCGTGTAGTAATGAAAAATGAGTGAGCTCTACTCAAAATTGTGTTTCATTTGCCAAACGGCTTCAAATAGTAATACTCGGGTTGTGCGCCAGAAAAGACTTGCCAAACTCTTTGAACATAGCGTTTAGTGTCAAAGTAATATTCATCAAAATTAACATTCATAAATTTTTTGAAAAGTACCAAGGAAGTTAGAAAACAAGACGATTGCTGAAAAACATATGCAAATGAGAGAATGATAGCAGCATATGTTCGTCGGGGTGAAGATTCTACCCAGACAATAGTTTGTCCCTCAGATAAAGCATTTCTTTCAAGATTAAAGATAGTTGCTTCTTATGTGACGAAGTAATCCCGGTGACTTCAACGAAAAACAATAAAAAAAGCCCTACGCAAAGAGAAATTTGATTTACAAAGTAATGAAATTAGAAGCGAAAAAAGTAAAGCTGTTGAAAAACGTGTTGATGAAGGGCCCCAGAATGTAACTGAAGGTATTCAGCACAAACCTGACTTGCAGATGCGAACCTGACTTGCAAATGCGTGGTATTATAGTTTTTGTCGCGTAAAACTAGATCAATCTGTAACAAGTGGAGAGAAAAGAGGGCTTCGACCCGCATGACCCGTTGACGGAGCCAATGACGGAAACAAGAGCCGCTTTATTTCATTGCTTAAAACAAACTAAAAATTTCAAAACAAGAATTTCAAAGTAACAGAATTCAAGTTGAGCAGGCAAAAGAAGAAGCGGATATCATGATGGTTACCTCAGCCATTTCAAGGGCTGAATCTTTTGAAAACGTCCTAATTGTCTGAGAAGACATTGACCTTCTCGTGATTATGACGAGCTTAGGATATCATCACAAAAATCTGTTTTTCTAAAAGCCAGGATGAGGTAACATCGAAACCACGTGGTTTTCAACCATGTCGTTCAAATACAATTACAAAAATGTTCTTTTCACTCTTGCAATCTGCGGATGCGATACAACATCCGTTCTCTTTGGGCAAAGAAAGTCAAAGTTTTGTAACACTTTGAAAAAACATGGTCCGTTTGGAAAAATATCCTGCATGTTCAATAAACCACATTCTATCCGTCAAGAAATCATTAAGGCTTCTGAGAAGATCAATACTGCACGATACAGTGGATGCAGAGATACCACACAGAAATTGAACACTTTGAGGTTCCAGTTATTTGCTGAATCTGCCACAAAAAAAGCAAAGTTCATTTTGCAAGACTACCACCAACACAGAAGTTGTGCAGAATCATTTTCTCCGATGTTATCATCAGGTACAAGCTAGGCGAGGAAACAACATCCCTCCTGAGGGATGTGGGTGGACTCACGGGATCTCTTTCAGTCAGTTCAAATGTGCCAAGACCAGGCACTTGAATCTTTGCTCCATGTTGTGTCATGTGGCTGTAGAAAACGGTGCAGCAAAGCATGTTATTTTCATAAATTAAGACCCAAATGCTCGGCAATTTATAAAAAAAATGTAATGGGATCAACTACGAAAATATCAACGACATTTTTTATCCAGAAGGAGGGGATGTAAAAATGTCACCGTAAGTATTTTTTACTTACATTCAGTTAAATACCTAATATTAATGTTCTCCACTATAGCTATACAAAAAAAAATTATAATGTTCTTAAATTTTTTTACAATGTTACCGTTGTAATTCAACATGATTGTTATCATGCAAAAACATGTACTTTAAATAAGTTAGATTAAAGAGGATAAAATAATGAAAAATTGTGGAAAATTTTCGTTTTTGTAATTCTTTCACAAAGTTAGAAAAAGAGAGCCACTTTCAGAAATCTGTAGCGCGCTTAATATTGGCTTTAGAAAAACAGTTTTTGTATGAAATTTGTAGAGAATTTAATGCTCTTTCTTTTTGTAATTGAATGTGGTACGCAAAAATTATATATTTTTTGAGCTATAGGCAAAAACTGAAAAAAGTCCGAAAATTTTGTGGTTCTTTGGCTCCACAAAATTTTGCCTCGAGATATTTTGTTGGAAAACCCTTAATTCTTGTTACTAGCATTCCCATAAACAGTTTAAAAACATAAAATCTTCTAGCAGAATTTTTGCATCTATCTATGACAATTTGACTGATATGTAAGTGAAAAATACTTAATGGCCTAGTAATATAAAAGAATACTTTTGATTGTCCGTGTAATTAAACTATAGCATCTGATTTTCACAAAATTTGAAATGTTTAAACAAAGTTATGAAGAATTATATATTTTGAATTGCAAATGATTTGATTGGGTGGTTTTATGCGGACAGAAGGACGTCTGAACGATTACTATAAGTGCTACGTATTTGCAAAATTATGAACGCATCGAAAAAGTAAAAGACGCCGAAAATGTTCGTTTTTGCACTTCATGCTAACATTTGTAAGCAAAATCACATGTCAGTTGTTTCTAAAGCAACATCAGTGTCTCTGCTATTACATGGCAAATTACCTAGAACATCAATGACAATATTCATTAAAAAAATTACATAACATTTTATAAGCATGAAAACCGAAATTACTTTCTTGACAATCCAATATGTTATCCGTCATTGATTTTTTTACTAGAATCCTCTGCAATTTCTGTTTTCTGTTATCTGCTTTCCTTCTGTAATATATAAATATTCTGTAAATGTAAAGTCTCAGCTTATAATGAAAAAAAAAAGTGACGCAATTAGAGGTTTTCACGATTTCTCAAACTCTGATTTTCTTGATAAGACGAATTTTTAAATGCACATCATCATTTGCAAAGTGTGCACGTGTGAAACAAATACATCATTTTTAATTTACTTATTGAAACAAAAAGTGAAATCTGTCAGAATGAATAAAGTTCTCATTCATATAATTTCAATGCTGGAATTTTATTTATTTATTTATTTATTTATTTGCCATATTTGTAAAATTCAGAAATAAAACAATGCTAACAAATTATTGTTATCTGCGGTTGATTTTTTTTTACTGGAATTCTCTGCAAATTTTATTTTGAGTTATCTTCTCCTCTTCTGCAATATATAAATTTTCTACCGTAAATGTGCATATACTTAAAACAAAGCCATTTTTCTACTGTTCTAAGGAAGTTATGTTAAGCATTTATCGGAGGCTGTATTCTTCCAAATTTACATAAATCTAAAGTTTACAAAATTTGTTGTGTAAATTTTTTATCTAGATTGTATAACAGCGCGGAATTACTTCAAACATTTCTACTGCATTTTATATTCCGGCTCATTTCATTCTAGGGGAATATATTTTTTTTAAGTATAAATATATTTAAAGCCGTGGGCTATTTTCATGATTTTGACACATACTCGTTTAACGAATATATACAGACGTAGAAATAAACTACGAATTGATTATTTCCAGCTGAGCGAAAAATTGCCCAGGCCGGGGATAGAACCTGGATACTTGGCTTACAAGGCCAATGCTTTACCTGTTAAGCTATCTGGGCGATAGCCGGCTGGGATTTTTCGCTCAGATAACCTTATTGGTCGTAACATCTGGTCTGCCATTTGAAACAGCTCGCAGAATAAACCGCAGGTAATGGAACTCCATATAACGATGGATACGTAGATATACTATTATTTTTAACACAATCAAACTGATTGGTAAAGTTATCATACGAATTGATTATTTCCAGCTGAGCGAAAAATTGCCCAGGGCGGGGATCGAACCCGGATACTTGGCTTACAAGGCCAATGCTTTACCTGTTAAGCTATCTGGGCGATAGCCGGCTGGGATTTTTCGCTCAGATAACCTTATTGGTCGTAACATCTGGTCTGTCATTTGAAGCAGCTCGCAGAATAAACCGCAGGTAATGGAACTCCATATAATGATGGATACGTAGATATACTATTATTTTTAACACAATCAAAATGATTGTGTTAAAAATAATAGTAGAAATAAACTTACAATAAATAAATTTTATGACGATAAACCTGTTTCCAAATATTCGTATAATACAATATATGTTGTAGTAACGATATTTCCGTTAAATCATAATATATTGATAGAGATTCAAATTCAAATCAATAGCACCAAAAAATAAATAAATAAATAAATAAATAACTTTTAAATGGCTGGCTTCACGAGTACTTGCATTATAAATCAATTACTACCGTTTTTGGCTACGAATAATTCAAATCACAAACATATGACTTTATTTATCGAATATATCTTATTAATTAAACTTTTCGAAATTAACGAAGGACTTCAAACTTAGTAATTAATAGCTTTATTAATTACACTACAAAAGTCTATGCGACAATTCCATCCATTTATTTTAATTCAATAAAATTTAAGTGATAATTTTCATGGAACATCCGAGAACTTCTCATGACGCATACATGTGCCACGAAATATGCTATTAAAACCAAAAATGAAACCGAAACCGAATTTCGGTATTGGTCCTATTTTCAGCCGAAAACAAAAACGTAAACAAAAATGTCCAAAAAATTTAGTAATTAAAACATACATAAATATTCATAATTATTATTTAATTATACGTGCAATTATGCGTAAGGTCAAAATTGGCTCTTTGTGCCTCTGACTAAAACTTTTTATATTCATATAAAATGAATTGTATTTAATTCATCTACGGCAAAGAATGGTTTTCTAATTACACGAATATCATATGATTAAAAAAATGTATGTGGGCTATATACTCCCATTTATCTTTTATAATGATTTTTTTAAGTGATCCTCTGTTATATTAGAATTGTTATATTCTAAAGAAGTATTCGGAACATTTCTGTGATTTCAAATTCGGAAATTTCTATTACAGTTATGTTTGCAGCTTTTAATGAGCACAGGAGAAAGTCTTCAATGTTTAGTCATATATGCATTGATTTCTTATAATTTGCACAGTGATGTCACTTGTGTCAGTCATGACTGATAATTTTAAGCAATGAAGTTCTGGGTAATAAATAAACTGTGTCTCATTTGAGCAGATACAATCAATCAATAAATAACAGGTAGTTTCGGTCGTGTATTGGTGCGACCGAAATTTTATCGGTATTTACGCCGAAAACGAAAGTGAATTTTCGGTCGATCTCTAACCAATCTTATGACAAATGAAATGCTTGAGATGAAATGGAAGATTTAATGAAACAGAATATTAATAAGTGATTTTACAACTCAAATTTTACTCTGCAAAGAAATAACTATTTTAGGTTGTAACAAACACGAAACTATTTAAATTTAGAAATTTCATAATTATCTTAGAATTAAAAAAACATTTAAGCGTTAAACAGTTTTTAAAAAATGCATAAAATGATGAAAATTTTTTTAAAAAAGCTAAATATACTGAAAAGATATTCTTGATCTTTTATCTAACTTGTATATTTAATTCTGTTAATTTTTGTTAATTTTCTGTTTTATTCTGTTATTAAATATTTCTTAATTATGTACTTTATTTTTAACGACTAATTTTATTTCAGTGTATATTTTTAATTTAAAATAATTTTTTTAAATATTTGAGTTTTAAATTATATAGAATTTTTTTCTGAAAAAGAATTATTCAATTAGTTATTTTCATCTATTTTAAACTGTAAGTATCCATATTATCTAGCTTTAATAGTATAACAATGCAACAACTTAAAATAAAATAAAATAAAGCAACAATAGAAAAACCCCACTTTCCTTTTTTGTAGCTAAAAAAGAATTAAAAAATATTTTACTTTATTTAGAATGAAACGCTAATTAATTAAATAGCTCTGTCAATACAGTTTTTTCGGTATTTTATTATGTGTTATATTATTTTATCAAATAGATTATACGTAATTTGCACCTTACGAATGAAAAAAATCCCTGTCGGCTGGGCCTATATACGGAGGTAGATTTCGAAAAGTGCTCATTTCAACAATATATATATATATATATATATATGATTAGCGATAAACCCAGTTTAATAACTTCATTTGGCCGTTTATGAAAAATTTTTAATTTCATTTTTCTCCAAAAACTGGTTTTATCAGAATCATCTTAAGAAAAATTCAGCTCAAATGCCCATTTTGACAACATATTTCGAAATAAATTCTGAATTTATTAAAAAATCGACCAAAACAGTACATTATACGGTTCCTAAATAACAAAAAACTGTCAGTTGAATGCATTTGAGAAAAAAATTGAATTTAAAAAATGAGTCATAAAATAACCAATTTGTTGTTTGAATACATCCTTAATTCTTTAATCATGATTGCTTCGGAAAATTTTGTGCGAAATACTCACTTTGACAGCATTTTTAAAAATGTATTCTATCTTTATCAAAAAACTGGCCAATGAGTCACAGTATATAGTTCCTAAATAAGAGGATCTGTAAATTGAATGCGTTTGAGAGCGAAAATGGATTTTAAAACGAGTCATAAAAAACGCAATTTGCTATGTGAAAACTTCCTTAAATTTTCAAATCGCGAAGACTTCGGGAAATTCTGTTCAAAATACCCTTTTTGGTAGCCTTTTAGGTAGATTTCGTAAGAAATACTACCTATTGCAATCGCACCAGTTTATATATCTATCTATCTATCTATCTATCTAGGGTGATTCATAAAAGATGGGCAGAACTTTAAGGGGTTATAGTACACTTAAAGACAAATAATATTAAATAGGAGACTAAGGGTCCCAGACGTATTCCCAATTAGATAGGGGGCATTAAAGTTTAGGGTCCGAAATTTCAAATGATTATAAAAAATGGAAAAATTGGTCGATTCGTTTGCGGTTTTTGCAAAAAATTTTCTTTATGCCAGTATTTTCTTGAAATAAAATTTTAAAGTTCAATTTCAAAAAATGCCGATAGGGGGCGCTTTAGACTTTGGAGTAACAAACAACTATTTTTTAACGTTATTTTTTTGTATTTCTTTAAATGATTTCGAAAGCTTAGGCTTAAACTTAAATTTTGATCTAAAAATCTGAGTCCTAACGAGTAGTTCAGTAGCGTAAACTGAAATTTGAAATATGAAACCCTTCTCCCCCCAGAACAAAAATCATTTATTCCCGATCTTTGTGTCGTAGATTAGGCTCTAACTACTGCCGCGTTTTGCTAAAATTATTCAGTATGTCAGTATTTTCTTGAAAATAAATTTTAAAGAAAAGTTTCAAATAGAGGGCGCTTTAGATTTTGGAGTAACGAACAACTATTGTAACGAACAACTACCGCCAGATGCGTGGAGGAACAACGTTTAACAGGTCTGGCAGCACATGTTGCAGAAATGTGAGGTATGTTTTACCGTTGAGGCGTTCAGGAAGAAGGTACGGTCCGATTAGGTGGTCTCCGAGGATTCCTGCCCAAACATTGATGGAAAAGCGTCTCTGATGAGCATGTGGATACGTAGCATGTGGATTGACATCCGCCCATACATTTGCATTGTGTGTGTTAAATGTACCTTCACGTGTGAAGGTACATTCATCGGTGAAAAGCACAGTTCGTCCAAAATGTGGATTTAGCGCGTTCTGCTGCAGAAACCAGCGGGCGAATTCAATACGATTTGGATAATTCCCTGGAGACAGTTTCTGGAGCAAATGTTCATCCTTCAGTACCCTCCAAGTCATGGACTGTGAGGTATCCACCTGCCTAGCCACTGTTCGTGTACTTGTACTTGGCTGCGCCGCTACTACATCCAGAATGGCTTCTGCAACAACTACTGATTCGTCCTTTTTTGCACGACCTGCATTCGACCGGGAAGCGAGAAATGATCCCGTCTCACACAACTGTCTGTGCAAGCGCACGAAAGTTTTGCGGTTAGGCAACCGCCTGTTGGGAAATCGCTCTCCGTACATTCGTTGTGCCTCTGCACCATTTCCATCTGTCGCGCCGTAAATTAAATGCATCTCAGCCTTTTCCTTATTCGTGAAGGGCACCATCTTCCGATTCATTACTACAGCGACTTACACT
Source organism: Maratus speculifer (assembly GCA_964019185.1). Taxonomy (NCBI): domain Eukaryota; kingdom Metazoa; phylum Arthropoda; class Arachnida; order Araneae; family Salticidae; genus Maratus; species Maratus speculifer. The sequence goes on along the minus strand of OZ025293.1, from coordinate 23,950,927 downwards.
TGACTCACCGTTCAGTGGTTTTTATGCCTGAATCGTGTCGAAATTTTGCATACGTGTTCTTCTTCCCCATTTGACATTTGCATACTTTCTGTCTCCTTCTTCACCCGGTGACTAGCGTCAGGAATGGAGCTTTAACGTTTGCATGAGCGACGTTTCCAACTGTGCCAGTGCCTTTATGAGTGAATTCCGACTATGCAGTCCTTGACGAAAGTTGTATTTTTGCCTCGTATCACAGCACAGAATCGTTGGGCATGGTTAAGTAGTGCAAACTGAACTATGTTCAGAAGTTGAAATTTGAACCCCCTCCCCTCGCTACTGAACCACGCTCAGCGATTCAGATTTTGAGCTGAAAATTTAAGTTTAAGTCTAAGCTTTAGAAAGCATTTAATGAGACACAAAAAATAACGGTATAAAATAGTTGTTCGTTACTCCAAAGTCTAAAGCGCCCTCAATCGGAATTTTTTGAAACGTTTCTTTAAAATTTATTTTCAAGAAAATACTGACATAAAGAATAATTTTAGCAAAACGCGGCAGTAGTTAGAGCCTAATCTACGACACAAAGATCGGGAATAACTGATTTTTGTTCTGGGGGAGAAGGGTTTCAAATTTCAAATTTCAGTTTACGCTACTTAACTACTCGTTAGGACTCAGATTTTTAGATCAAAATTTAAGTTTAAGTCTAAGCTTTCGAAATCATTTAAAGAAATACAAAAAAATAACGTTAAAAAATAGGTGTTTGTTACTCCAAAGTCTAAAGCGCCCCCTATCGGCATTTTTTGAAATTGAACTTTAAAATTTTATTTCAAGAAAATACTGGCATAAAGAAAATTTTTTGCAAAAACCGCAAACGAATCGACCAATTTTTCCATTTTTTATAATCATTTGAAATTTCGGACCCTAAACTTTAATGCCCCCTATCTCCTTGGGAATACGTCTGGGACCCTTAGTCTCCTATTTAATATTATTTGTCTTTAAGTGTACTATAACCCCTTAAAGTTCTGCCCATCTTTTATGAATCACCCTGTATATATATATCTCACTTTTTTATGGACACGATAACTTCTATAATTTTTCACCAACCCCCACCAAACTTGTACATAAAATCAAAGGGGATAAAATCTTGGCTAAGTTCATTAATGGGCAAAATCGGACCAAGGGTGTCGGAATAGGGGGCGTTTTTGTGAAAACCGAAAAAACGCCATAACTCCTTAATTAAAGTAGATATCGAATCGGTTTAAAGTTTATATTACTTCTTAAAAATGGGCCAAAAGTAAATGCATGACAGATTTTTGATAAATTTAGAAGTGGGCTCAAGGGTAAAAAAAAACAGGGATTTTAAGAGAAAAAAATTCATAACTTCGTCAATTTTCAAGATATCAAGTCCAACTAAATTTTTTGTAAATGTTCTTAAAATTATCTAAAACTTTTGTATTTACAAGTTTTTGATAGGACCAACTTTTACAGACGAAAAAAATTAAAAACGAAAAGAAAAAGGGCGCTGAAAAAGAGAAAAATCCATAACTCCGTCAATTTTTAAGATATCAAATCTGATTAAATTTATTTTACGTCTTCTCAAAAATATCTACAACTTTTATATTGACAAGTTTTTCATAGGATCAATTCGTATAGCAAAAAGAAATTAAACAAAAATAGGAGTTGGAGAAAAAACCTCAAATCCAAACTTCTTATATTCTGACTCATTTTTAAATTCATTTTTGATTCTAAACGCATCCAAATGGTAGATCCTCTTATTTAGAAACTGTATAAAGTGACGCATTGGTCAATTTTCTGATAAAGACAGAATATATTTCAAAAAAAGGCTACCAAAAAGGGTATTTTGAACAGAATTTCCGAAAGTCATCCGGACTGAAAATTGAAGGAAGTATTCAAATAAGAAATTGCGTTTTTTTCTGACTCGTTTTTAAATCCATTTTTGTTCTCAAACGCATCCAATTTACAGATCCTCTTATTTAGGATCTATATAATGAGATGCATTGATCGGTTTTTTGATAAAGACATAATATATTTTTTAAAAGGCTACCAAAAAGGGTATTTTGTACAGAATTTTCCGAAATCATTGTGACTGAAAATTTAAGGAAGTGTTCAAATAAGAAATTGCGTTTTTTTCTGACTCGTTTTTAAATCCATTTTTGCTCTCAAATGCATCCAATTTACAGATCCTCTTATTTAGGAACTATATAATGTGATGCATTGATCGGTTTTTTCATAAAGACAGAATATATTTTCAAAAAGGCTACCAAAAAGGGTATTTTGAACAGAATTTCCCGAAGTCTTTGTGATTTGAAAATTTAAGGAAGTTTTCACATAGCAAATTGCGTTTTTATGACTCGTTTTAAAATCCATTTTCGCTCTCAAATGCATTCAATTTACAGATCCTCTTATTTAGGAACTATATACTGTGACGCATTGGCCAGTTTTTTGATAAAGATAGAAAATATTTTTTAAAATGCTGTTAAAGTGAGTATTTCGCACAAAATTTTCCGAGCAATCATGAATAAAGAATTATGTATGTATTCAAACAACAAGTAGGTTATTTTATGACTCATTTTTAAATTCAATTTTTTCCTCAAATGCATTCAACTGACAGTTTTTTGTTATTTAGGAGCTGTATAATGTACTGTTTTGGTCGATTTTTTTAATAAATTCAGAATCTATTTCAAAATATGTTGTCAAAACGGGCATTTGAGCTGAATTTTTCTTAAGATGATTCTGATAAAACCAGTTTTTGAAGAAAAATGAAATTAAAAAATTTTCATAAACGGCCAAATGAAGTTATTAAACTGGGTTTATCTCTAATCATATATTTTTTTTGTTGAATTGAGCACTCTTCGAAATCTACCTCCGCCTATAGGCCCAGCCGACAGGGATTTTTTCAAAATATATTCTGTCTTTATCAAAAAATCGATCAATGCATCACATTATATAGTTTCTAAATAAAAGGATCTATAAATTGGATGCGTTTGAGAACTAAAATGGGTTTAAAAACGAGTCAGAAAAAAACGCAATTTCTTATTTGAATACTTCCTTAAATTTTTCAGTCCCGATGACTTTGGGATATTCTGTTCAAAATACCCTTTTTGGTAGCCTTTTTTGATATATATTCTATCTTTATCAGAAAATTGACCAATGCGTCACTTTATACAGTTTCTAAATAAGAGGATCTACCATTTGGGTGCGTTTAAAATCCAAAAATGAATTTAAAAATGAGTCAGAATATAAGCAGTTTGGATTTGAGGTTTTTTCTCCAACTCCTATTTTTGTTTAATTTCTTTTTGCTATACGAATTGGTCCTATGAAAAACTTGTCAATATAAAAGTTGTAGATATTTTTAAGGAGATGTAAAATAAATTTAATCAGATTTGATATCTTAAAAATTGACGGAGTTATGGATTTTTCTCTTTTTTCACCGCCCTGTTTCTTTTCGTTTTTAATTTTTTTATCGGTAAATGTTGGTCCTATCAAAAACCTGTAAGTACAAAAGTTTTAGATAATTTTAAGAACATTTACAAGAAATTTAGTTGGACTTGATATCTTGAAAATTGACGAAGTTATGAATTTTTTTCTCTCAAAATCCCTGTTTTTTTCGCCCCTTGAGCCCATTTCTAACTTTATCAAAAATCTGTCATGCATAAACTTTTGGCCCATTTTTAAGAAGTAATATAAACTTTAAACCGATTCGATATCTACTTTAATTAAGAAGTTATGGCGTTTTTTCGGTTTTCACAAAAACGCCCCCTATACCGACCCCCTTGGTCCGATTTTGCCCATTAACGAACTTAGCCGAGATTTTAATCCCTTTGATTTTATGTACCAGTTTGGTGGAGATTGGTGAAGAATTATAGAAGTTATCGTGTCCATAAAAAAGTGAGATATACAGGGTGTCCCCTCTCAGAGGTGGCCAATGGCTAATTTCTAAACCGTTGGTCATAGACATATAGTTCCAATTGCAAAAATGCTTTAAAATAGGCAAAGAATTGTTTTTTAAGCGATTTTGGTCAAAAAAAGTTTTACTAGAAAATTACGAAATTTAAATTTTTATACGGTCCCCCGGTCCTATAAGTTATATTTAGTAAAATTTTTTCAACACTCTAGCAAGTAATACAGAAAAGGTCCCATTCATGTAACATTAAAATTGACCGAGTTATGAAACTTTAAATTTCATGACTTAAACCACTTTTCTATAGCTGAAAACGGATGAGTTCGACGGAGCTTTAATGGAACGTACACTAAGTGCTTAAAGTATTATAAAGGGAGTTGATTTCCAACGCTTTTCAAAGGCTACTTCTTGAACTATTTGTCACAGACATATAGTTCCAATTACAAAATGTTTTAAATGAGCGATTTAACTGAAGGCGCTGTCACCGTATCAGTTTTACGGTAGTGTTAATTATAATTAATTAACTTCTAGATTGGTTATTAAAATAACTGAAGACATGAATTTCAAAATTCTCTTTATCGAAAAAATCAAATTTTGGGAAATAGCGAAAAAACTTTAAATGCATCTATTGGTTTTCATTATAAATTTTTAGATTGCATTGTCACAATAGTGGAGGTTTGTATAGACTGATAGAGAAATCAAAAAGCGAGAAGTCGAGTTTTGAAATTCATATCCTCAATTGTAATTTTACGTATTTTTTATTTTGTAAGCAAATAAAGTTGATTCTTTTCGTGATTTTATTTTAAAAAGGTATGTTATTTTGATAAGCTTTTATTTTATTTATAGTTTTCGTATGTAAATTTTCCTAGTTCAAAACTTATATTCAAATTTTAACTCACTTCCAAATATCTGATTGAGGTTCAATTCCCATACTTATTTAAACCCGATGACAATATAATATTAATACGATTTTAGGTGCGTTCCATTTATTTATTTTATAGGACTACATCAAATTCTATTAGGTTGAGTAATCTAATAGAGCTTCAAATATGTATCATTTTGTAACGATTTGTGACTGTTGCTTTTCATAGTTTAATTTAACAAAATTTCTGTTATTTTTTTACTTATATTTTTAGCACAAATTGCATATTTTACTTTAACATGTAAATGTCAACAAAAATTCCGAAACAACATTGTAAAAAAAAAATTTACTTTCAATGTTTAAAGTTAAATTTTCTATCTGATGTTTATTTTTATTTCCAGTAAATTTGTGACTGACCCCTATTTTGCAGCAAAAAATATGCTTCAACTTTGAACAGCTATAACTCGGTCAATTTTGATCGCAGAGGAATGGGACTTTTTTTGTCTGACTTGTTAGAGTAGTGGTAAAAATTTTCTAAATATCACTTATAGGAACGGGGGAACGTATAAAAATTTAATTTTCGTAATTTTTTAGTAAAACATATTTTTGACCTAAATCGCTTAAAAAAATAATTCTTTACATTTTTTAAAGCATTTTTGCAATTGGAACTATATGTCTATGACCAACGGTTTAGAAATTAGCCATTGGCCACCGTTGAGAGGGGACACCCTGTATAGATAGATAGATAGATAGATAGATAAACTGGTGCGATTGCAATAGGTAGTATTTCATACGAAATCTACCTAAAAATAGAAAAGAAAAACCAGATAACAGAAAAAGATACAAATGAAAGATAAAACTTTTTTTTGAATTTTATTCTGAAGGAATGATGAATCAATAAAGTAACTGCATCAATATTTTTTACGTATGGCATTATTTTAAGAAGTAATTTAAATGTCATTTACACCAGATAAAAATGATGGAGAAATGTCTATGTCATATAGCCACTGTTAAAAATGTTGTCTTAGTTTGAACTAATTTTTGGTGCTCAGTAGCTGCCACCATAGGGTGGTAAAATCTCGAACAAACATATGGAGCTTCCTATTGCAATTTTGGAACTCTGCTTTAACCACATCTCCAAATGCTGGTACGAGATTTCACCATCTGATGGCGGTAGCTACTACGCACAAAAAAATTGGTTCAAACTAGGGCAACATTTTTAATAGTGTAAATTAAGAATTGCTGACATCTGACATAGACATTTTCCCATAATTTTTATCTGGTGTAAATCACATTTAAATTTCTTATTAAAATAATGCCACACGCAAAAAATATGTATATTGATGCAGTTACTTTATTGATTCATCAATCCTTCTGCATAAAAAAGAAATACAAAAAAGTTTTATCTTTCATTTGTGTTTTTAAGAAATTAAGTTTTTCTGTTATCTCATTTTTCTTTTCTGTTTTTCCATTCCTAGGTGCAAACTACGTATAATCTATTTGATAAAAAAAAAACATATAATAAAATATTGAAAAAACTGTATTGACAGAGCTATTTAATTATTTAGCGTTTCATTCTAAATGAAGTAAAATATATTTTTATTCTTTTTTAGCTATAAGAAATAAGAAAATGAGGTTTTTCTATATTTGCTTTTATTTTATTTTATTTTAAATTTTTGCATTGTTATACAATTAAATCCAGATAATATGCATACCTGTTGTTCACAACACATGAATAATAACTATTTGAATAATTCTTTTTTCATAGAAATTTTGTATATAATTTAAAATTAAATATTTAATAAAATTATTTTAAATTAAATGTATACACTGAAATAAAATCGGAGTCGTTAAAAATAAAGTACATAATTAAGTAGTGCATTAAAAAATGTATAACAGAATAAAGCAGAAAATTAACAAAAATTAACACAATTAAATAAACAAGTTAGATAAAAGGTCAAGAATATATATTCTGTATATTTACCTTTTCTTTAACATTTTTCACTATTTTATGCATTTTTAAAAACTGTTTAACACTTAAATGTTTTGTAATTCTAATATAATTATGAAATTTGAAAATTTAAATAATTTCATGTTTGTTACAAGTTAAAATATTTATTTATTTACACAGTAAAATTTGTAACCAACTAGGATACAAAGCAGAAGGGAAAGACTTGATTACTTTCAAAGTTTTGAAGTTTTCAGAATTTCAAACATATCTGTTGTTATTTTCGTTGTAGAGTGGTTTGATTTGTTGGTGTGCTACGGTCATCTTTAGCGCACTAAAGGGGTAATCTACAAGGCCCTCCTTTTAAAGTGGAATAGGACCTATCGTAAACGTCCATACCTGATTGAGGTACCCTGGACCACTGTATGGTATACATCGCCTGAATTACTAAACAAACAGGTCGGTGATTCATAGTGAAATATAGGTTTTTTTTATTGCATTTACATTTTGTGGAGTATCCTGAAACATATAACGATTGAATCATGATTATACAAATGATCTCAATAGGGTCCACTACATTTCGAAATTTGGATCATGTTTTACGCATCTTTCGCAGCATTCGAATGACCTGCCTTCATTTTTCCTGGAATGCTGAAATATGCCCCCAATATATCTGCCCCCGTCCGCCGTTTTGACCTCTGCATTAGAAGGGGGTAGATATTCAGTGCTGCAGCATTTCACTTTCTACGAGGGCCTGATATCTGCCCCCAGTATATATACCCCCATATTAGAAAGGGGCAGATATCCAATGTAGAACATTTTGTCTTCGGCGAGAGCTGGATATCTACCCCCAGTATATCTGCCCCCGTCCGCCATTTTGAGCTCAGCATTTAAAGGGGGTAGATATCCAGTGCTGCAGCATTTAACTTTCTAGGAGGGCCTGATATCTTCCCCCATTATATGTACCCCCATACCAGAAAGGGGCAGATATCCAATGCAGAGCATTTTGTCTTTGTCGAGAGCTGGATATCTACCCCCAGTATATCTGCCCCCATACGTCATTTTGGCGTCACAGTAGAAGGGGGTAGATATCCATTACTACAACATTTCACTTTCTACGAGAGCCTGATATCTACCCCCATACGTCATTTTGTTATTACAGTAGAGGGGACGTACATACAGTGCTAGAACATTTTTACGTTCGTCGAGAGTTGGAAATTCTGAATATATGTCCCTTTCTTCGTATAGTTTTTATTGTTGTTGTGAATTAATATACGAATTTGAAGAAATATGTAGACGAAACTTAATGAATAATATAAAAAATAGTGCTTATTTTGCATATTCAGTTATCAAGTCCATACTATGTCGAAACAGACCGTAGAGCAGGGTTGTAACCAGCGAATCATGTCAGGGGTGGACTCCGAAATTTTTTTGTGGGGCTAACATCTTTTTGCAATTAAAGCAGTATTCAAGCATACTAAATACTTTAAAAACTGATAAAATGGATCTGTCTATAAAGAAACCCGACTAAAGCGAAATCTTTTTAAAATAGGAATTTAAATAATCTTTCCTAAATGGAAAATATTTCGTGATCACCGGAAAATGAATTTTAATTTATTTAATTTAGCAATCTACTCAGAACTATTTCGTTTTATTTTGTAGTTTTGTTTGTAGGGCGTTATTACCCACATAGGCGGGCAACATATATTAATCAATAAATATAACATAATATGAATATAAATAAATATAAAAAAAAACAATATTAAAAAATAAATTAAAATTATTTAATAATACAATATTTAGGAATAAAAATAAAATTTTAATATATTATTAATATGTAATTTAATATATAATGCATAATTTAATGTATATTTTAATAATATTATATAATCCTGTTTTTTAAAATGTGTATTTAATGCAAATATTTTTTTTTTATTTTAAAGTTTCTTGTTTATAAAAATGCGTGCTTATATATATATATTATTTTAAAAATATACAGTCGACTCTCGTTAATTCGAATCAAGAATTCAATTCGAATTCTTGTTTATAAAAATGCGTGCTTATATATATATATATATATATATATTATAAATATACAGTCGACTCTCGTTAATTCGAAATCGGATAATTTGAATCTTCACTTAATTCAAACTAAAGCCCCGAAATTTTCAATGGCAGAATAATGTTAAAAATTTTCATTAATTCGAACTCATTTTCTCTTGACTTCGTTTAATACGAACTAACGAGAATTCCGATTTTTCATTTTCCTTTTCTTACTCACGGATTTAAGATCATTTGAATAAATTTTTATCTTTGGTTTTTTTTTTTAATTGTTCGGAAAGAACATACATATAATACAATTCATTTGATATCCACTTTATTAGAGCCCCACCTGTCCATAAGTGACACTTTAAATTTTCCTTCCATAGTGCTTGTTTCTAATCTTTTAATTTGTTTATGTATTTATACATTATAATTTAATACTAAGTCATATTCTAATGATAACAGACGAAATTAATTTAAAAAACACTATAACATTAATTCCTTTGTAATAGTACCATATTGAGCATGTTTTCCATAATTCGAACTTCGGATAATTCGAACATTTCTTGTGGTCCCGAAGAGTTCGAATTAACGAGAGTCGACTGTAATTTAAAACAAAGTTTTAGGAATCAACAACTAATTGAAATTTAAAACAAATTGTTATAGTTCAAATATTATTTATAAAGTTTTGATTTTGAATAATGTACATTTTGAAATTCAACACGGGGGTTACATTCATTGCAAACTTATTTTAACTCGTACCTTTCGATATGTGGCTACAAATTGTTCAAGCAATAAAACTGTTAAATAAAAATAAACAGTAAAAAAAAATCCCCATAAAAATTGAATATGTAAATGTTTTAACTTAATTTTGGTAAAATTCAATACTGCTCTGCACAGTTTCGTTAAACTTGCTCGAATTTAAAATTATATTTAAACCACATTATTACATTTAAATAAATTGGGGGAAAAAGCGGATACCTTTATTATACACATTTCGAGTATTTAAAATTTATAAGTAATTATTTTATTTTATTTAATAAATATTAAATACAATTCTGTACTTTGATGAAAGTATTCGCTTTCACTACATTATTGGAGCATTATATTGCAGTTCTTCAAATTAATGATACATTCACCATGAGAAAATACAATTTGAAAATCCCTCGAATACTGTTTGGCACTTTGAAAAGACAGTAGTTAATTTAACAACATAAGATTTCTTCGCATATCATTCGGTGAAAAATGTTCACCAGGAAGGGAAGACAGGTGTGCCACATGAATCTAGGAAAAAAAGTGACCGGAAAAAAAGTTATCGGAAAAAAGTGACAAGGAATTGATTTTGGGGATTCATTGGTTAAGTATGAAAGGGGGGATCGGGGGGTGGTTCATGATTTAAGTAAATGGGTTTTTCATGCTGAATTAACTGTTTTGGTTCAATTTTAGGATATACATTCATACTGAAAAGATGCTTGCCTGTTTAGTTTTGGGAAGGGACAATTACCACCACCCCCCCATTCGCCCTAAATTATGCAGAATTATCCAACGTGTGTCAAATTTTGGATATAGATTCTTTCTGATAAGGCTTATAAATAGTATATAATGCTTGAAGAGACTTGGGAGTTTGAAATTTTGGAAATAAGTTAATTATAATAATACGTATCTCTGATTAATTATGGGGTGCTTTTGCTTATTAATAAAGGAGGGGGGACTGGCAATTATTACGCCTCAAATTAGATAAATTGTTTTTATGCACAATTATCCGATGTATTTCAAACTTTGGATATATGTTCTTTCTCATAAAGTGAATCCCTGAATAGTTTTGAGGGTTTAATGGATAAGTATAGAGGGGGGGGGGGGTTAACACCTCTAAAATTAAATAAATAGCTTTTGTTAAGTTATTACCCCATAAATAATCAGAGATACGTCTTATCCCCCGTTCCCCCTCTATACTTAATCATTAAATTTCCAAAACTCTTCAGGCATTCTATGCTATATATTAGTCTTATCAGAAAGAACCTATATCCAAAATTTGATACACGTTGGATAACTCTGTATAAAACCCATTTATCTAATTTAGGGCAGATGGGGGGGGGGAGGTAATTCATTCGTTCTCAAAACTAATCAGGCAAGCGTCTTTTCAGCATGAACATATATCCGGAAATTGAACCAAAACAGTTAATTCAGCATGAAAATTCCATTTACCTAAATTAAGGGCCTCCCCCGACCCCCCTGTCATACTTAACCAATGAGTCCCCAAAATCAATTCCTTGTCACCTTTTTTTCGGTAACTTTTTTTTCCGGTAACTTTTTTCCGTGTCACTTTTTTCCGCTTTTGTAATTTATTGTCACTTTTTTCTGATAACTTTTTTCCGGTCACTTTTTTTCCTAGATTCCGAAATACACCCTTAATTTCAACTTTTTAAAAACAATTTTAATGTTTTGATAATTAGAGCTTACAAAAACACACATTTTTAACTTTCGAAACAGTAAATTTGTGGTACAATTACATAAAATATTTAAAAAGTTAAATTTTCTAATAAAAATTCATAATTTGTAAAAATTAGAAACAGTAGTCATTCCCTTGCCTTACATACAAGTGAATGAACACAGGGAAATGACAAAAATTAGGGTTAGCTTGTATACTATCATAACTATTTGCACAAAAATAAATTGTACTTAAAGGAAGCTTAAAGAAACTTAATAAAATGAGGTTTAATAATTGAATCAGCTTTCATTATAGAATTTAAGTAAATAAAAGAATTACTGTAATGACTGTCAATAAAAATTCTTAGCAATTTGTTTCTGGAAATCAACTAATTTTACATGTCCAGACTTTACACTCCAAAAAAGAATAATTCAAGTTATCTTCTCTGATGGTGCCATAATTCACAGATGAAATTCTGGAGCAATATAAATGTTGTCACAGCAGAGAATCATTACTTTCATTTTATGACAACAACCAACGTGACAACAAACCAAAGAATATTTTTAATTATTTTATCAGAAAAATAAATAATAAAAAAATCTTTATTTTTTCAAATTTTAGCGTTCAATTAAATTTATCATTAATTAAACCAACAAAAAAATTACATATATTTGGATGGACAACTTTTGGGAACTACTTTTGTGTTAAGGAGGAGAAAGGGACACACAGCGAAATGACATTTTTATAGCATAAAAAAATATTTAAATGACCTATGTTTAAAAAAAATCCCTTTTTATCCTGATACACATATATAAAAACATGTAATTAAAGTATTCTAGCATTTTATCTCATTTATATACAATTTTATTCATTATTCTTGAAGCAAAGACAAAAAATATCACTGTTTAAGGAAAATGACCAATATGTGTAAGAAAATACCAACCTTTTATGCGAAAACAGACTTAAACTATGCTACAGAATGTTTGTCATAGGGGAAAAAAGGGTTATATGTGATCACTTATAGTTGTTATAAAGGATACACAAAAGAATTCGGAAGTATTTTAGTCTGTTGCAGTAATTTATTTAAAGTGTATTTTGATGATTTTTCGTTGAATAAATTCATCGGAATTTCTTTAATGTTATATATTACATAAATGCACAGACTATTTCGAAAAACTGAAAGTGGATAAATATAGTAGGTAAAAGAAGTTGGAAAGTGTTCAATAATCTATGATACCGGCATGATTTTCTTTATTGTTTTGTTCCTATACGCTATCAGCAGGAATGAATCTCAGGTGGAAAACCAGCAATATTTTTTTTTCTTTTGGAAATAATAACTAACCATCGGTCTATAACACTTTAAAACGAAAGCAAAAATAATAAAAAATTTATTTTTAATATTAACAAGAAAGAAAAAAATCATGCGTCAAGCATAGATTAGGAAGAACTTCCCAACTCATTAAAAATAATGTAACAAAACTGCACTGTCTAAAAAATTAAAATATTCCGTCTCATTTCATCATATGGAAAAGTATAACGCATTTCCAAAACGAATTTCTGCTTTCTGATCTACAATAAGAAGATTAACCGATTTTTTTAGCAACCCTGTATATAATATAGACATTTGTACCTTTTAACAACATACATTTTAAAATTTAGATCATTTAAGAGATACATATATTTCAGTAGAAAATTCATCTTCAGCAATTTCATCTAATAAGAATAATGGTATGCGAATACCTTTGTGCAGCCCTGTATAGAATTTAATATAAAGAGTAATATGCAAAAAAACTAATTAAATTTAATAGCGCATACCGAATTTAAAAAAATACACTCCAGCAATTATGACGCAAAGACGGTTCTGTAACCGATTTCTTTTTTATGTCCCTGTAAATGAATAAAAAATGCTTCTTATGTTCCGTTTTAACGTGATCGTAAAGAAATTCAGGGATATGCATCAGTTTCAATACATTTGGAATAGCGTAATGTGAGATTCAAATTTTTGCCTTTTCCAGAAAGTAAATTTTTTGAGATTTCAATAAATCGCGTAAAAACTATTAGTTTTCATTGTAAACACCAAGTTTTTACAATGCCAAAACACACGTTAATTTTTTTGTGAGATTATAGATTTTTTTTTAATGCAGATACATTAAGAGAAAAGATCCATACAGAAATTTCATTTTTAAAAATTTCGATAAGGTGAGTTTTGAAGTTTATGTCCTCATATATAATTATATAATTCTTCAGCTATATTTTAAATATCGTTTATATATTTCCAGATAAATAAACTGTATGATTATTTGCGGAAACAATAAAAACTATACGTAGAAAGGGACATATATTCATAATTTCCAACTATCGACGAACGTAAAAATATTCTAGTACTGTATGTACGTCCCCTCTACTGTGATAACAAAATGACGCATGGGGGTAGATATACAGGGGGTAGATATCAGGCTCTCGTAGAAAGTAAAATGTTGTAGTACTGGATATCTACCCCCTTCTACTGTGACGTCAAAATGACGTATGGGGGGCAGATATACTGGGGGTAGATATCCAGCTCTCGACAAAGACAAAATGCTCTGCATTGGATATCTGCCCCTTTCTGGTATGGTGGTACGTATAATGGGGGAATATATCAGGCCCTCGTAGAAAGTGAAATGCTGCAGCACTGGATATCTACCCCCTTCAAATGCTGAGCTCAAAATGGCGGACGGGGGCAGATATACTGGGGGTAGATATCCAGCTCCCGCCGAAGACAAAATGTTCTGCATTGGATATCTGCCCCTTTCTGATATGGGGGTATATATACTGGGGGCAGATATCAGGCCCTCGTAGAAAGTGAAATGCTGCAGCACTGGATATCTACCCCCTTCTAATGCAGAGGTCAAAATGGCTGACGGGGGCAGATATACTGGGGGCAGATTTCATACATCCCATTTTTCCATTGCTATACTGTTTTTACCTAATAGTGCACAACGCAGAAGCATTCAGTAAAGGACTTGATTCAGTGTTTTCTATTTATAAACATTTTACGCACGTCTGCTGATGTTTTCGCAATGGAAATTTGGTTTGTCTTTTTACATTTACTCATTTTGAAATGCTATAAAATGAATATTGTTTGAAAGAACATTTTGAAAATAATATGACTATGGTTCTTTCCTTTCCATTTTTCATGAAGTCTGCCACTCATTTTGTAAGCTCAAATGGTGTGTCCAAAGTTACTTCATGAGGCATCCATTAGCTTCTAGGATACAAATCACAAACATTGCGCAAATGTCTAGACTTCCTGGATTCCGTATTTTTTAATATTTACATCAATTTATCTACTTTCTCATCTAGTCACTGTAAATGAACTAGTATTGCCTTGTAGTGTAATGTATTAAAATTTTATGTCGAATTATATGTTCATTTTTAAAAGAAATAATTTTTAATAACTTAATAAGAAGCTAGAAAATCTACCGAATGTAATCCGCTTATATAGTGTTATTTTGGAATAATCAATATATTATTGATTTAGAACCAAAGTCTTATATGCGTATAAAGAATAACTTAAAATATTCCAAGTTTTTTACACCACCTTTCTAAGTGCTGCATTAAGAAAAAAATCGTGGTGTTATAGATGTCGTCTCACGAACCGTTGTCGGTATGTTTTTCAATACGCTGAAATGCTCTTTTCTTAAAGTAGTGTTTTATGACTACTGTGTATTAAAAAATAAGTATTAAGCTGTCCACTTCTCAATTTAGTTATTCTATAACAACGAAGAACTTATCTTTTGAAGACGAACTATCTTTTGAACTAATAAAGTTTTTTTTTATGCAATTCCTGTTTCTGGCAGTAATTATATGACAGTGATTATAATTCTGACAGTATTCTGAATAGTAGTATATTTTGGTGAAATAAATGTTTCGCAAGAGATTTTTATTCAGTTTTAGTTTTTTAAATACTTGTTTCTTTGTTTCACAGTACTGTTACAGATAAATATACGAGGGCAATTCGGAAAGTAACCTCCGTTTATGAACAACAACAACAACAAAAAAAAAAACTAATGAAAGGAAACGTGTTTTATTACTTACGTATGAAAGACACGTTCTTCAGCTACTTCTCAACATAATAGCCGTATTAATTAAAACAATTATCTAACAGTAAATCAGATTTGAAATTCTATCGTCACAGACTTCTGCCGCCGGCCTATTCAACTGAGACTATTTTTTAATTCAACTCGCACCACTCTTTCAATCCAAAGAATTTTAACATGTTTTTCTATATAATTTGCTGATAAATATACTACCAAAAATGTTTTAAAAAATAGTGGGTCAAGTGAAATATTACGAGGGCAATTCGGAATTTGTCAATATGAATAAAAGAATATATTAAAATTTTTTGGATTGAAAGAGTGGTGCGAGTTTAATTTAAAAATAATCGCAATTGAATATGCCGGCTGCAGAAGTCTGTGACGATGTAATTTCAAAGCTGATTTACCGTTATGATAATTGTTTTCATTAATACAACAATTATGTTGAGAAGTAGCTGAAGAACGTGTCTTTCATACGTAAGTAATAAAACATGTTTCCTTTCATTAGTTTTTTTTAATTCATAAACGGAGGTTACTTTCCGAATTGCCCTCGTATATCATCACTCGGGAGGATTTTCCAGTGAATATTAAGATAAAATTGTTGTTCTGAGCTTCTTAATTGTGATATTTTGATGACAATATTGATGTTTAAAGTTTTTTTTTTTTTAATTCTAATGGGGATTTAGTTTTGAAAATAAAATAAAACAACATTTATTATAGGGTGTTACACCGGAATATCTCCAGATGTTCAATTCTATGAAGATTGAAATAATATTTTTACCTGCAAAATGAATTTATTTAAAAATTTAATTGAAAAGAATAATAGTGTAAAATTTAATTAGTCACTCATAATTTCAAATTAAATAAATTCGGAGTCTCACAAGGGGACCAACAGACATGATGCGGACAGATTTTGATGATTTCAAAGTATGTTGTACGGGTCATACCACTAATTATTCTAATGAAAAGCCTTCTTTAAATGGGCCTTGATTTTTGAAAAATTGATGGCCAAAGTTCACTTTATATTGTCTGTAATTGTCTGTAACCGTCTGTAATTATATAAAATTCTTTAATAAAATCTGGGGGGTGTATAGTAGATTGTTCCATTATATTTTTTTTGTATTTTTTCAAATGATTCCTGAACCTTTGTCATTCCATTTGAATTTTGTTTGAATTTCAAATACTCATTAGTATGACCCATTTTCTTGCAAGTTTGTGGCGCCTTGGTAGAGTGCAAGCTTTCAGAATAGGACATAGTGAGTTCGATTCTGGCTTGGGCTTTCTTTTTTTACTTCTTTTTATATTTTTTACAATTTACATATTTTAAGCAGAATAGGAAATTCTACAGCTTTGAAATGTTTGACATTTTTGTACGAAAACAGTTTACTTTTTGTGGTGAGGAAAATGACGCCACATACTGGGTACCTGAAGGATAGTGGTTAGTAAAACAAATAACATAATGATAATACCCCATTCCGCGTTGTGAAAGAATGATCTGGATATTACCAATCAATATAATTTAAAACCTTGGAATAATCTAAATAAAATAAATTTTCAATAACATAGGATCGGCTTATTTAACATTTAAATTTGCAAATTAGGATTTTAAGGAGATAATAAGAATATTAAAAATAACTGTCTTCAAAAAATTTAATTTTAATCATCAAGAATCTTCATCTATTAATTTACTTAAAGAGAAATAAAGAAAAGAAAATATCAAAGAAAACAAGGATATACATGGGTGATTCTCAAAATAGGGGACAATTTATGTATTTCGGCATACAAAAAAAATTGAGAGGTTTTCTGTCATGTTTTTATATTTAGATATGTTTTTCTTAATATTATTCATTATTTGCACTGAAGAATTACTCACTTTTTAGTTAAAAACACCTTAAAAGAACAGAATAAAGATTCAAAATGTCATTAGCATGGATGTCCACAGCAGCTGTGCCTTGTGTATAATAGCATTTTTCAAGAGTTAATATGATGTTTATAAAATAAACAAATGTTATTCTTTCTTTATATTAATCAAGGAGAGGATTTATCCAATAAATTTCTTTTTAAAAATAAAATTATAGTACATAAAAAAAGAATTAAAGTTTGTCCTCCATATTCGATTTTCAAAACAAGGTCATACTAAAACAGCTGGTTATTAATCAAAATTTCATTTTCACATATGACAATAGTTTGAAAATATAAAGTTTCTCCATGGCAACAAGTAGTCATTTTAAACCAGCCAGAAAATAGAAGCATGTATTGTATTTTAAGAATAGAAGTTGAATATTAGGGGGTTACATCAATTGTATGTCATTAGAATGGATAATAATTTTCATGTTTATTTTATAGTTAAAATTTTTATTTTATTTATTTGCATAGAACTTTTGTGTTTTAAAAAGCCCCAGAAAGGAATATTGCATTGTGATTATATTATGGCTCATAATCTTATTTAAATTAAAATTTGTCATTAGCATGGGCAGATATCAGTGTCATTAGCATGGTTTTTCTGTCCATGCTAAAGACTCCTATGTACATAAATGTAACCAGTGCTTATATTGTATCCTTTATAAAGTTTAATTTTACGTATAAATTTAGGTATTACATTTATTATCCCTAAAATATGCATTAAATCTGTAGGAAGATCACTAAGACAGTTTCTTACATTGTTAGTGTCAGAATGTTGCTCATGTAACAAAGTTTGCTCTTTGGTAATGTTTTTATTCTCCTTATATGTATATATGTAAAAATGGAAACCATTTGCTGAAAAAGAAGGCTAATAAATATAGAAAAAAAATATTTAAACAGGAAGAAAATAAAAATTTCATAATATATTTATTCCATACAATTTGTTTTGTCATTAGCATGGCTCAAAAAATACTAATTATTTTTTTAAGTTAATTTTTAAATATTTAGCTCTGCTGACTACGTGGAAAGTATACCTAATACTATATTAACAACACCTATTTTTTCAGAAATTTTGCTAACAGTAATTTTTTTAAGATTTCATTTTTGAAATCGTCCCCTATTTTGAGAATCACCCATATGTATATACCAATATTTATTTCAAAATAACAATTTTATCATTCGGAATACAATAATAAAATTACCACTCGAAAATATCAATTTCATAATTCGAAACACAATAATAAAATACCATTCGAGAATATTAATTTCATAATTAGAAACCCAATGAGATAATACCATTCGAAAATATTAATTTCATAATAATATATATTTTTTTTTTACATTTTATGTTATCATAAACTTATACAATCGCTCACAGCACAACTAAAAAGGCATAGCCTAAATTTTCATTAATTTTTTTTAATTTAAAAATTCCTTACTGAATTTTAAGATAATAATTAAATTTTAATAATAAATTTTAACTCTGAAATATGATCTAAAGAATCATTTAAAAATTAGGAACACCACATAGGAAAGTCTAAATTTCTCACCGTTGTTGAACGGTTGGCAGTTAATACACGGAAGGGTCCATCGAAAAAAAAAAATTGCGGCAGTCTCACACAGCACAACTGAAGACACACAGCTCATAACTGTCCGTCAGAATGCAGGGCCATAATTATAAATGTTTGCGGCACTCTCACACGGAACAACTGAAGACACACAATTCATAACTGTCCGTCAGAATGCAGGGCCAGAATTATAAATATTTGCGGCACTCTCACACAGCGCAACTGAAGACACATAATTCATAACTGCCCGTTAGAATGCAGGGTAGCAATTATAAATGTTTGTTAGAGATTCAGCGCACTAATCATGAATGTCTGACAGACATGTCAGGCTTTAATTATAGATGTCCATTTGCACTCACAAAGTATTTATATAAGAAAAAATCATTTTCGCCATCGAGCACTGCTTCTTTTTAATTAGCTGAGGGAATGTGGTCCTGTGAGCTCTGGTTGCCGTATATTCACAAACTCCATATTTTTTAAAGTCCAAAAAATCATTTAAACATCCGCATCGGAGTGAGATGATTTTCTTTTCAGAGTCCTTTCCTCATGACGACACACTGGGCGGAACAAAATACCTTCCGAATCTGCTAAATTCTCTCTCTGAGAGAGCTTTTTTTTTCTTTGATTGCTTCCATTCCCTTTTCTTTATTCTGTTATTGGTTTCGTTGTAAACTTTTTCATTGGGGGCAATTGAACTTCCGCGTCTCATTGGTCCCCTGTCAAGTAGGAAGACTATCCCCTTTATTCCCTTCTGTGTGACCAGCCTTCTTCCCACGGATGATGTTTTTGACCACACATGGAGAGTCGTAAATTTTTGGAGCTCGGGGTTGTAAATTCTGGCATTGTTGCCCCCTGCTTGTTATATCAGAATTGGCGCCGTGCTCGTTTTTTATAACCACTGCTATTGTAAACTGTCTGAAGCTTTTATCGTGAGAACTTCAAACTCTATGCGTGTGTTCCTCTCAAAATCCATTCATTATTTTCCCGAAACGTTCTAAAGTCGTAAAGTTTACAGCTTTAATTAATACTAAAAAATAGCTTTTATCTTTTTCTAAAACATAAAATTATTATTACTACTTGTTTATAGTTAATGAATAAAATAAATTTAAAACTTTACTTTAATTTTTTATACGTATATTTATATATATATTTTTATTTTAGTTGTGCTGAACCATTATTTATATATACATATATATTTAAGTGATGTCGTAACGTTATCGATGCGACTCCTTTTAACATTTTTTTTAATTTAATTTTTTTAATTTATGGTTTAAATAATGAGCTGAATTTACTTCAAGATTCAACTAAAAGTACATTTTGCAAATAAAAAGAATGAAAGAAAGAAAAAAAGAAAGAAAATAATAAAAATAAATAAATTGAATTTTAAATATTTTTCAATTAAAGAGGTGGTCGAAATTTTAGAACAATTAGGATACTTCAGCAGCTGTTTTAGATAGGATAGAGAAGTTCCAGAGTATAAATGTATTATAAGATAATTAAACGCTTATTTCAGCGAGTTTAGAAATTTCTCTGTAAACGGGTTGAAGTGGGGAGGGCGAAATTTTTTAGAACAACTGGCCATAACTCAGTAGCCGTTTTAGATAAGAAGGGTAGATAAGAACGCCTTTTTGGCCCTATTTCAGCAGACGTTTTACGTCAGCAAACGAAATTGCACAAAAATAAATGTATTAAAATGTAGCTAAACATGTATTTCAGAGGTTTTTGAAAATTCCTCTCTAAGGTGCTAAAGGGGGGGGGGGGTCTAAAATTGTTGAACATTTGATTATATCTCAGGAGCAGTTTTAGTTTTCAGCGTAAAATTACAGAAAATAAATCTTCGAAAAATATAGTTACATACATATTTTAGCAATTTTAGAAATTACTCGCCTAAGGTGGTTAAAGCGGAGATCTAAAATTTTAGGATATTTGAACATATCACAGCAGCCGTTTTAATTAGAAGCGAGAAACAAATTTATAAAAAAAAAAAAAATAAAAAAAAGCACATATTTCAGGTATATTAGAAACTATAGGAGGACTATAGGAAACTATTATTAGGAGTCGAAAATTCTAGAACATTTGGCTGTTTTATGTAGAAGCGAGATAATAAGCTTATAAAAAATTATTTTAGCAATTTTAGAAATTCCATCTCCTTCCCTCTAAAAGGACTAATGAGCGGTACGAAAATTTCAAGTCATTTCTCCATATTTCAACAACAGTTTTAGAATGAGACGTGAATATAAGGATTAATAATTTACTATATAAAAATATAAATATGCATTTTATCTATCTTAAAAATTTCTACCTTACAGGCTTTAATGGTTTGGTCACTTTTATGTCATTTCACCATACTTCAGCAGCAGTTTTAAGTAGTTGCGGGAAATGCAAGATAACAAAACTGCCAATAAAAGCAGTTAAACATAGACACTTCAGTAACTTTAGAGCTGTGTTGTCTATTATGTTGTCAACATAAATTTTAAGCAGAATCATGCAGGGCTGCTACAGGCGACTATTTTTTAATTCTTCCTCAGACCACTTTTTGAAATCAAAAATCTTTAACATGCATTTTGACAACATTGCATAAACTACAAAATTATTATTTTTTTAAAGTGGTGCGAATAGAATAAAAAAAATAGCCGCCTGTGGCAACCCTGATAATGTGGGATTATACAAATAAGACTACAATTATGGTTATATGATTACATATATGATTATATATTGAATTTGTTCAACTTTACCACAAGTCTTTTGTTTGATTCAAGTTTATTTTAAAGAAGCCAACCAGCTTAGCGGGTGGAAGCTTACGTATGAGGCATTGGTGTCAGGTTTATTGCCGCTACGCGTCAATTAAGCGGTTAGGTTTGGTTTGGTCGATTATCTACACGTGGGATATAGGCCCTAAACGTATTAAGGCCCTAATTTTAACGTATTTTAAAACTAAGTTACTTCTGACAAATTCGTATTTTTTCAACTTAGAGAAAAAAGTGCCCATGCCGGGAGTCAATTCCCGTCCTTGGACACTTTGTAACTGTATTGAGAAAATTTTAATTCGTGTTACATGTCTCAGTTAAAACATAATAAAGATTTGGACTAATTGGTGTAAAATGAATGATATTACAAAAAATGGGAATGCCCACAGTAATACTATGAATAATATCGTATGTAATTACAAGTAGATTCAGGAATGTAAAACAACTAGCCCATTGGGATTTAATCACTTCCACCAGTTCTCTAAATGTCGTTGTATCCCACACAATAAAATGTAACTTATTGAAGAAAGTCGTTAAAATATATTTATTATGGATGAAAAAAACCCACTTTCTGCTTGGAATAAAATGTCACCCCCCCCCCCGTATTTTTAATTTAATAAATGCTTTGTGACACTGGTTTACCAGACAAAAATTGTTTGTTATAATGTGCAATACCCCTTCTTAACGTTTGATTCATCTTTTAAAAACACCTTTAATAATTATTTTACGGTTAATTTTCATGCATTTTTATCTATGAAAAACTATTGAAAAAAAATATATCTGATTTAAAAATTCGTCGTTAATTCTCCATTACAGATAAAATGTTAAAATTATTTCGTCATCGAGCAGCCCTGACTTTAATGTTCTTATCAAAAAGTTCATAATTTAAAGCGCCTAACGCAATTTGACATCAGTATCTATAGTATATATTTGCACCAATTACTCCCGTACTATAACTCTGAAATATACTCCTGATATATAATCACCATATTACAGAGACTTATTTGTATGCTTCGCGCTGAATGGTAAGTATAAATCAACTCTCTATTTAAGCAACGTGGAAAGTGAAATGCATAAGTTCTCTTATTGTAAATAAATTAAGCAAAACAGTGGATTGATGCGTGGAATTTCATAGGCAATTTTAAACTATAATTCTCTATCTTATAAGTATTACATAATAAAACAATGCATCATAGGAACCAGGAATTAAAAGTTTTTCAAGTAAATTAAATAAGTTGAGTGGATTTTAAAAGCTGGACGATTTCTGTTAAAACCTGCCCCATGTAGGGGTACCTTTGAACAAGCAAAGGGCACTTTTGAACAAATGAATAAAATATTAAAATATTGAAAGTTTTTATAAAAAGCTGCACATGTTTCAGAAATATAAAGTAATATAAATAAAATTAAGTAACTACATTATATTGAAATTACTATTTTTTTAATTATTAAACCAAACTTAAATCCATCAAAGTTAATGTCAAAACTCATTGTTGAAAAAACAAAGAATGTCCCTCCAGTTGTGTTTGGTAATGAAAACTCTTTTACAATATCCTTGAATTACACCAAAGTGATATCTGATGCTTCTGGAAAATTAAAATTTTTCATTCACTCTTTTCATGAAGAAATCAGATATACAATCCCGTTTTATCCGTTACTAAAGCCAGAAATAATGTTTGAGATTTAGACAAAACTGCTAACTCATGAATCATTATTATGCATCCAGGATTTGCAATTATCCAATAAATGACTGCCAACATCAATTTAGATTTGAAACTTCCCATCACTGATACATGCAGAGGTTGGAATCTATGAGTGCAGTAAAGAGAATTGTTATCAGTATAAGTCCGTATTCTTTTATATTCTTAATTAACCTCTTTTCACATTAAAAAAAACAGAAATAATAATATTTATATTTATCAGCAACTCTTTATTTCGTAGTTTCAGATGTTCTTTTAAATGTTTTCAATTATTATTCTTAACCAGTTTATTCGGATTTTTTTTTTTTCTGTTCAATGGTGTCCCAACACTTTTGTTCAAAGGTGCCCTCTTTACTTCATAGATTTAGATGTTCAATTGTGCTCCATCACATGGAGTTTAACATTACAACGGTTTATTCAATTCGGCTGAAGAATTTGAATAAAACAAAGATTATGAACTAAAGCTAATATCTTTATTTAAATATTGAACAATAAATTTAAGTTTTAGTAATACAAAACTGTAAATAAAATCTTACAATTTTATTTTATTAAGTTTAGATTCAAGAGGGAGAAAAATACATACCTGGCTTACACAGTATAGTTCATACAAAATGGTGCAGCTTTGTATACTTATTGCATTAAAGCAGTAGTAATGTATTGCCATATGTTTTTTTTTAATAATTTATTTCAAGGAAAATATTTGGTTCAAAGGTACCCCCAATTAAAACGTGCCTCCCTCTCCCATACATTAAGATGCTCCGGTCAGAAGTGTCAGATAATTGGATAGTTGATGAGTTTTTGTTGACTAGGAGGTAAGACGGAGAGCCTGAGCCTGATACTGTTTTTACATTTGACATGCTATGCGCGATCATTTGTGTCTGCGGAGTTAATTTTTTTACGGGGAGTTTAAATTAAATCAAGTAACAATAAAATCAACGATTTTCGAAACTAAAATTGGTTTAGTAAACAGATGGAGCATTCCCAAACAGGCATGTTATTGTAACAGAAGTAATTTTTCCATTTTTCATTTTTGGGTGAAAAAAGTCCGGGCCAGGGATGTATTGGCTGAAGCCGCCAATGCCCTTCCAACTGAATCATCCCGGACACGAACACTGGAGGAGTATTTCACCCAATTAACCTCAACGAACATTTTATCTGGTCTGATACTCTGGATCAGCTCAACAGAATAAATCGAAGGTCAATATATGGAACTGCAGAAAATCGCTGCATACGAAATTAAATTAGATTAATTTTAAACACGATTATTCAATCGGTAAATTAATTATAACAGAAGTAATTTTTCCATTTTTCATTTTTGGGTGAAAAAAGTGCGGGCCAGGATTCGAACCAGGGATGTATTGGCTGAAGCCGCCAATGCTCTTCCAATTGCGCCATCCCGGACACGAACACTGGAGGAATATTTCACCCAATTAACCCAATTAACCAAGATAAAATGTTCGTTGAGGTTAATTGGGTGAAATAGTCCTCCAATGTTCATGTCCGGGATGTCTCAGTTGGAAGAGCATTGGTAGCTTCAGCCAATACATCCCTGGTTCGAATCCTGGCCTGGACTTTTTTCACCCAAAAATAAAAAATGGAAAAATTACTTCTGTTATAATTAATTTACCGATTGAATAATCGTGTTTAAAATTAATCTAAAGACATATTATTGGATTGCAATAAAGTTTTGAACCTGTTCATCGACCGTTTATATAAACATATATTTTTTTCATGAAGTCATCTGCATTTTTTTAACTTCTCGGCCCGAATCATGTGTTTAATAGTGCGAAAACTTTATATAATGGTGCGTGTTACAGCTTTTCCTTAAGCTTCTAATGCCACTTTAACACGTATATGAAAAATATGTATTTTCTTCTTTGAAAGACGCCAATTTCAAAAGTGTCAAAAATATAACGAGACAGCCTGAATTTTTATTTGACTGTAAAACAAAATTCGAATTACTATTTTTAAACTATTGAGCGGTTTTTTAGATATGTGTCAACAGGAAAGAAATAATTGAATTAAAAAATTTAAAAAGAGATACTTCTATGAAGTTAAATTTTGGAAGGTATTGGAAAAATGAGATAAATAGTGGTTTGATGATTTTTTAAAACCGTTTTCATATTGTAAAACATATCTAGAACAAATTTCACTTTTAACTGCTCAAAGATTTGTATAAGAAACATGGAGAACGTCATATATATACAATGAGCAGAAAAAGTATTTGCACACCAGGTAAATTTGCTGTAGCATATGTAAAAATAAATAAAAAGAAACTAAGAATTAAAAACACCAACACTTTTACAAAACAAATAAAAATATTTAATATCTGACTTAGTAATTATATTTAAAATATGAAAACAAAAAAAAGTAGCATTTGTACCGCCAAAAAAAAATTTGCATACTAGCAATAAAAATAGAACTAGAGGAATTATTTATAAGTTAAAAACAGTGTTAATATTTAGTATGCATGCCGTTTGCTTCAATTATAGCTTGTAATTGTCTGGGCATTGATTTTATTAATTTGTGGCATGTTTCACTGCTGATTTGTAGTCATTCTTCCCTAAGAGCTAACTAAAGTTCTGATTTGTTAGAAATTTTCTTTTTCCTTATTTTCACATCCAAAATATGTCACAAGTTTTCATTCGGGTTGAGGTCTGTTGATTGTGGTGGCGTTTTTAATTGATTTTTTACATTATAAAGCAAGCATAACCTCGTAACATATACAGTGTGTTTCGGACGTTATCCTGTTGGAAATAATATGAATTAGGAATTCCTAATTTCAGAGCACTATTTGATAAATGATCTCGCAATACATTAATATATTGTTTAGCTTTCATATTGTCTTCAATAAAGGTCATTTCGCCAACTCCGTTAAAAGACATACATCCCCAAATCATTACATGACCACCGCCATGTTTTACCGTTGGTTTCAAGTTTTTAAATTGAAGAGAAGTATTTGACTTTCGCCTTAGAGGTGTCTTACCATCTGAGCCAAAAATATTGCACTTGCTTTCATCGGAAAAAATAACAGTTTTCCAAAACTCTAGTGGTTTTCTGACATAAGCTTTTGCAAATTCAAGTCTTTTCACCCTATTTGTTTCACTAATAAATGGTTTTTTCGAGGGGATCTTCCACGAATATTTACATCATGAAGAATATTTCTATTTAATTGTGGTGTAACTATTGTTCCCGACGTTGAAGTGACATCAACAGCCAATTATCGAGCACTTAGAAAAGGGTTTTTTGAAGATTCTTTGATGGTGGCTCTCCTTTGCCTGGTATTTAGATTTCTGTGACGCCCAGTTCGTAGATTATTTATCGGCGAACCAGTTTCTTTTTTTTCTTAATTACATAACGAACATTAAAAATGTTTAGATTTAATTTTTTACCTATTCTTCGGTAACTTAAATCAGAATTGTTAATAAATATAATCTTCTCACGAGTAGCAACAGACAGTTCACACGCTTTCGGCGCCATTAGAACAAAAACACCTCAGAATCTCTGCTCCAGTTAATATATTACGTGACTTTAAAGTGCGGGCCTAATGTATTGCGGGACTGATATGCTAAACATTTGCATAATGTTCACATTTAATACCTTTTTTAACAGTCAATGCTTCGTGTGCAGATACTTTTTAGGTATGAGAAAATATTAATTTATTTTTTAAAATGTGTAATATTACTGTTTAAGGAAAATGGACAGTTATCTTTATTTTCTTTTTATTTAAATAAATGAATAATTAAGACAATAGTATCAAATTTGCTTTCCATGGTTACTTATGCAAAAAATCGTCTGCTTGCAAATACTTTTTTTGCTCACTGTATATATCGATTTCAAATCAGTTTAAAGTTATTAATACTTCTAGGAAAACAGCCAAAAATTTAAGTATGACAGATTTTTGATATCATTAACAAAGGATTAAAATTGGATTTTTAAGAAGAAAAAAAATAATTTCTCCAATTCACAAATTCACAAGATACCATATCCACGAAATCTATTATAATTCTTCTTAATCTTATACACAGCTTTTATGTTGACAAGTGTTTGACAAGAAAAAGACTTACATCAAAAGAATGAATATCATGTTTTCTGATAATTTATTTATGGATGTGTCGTCAAAATATTTTTTTATGTATGCATACATTTTTTAAAGTAAAATCATAATTTTTAAATTTAAGTAGCTAAACTTACCTTCATTTTGGATTATTATATTCGAATATAACGTACAGTTTAAACGCCAGTTTTGTGATTCAACGCCAGAACTATCATTTTTATATAATTAAATAAATTATAGTAAATTAGAGAAATACAAAACTTCAAAGAAATAAACGACAGTTTCATTTCATACTTTTTTTACAACGTGGTATCTTACTTTTTTATATAGAGAGATACAGAGTGATTTCTTTCCTTATTCCTAATTATGATTTTTAATTAACGAAAATGTAGTTTAAAAAAAGATTTTTTAATTTTTTTAACATTCAATACTGCATGCAATCTATTATTTAAACAGTCAATATATATCTTCCAAAATTCATATCTTAAATTTATTATTTGACACAAACTTAAAAAATTTATCTATTGAAATAAATTTGCTATTATTACTTAATTATCTGCCAGAATAATTTTAGGAACTTCACAAGAAAAAATTCATTCGAAATATTTACGTTAATGAGTAACATAAATTACACATGTGATATCAGATGTATGGTTTGTGTAAATAGACAGAAAAATCTTTTTTAGCATAATGTTTATCATATTTTTAACATAATATTATATTTATATAAATATAGTTTTTAACAAAATTATGTTTTAAGAAATCGACTTTTAGATATTGTTTTTAATATACTTTTGTACTCTAAAAATCAATTACTTGGAAGCTCCTTTTGTTATTTAAAGCATAGCTAAATTCATTTATTAAATTAAGTTGCTTCCTACGTCCGGATACACACTAATTACTAAGATCTCAAACAATTCTGTCGTAAGGGGTAGGCGTCATCACAGATTTTCTTTATTAACAAGTGCAAAAGATAAATCACTTCATTAGCACGTTAATTGTCTATAAATTTTATTTTTAAACTGTATAAAACATGTATGGCTTAATTAGGCGAAAAAAGAAATAATAAGAGCTTTAAGGTAATTTTAAAATAAAGATTAAATTGGATTTCAGGAAATAAACTGTATAAGAAATTCTTCTTTGTTACTACATTAATGCAAGTTTGTATTATGTGTCATTTAGTAAAAGTGATTTAAGGTGGTCAGGGAAACAAAAATCTTTAAATTTATGGGAGGAAAATACTGCATTAAAAAATTCTTTGATTTTTTTTCTGCTTAAAATTACATTTAAATAATACTTCTATCTTATTTAGAGCAGAAGGTATCATTTTATTTTATATTTCGGTTTGTTTTCAAAATTTAGATTTCAAACAATAGTTGTTATGGAAAAGACTATTTTTTTAAAGTACTTTTTTCCTTGTGATGTATTTTTTCACCATTTCTCCCATTAAAATTGTTACAAATCAAGAACTATTTAAGATAAATGCTTCAAAATTGCAATATGTCATTTTTAATTGTTTTACTTGAATTATTCTGTTGATAATTGAGTTGCATTCTGAAAGAGTTGAAATTTATTTTCTTCAGAACAATGGTTTATTTTGAACAGGAGAAGGAACAGTAAAGTTCGCCTTAAAGCGGTCATGTGCATTAAAGAGTTAAGAAAGGTATTTGTTGAAATTGTTATTCGAAAATAGTTGTAAGTACACTTTTAAAATCTTATATTAAATAAGTATTATTTATCCCAGCTCTTTTAAAAAATCCGTATCTAAACGGTACGGTTTACGCCGGTGGTCACGTCGTGTAGTAGGTGTGCCTACCCTAAAATAATTATTACCCCCCGCCCTGCCCATAATTTTATGTCCCCTGCTCTTTAAAATCTATATTATGTGTTATAAACTATCTGAAAGTTTTATATTAAATAAGTAATATTTATCAGATGACTTAGTGAAAAGTCCGAATGAAATGGCAGAAAACGGTACAATTTTAAATATTTGACCTCTCCGCCTAAAAAATCCCCCGCCATATAAATCATGTTCACTATTCTTTAAAATATTTACAATGTTTTATAATTAATCTGAAAGCTCCAAAACGATCGTTTTATGAGTTTTTTTTTATTTATTTATTTAAATTTTTTTTAAATCAATTCGCGATTCAGCATGTCTTTTTTCTTTTTAATAATCATCTTTTTTATTAAAAAAAACTTGGATTTTTATAAATTTAAATATTATTAACAACATTTAAAGATATTCCTCCATGCATAACTTTAAAATCTCTAAATGTTGCATTTTTTAATTTGGCTGCGTACCAATGAATCCTAATATAAAAATCATTTGTGATTTCGAAAAACTTGCTTTTAAATAGAGCAAGTCATCCAACTAACGAATTACTAATTAATGTCTACGGTTGTGATTGAGCGACTGTAAAAAAATTTGCATCTTTGAAATCAGCGAAAAATTTGTCATCTGAATGTATAAAACTTAAATTGATAAATTTAATATTTAAAAAAAATTACAGGTCATCTATAAGTGCCAGTACCCACCAGCATTAAAATGAGATTTTATAAATAAACTTTTAATGAATTTTTCAATTATTTATAGAAGTAGGAAAATAATTCTTAGAATTTCGGAAAGGTGAATTTTATCTGCATTTAGATATCTAATATTTGTGTTTTTAGGCTCAGTAGAATTTAAAATACAGATTTTTGTATGAAAGCCGAGTACATTTATCGCTCTGGTAGCACCCTATTTAAATTAACGATTTTCTCTCTATTCCCGTTTTCGAAGAAATATCTGCGGTTTGATAAAAATCTATGCTTCTATTGAATGATGAGCACTTTTCCATTCTCCCAATTTCGGAATTACAATTAATTTCTCAACTATATTAGAATTTTAAAATTTTGATGGTCAGGTACATTAGGAGAGGCCTTAAACAATCTTCACGAAAAAGATACAAAAAATGAGCCTCATACGTACCGTAGTTTTTTCTAACCATCGCACATACGGGTATTTGAACATTCTAGGCGGCCAAAAGTCAATTTTTAAAGTATGAAAATTGTTAAAAAGAAATATAACCTGAGTTAGAGAACAGTTTTGGGAACTATATCCAATCCCTTCTAACTTTTTCAAGCGCACGCTTCTCGTTCAACTTGAGTCGGAATTTGATTGTTTAACTTGTTGCTTAAGTCTGTTCTTGGGGTTCGTGTAAACACATTACCTTTTCAGTGAAATATTTGTAAGTTTATCTTTATTTTGAAAGTTTTCCTGATGGATCCTGATACAACAGATAATAAAGCAAAACTCTAATATATTTTTTTGTTGTTTTATCATTATTAAGTTTAGTTGTTGTGCTTTGAAGTTACCCTCTTATTACAGTAAAATTATTTTTTAAATATTTTATTTAATCGAGTATCTGTTGTATTACCCAGTCAGATCCTGTTATAATTTCTGACTGAATCGAAAGTTTGAAGCCTTGGGTGGAGAAAAATCAAAGAAACTGCTGCGGAAAAGCGCGGATGTGTATTTGTTGGTGTTTTGGACTTTTTTTCCAAATTCAGAAAAAAATTGATTATCGTAAATAACATTCTAAAAGAAAATATTTTTACTGTAGGTTCACAAGGTGACTTGAGATTAAAGTTTGTAGGCGGTAAATATTTGTTTGATCGAATGCAGAGTTTTAATTTGTCTAATTTAGAAGATAAATTAATTTTTTTAATTAACTAATATTGTGTGAAGATTACACAGAAGACCAAATTGAGATCTTAAAACACAATTCCGTACACTTTAAATCACAAATTAAGCAGAGATAGCTAAAAGCATATAAGAAGGAAGACGTATTTCTGAAATACAATTATTTTTTGCTAGAAAGAACGTTTCAGATATCTGTCACATACTGCCGTCCAATGAGATTTCGTTATGTCAAAGAAAATACTGATGTTGCGGTGAAATAATCTAACTTTATAAAAAATTTCGAGATGTCACTAAACGCCAATGAGGTTAATTTAAATGACAACTGGTTCTCAGCCATTTACGTCTTCATCATGACAATGGTAGATGGCAAGATCTTCAACGATGCGACTTGCATAAAATACACAAATCGATGCTACATATGTGCAACTTCTAAGCATTTCAACAAATGTGATATTTAAATAGAAACTAATTCTGAAGCCATCAAGTTTGGCCTTTAAATTTTACATGCTAGAATTATAATTTTTGAAAGCATTCTCAATTTGGCTTTTAAGTTGCCAGTAAAGATATATAGAGAGAGGAAGACTGAAGCATAGAAAAAACCGCTCGAAATCCAGAAAAGACTTCGCAAAAAAACAAGTTTATTAGTAAAATACAAAAAGCATACTAAGAGCAAATTTTGGCAATACCAATGATGGTAATACAAACAGGAGGTTTTCTTTAAAAAATCCAAAATTCGCTTCTGACATAACAGGCATTAATTATGACCTAATATACCGCTAAAAAGTCATACTGAAGACAATTTCAAGCGAACATACAATTGATCCGGAACAAGACTTCGTGCAAAAATTCTCTTAGAAAAATTGCAGCAAAGGTATTTTTTATTGACTACTTTTTAACTTCAGACCCTCTTATAAGTAGCGTGAAAAAAGTAAAAAGAAGAAGGATGAACAGGTTTTTTCTAGAAACATTTCTTCTTCTTTTGCCTGAGAAGCCCAGTGTCCGTGATGAGTTTTCAGAGACTTAAAAAGAACATTAGTTTTAAAAATAAAAATGTGCTTTATTTTAATAAATCTAACAGACAAGCTCCGGGTCAAGCATCATTCTCGGGAGCACCCTTGTATCTATCTACGGAATTTTTTTGTGGATAATGTGCAGGTAGCTGGTACTAAACTTCATACATAGTGTGCGTATGTATAAATTTTGTACTCAGTATTGCTCGGATCTGCATATAAGCTATCCCAAAAAAAGATGATGGTAGCTTTAAGAAAAAGTACTAGTTTGATACTAATAGAAAAAAATGATAGATTGGTTGACATGAATATTTCTTTGCAAACTTTTTCTTTTCTTATCTGCGTACATTATAAGATA
Source organism: Maratus speculifer (assembly GCA_964019185.1). NCBI lineage: Eukaryota > Metazoa > Arthropoda > Arachnida > Araneae > Salticidae > Maratus > Maratus speculifer. The sequence goes on along the minus strand of OZ025293.1, from coordinate 23,918,648 downwards.
TAAGGAAAAAGAAAACTCAAAAATTGTCATAATTAATGATTTTAACTTGTCGCGTTAAGAGGAAATATTAATAAAGAACTTCTTTTAAAGACTACAGAATACTAAATTGTTGTACTAAAATACGAATCATTATTTTTCTAATGATATAATCTATTTTCTGCATGGTGTGAAGAGAAATTAGAAACAGAGAGGGCAAGTGGGACCGTACTCCACTCCTAAATGTTTGAAAAAATATATGAATTTTAATCACTTTTGGCTAATTTTAAGCATCCTGTAATGAAAATCCTGATTAGTCTCATGGGAGCCTCTTAAAGAGGGGTATGGACCGGGGCAACTGCCCCGCATGCCCCTGCATAAGTCTGGCCTTGAATAAATCACCTTTATAAATTTACCAAATGTATTTTTTCTTTCAACCGTATCGTTTTGAATAGATATATATCATAAAATAATTTTGGCCGCGTAGATAACGCAAATACCCGTATGTGCATCGCAGACACACACACACACAAGCACAGAGACAGAGCGATTTCTTATTTTATTAGTATAGCCCTCCGAGCGTCTTGCAAATGGGCAAAATTGTAATGTTGTTTTCCCTTCATTTTGTTATAAAATATGATTTTTTCAATATTATATATAAAAAAATCTTAATTACAAATATGAATGTAACCCTTAAGAGTTTAATCATTCTAAAATGTATTGAAAATTCCTTAAATCTACCGAATTATATTATCTTAAATATTGCTTACATTGCAGTGAAACCTGGAGCTTAGTGTACGGAAAATTACGTTCCAAACGCTTAGAGAGATAGATATTAAAGATGGATTATTTAGCTAATCAAAAGATGGACTTTCTCTTATTTTTCTGTGTTGAATGATACCGATTCGCATTTTGTACTCCCTGTGATCTCGAAGTTGTTCCGGGTACACTGGCACACTGGCAGGCGTTTACGAATTTTATTATATAAAAGATTTGCAACTTAAATTATAACATAGGAACCAATTTTGAGTGGATTTTTCAATAAATATGCAAGTTTTCACTAATAATAATGATAAAGTATTTCTCTGACCATTAAAATAAACATACAATTTGCAAATATTTTCAAGTATACTTTATAAATAAAGAATTTTACATAAATTAGTCATTGTAAACAAAAATCGTCATTAAGTTAAAGTAAATGCCAGAAATAAAACAAAAAGTCCACTTTTGAAAATATGATATTTTTTGGTAATTTATTTATTGATAAGTACGCAAAAGATTTTTTTAATATATGGCATAGATTTTTTAAAATAAAATCAATTTTTAAATTTAAATAATGTTTGACATTCATTTTAGTTTATTATACTCGATTATAAGACATCTTTTTAAGCATAGTAAATATTTTAACGCCAGAATAATTGTTCGTCTATAATTAAATAAAACATACTGATTTAGAAAAATACAACAACCTCAATAAAATGTACAGTAGTGTTTCATACCCCTTTGTTTTATTACTTATATCATAATATCTTATTTTTTCATACAGAGGGCTTTTACTTTTTTCATTCTTAAAAACTTTAAAACAATATATATTGCATAAAAAAAGATTTTTTATAATTTTTAACATTCAATACTGAATATTATCTATTATTTAAATAATAAAAAATGTATCTTCCAACATTCATATCTCAAATAATTTATTTGGCACACAGTTAAAAACTTTATTTATCGTAATAAAAGTTTGTATTATTAATTAATTATTTGCTAAGTTAGTTTTCATAACTTCACATGGAAAATTTAATAAGGAAAGTTTTCATTAATTAGTAACATATATCACACGTTTTATAAGTAGAATGGATTGTATAAACACAAAAAAAACCTTTTTTAAAACTAAAGATTTATCATGCATAAGTATAGTTTTTTTTCAGAATCATATTTTAAGAAATTACTTTTTAGGTATTGTTTTAATTAAATGTTATTTTTAAAACACTTTTGTTAAAGAAAAATCAATTACTTGGGAGTCGTTTTTGTTATTTAAAGCATTTCATTCAAAGAATTAAGTTGCTTCCTACCTCCGGATACACTCTAATTGGGAAGATCTCAAAATAATCCTTTTGTAATGCGTAGACATCATCACAGGTTTTCTTTATCAACAAGTGCAAAAGATAAATCTCTTCATTAACATGTTGATTCTCCATAAATTTTCTTTTTAATCAGTGCAAAATATACATGGCTTAATTAGGCGGAAAAAGAACTTTAAGCACACTCAGAAATGAATACTCAGATTTCACGAAATTCTCCTCGTTTTTGACGAAACCGTTTCCTGGGAAATGCTCCGAGCAAATATTTCGTCAAATTGATGAAATCACTTCCCTCACTCATTTGACGATACCAAATCGTCAAAAAATTTCGTCAAAAAGGGACTAGTGCTGCCATCTATCGAATTTTTTAGAAGCTCCTGTATTCAATGATAGAAGCAAAAAAGACATGTCACACGTGGGGTTCGAACTCATAACGTACAATGTGGCAGTCGGACGCCCTAGGCTCACGCCATAGATTGCTCAGACAAGCATGATTATAAAGGCATATAGTGGATTATAGTGTGTGTTTAAATTTTTATAATTGTGATGGTAATTTTATCGATTCTGTTATAAATCTTACAAGTTTTAAATAATAAGACGAATTTATTATTTTGATTTTTTAATGGTTAATGAATAATTATAATATGGCTTAATTAAATAACATTTAGGGGAAATTTATTTGCTTAAGGAATGATTAAAATATGGGCTGGTTAGTTTGTTGCTCAGAAACAACGAATTATGAAGTACTTATTCGGAGAGATTTTACTACTTTAAGCGAGACTTTAAGTAGGTGGATAAGATTTTAACAATTTACTGTTTATAGAGGGGAGAGAGAAAAAATATGTATATATTTTTAATTTGAGTGAAAAAAGTAGATATTGGATATAAAATAGATCTTAGAATTTTGAAATTTTATTGATCAAATTTACTTTTTGAACGGTTTTGTAGATCGAAGTAAGTTTTTTTTCGAATGAAATCAAAACGAAATACAACTTACAAATAAATAAATAAAAATAATAATAAACATTCCCCCTCCCAAAAAACCAATGTAGCAAGAGTAATTGCTTACATTTCATTATTTTCTGAAAAACGCTAAAAAGTACTGTTTTAAACAAGAAATATATCCTTGCTAAAATCGCAAGATTTGGGGAAGTATAATCGGGTCCTTCTATAAACAACTACCATGACAATTTTAAAATTCATCAAGTCTGGCCATGATTAAGGATGGACTTTCGTCAAATATTTGAGAGTTCACGTTTCGTTAAAAGTCACGTGATTTTGATACGAAATGATCGTCAAAAACGACGAAATAAGGCTCAAGGATTTCTGAATCGTCAAAAATGAGAGTTTTATTTCTGAGAGTGAGGTAATTTTAAAATAAAGAGTAAATTGGATTCCAGGAAAATATGCTGCAAAAGGATTTTGGTTCTGTTAACATATATTTATATTGTATAACTTTTCGCTCGTGGGCTGCAATAGTGGCACAACTCAAAAAATCGGTTCTGAGATTAATGGGTTTGAAGTTTCGCCTTGTAATGAAATGCAAAATTTACGCGATTCATTGTTGTCACTAAGTTTTAAGTGGTACTAAATGACTCCGTAAGAATTCAATTAATAACAAAGCAAAAAAAGGCTGAAAAAAATATTTTAAAGGCCGGGGCCCCTAATGCCCCTATGACCTAATTGTTAATAACTTGACCCCTTTTTATCAAATCTTCTTCGTTTTTAGGGACCTTTCTTCATTTACCTATCCTCGCCTTTTTACTTTTCAGTTATGACCCTGGATCCCTGGGGACCATTTCAGGGTCCCTTTATGTTTCTGTGATAATAAATTGTTAATAAATTGCTTCCATTTAATTTGATTTTCATTTTTGGGATACCTGTTCCATTTAGATATTTTCGAGTTTTAACATTGCACATAAGACACAGGGGCCTCCTAGGTAATCTTAGGGCCCGGCCCAGGAACCTTTGATCTTTTAGTGCGCCAAAGAAAATAAGAGATATATAAGAAAAGAAAATAAGAAAGAAACATAGAAATACATAGAAAATACAAAGAAAATAAGAAAACAAGAAAGGCTGCTGGAAAGAATACAAATGTGCAATGCTGGAGAGCGCATTAACTCAAAATTCGTATTTTTTTAGTTGTGCCACTATTGCAGCCCACGAGTGTTTTAATAAAAGTGGTAACCTTTTCTGGCACCCTGTGACTTGTCCAGGAATACCTAATTATAATTCCAAACTTGCAAACGGCATAACTAATGTTTTAATAAAGTTGTGCTTTTACAATAAAATCCTAAATTAAGGAGTTGTTCATTTCTAAAAATATCGTTTGTAAATTCCGGTGTCAGTCGATAATTATTCATTTTAGTAACAGAATTTCTCCGTGCCGCAAAGGGTTAAAGGAATTTAGTTACAGGAAGAAACAAAAAACAAAACGATGGTCACTCACCCAGCTATAACTAATAAAAATCATATTTTATCATCTTATAATGCATCAAAATGTTTACCGAGCTATTAATAAACTTATATAGAATTTTTTAAATAAATTTAGAAAGAAACGGATTCAAATTTTGAAACTGAACTAATTGCAGAAATGTGTTCAATCTTGTCAAAATTTCCTTTTGTGTAAGCATTTCAACAATGTCTCTTTACAGTTTCAATCTTTTATTACAAACACAGATGAAGATACATATGATTGGGATGTAGAGCAATATTAGAAGTATATATTGATATTTTAGCATTAATAGACATCTATATGTGCAACATTGGTTGCACGAAGCACGTCACTTTTTCACCCCTTATACTGTTATGTGTACTCTCTTAGCTTTATTAAATACTGAACCGATCTCTTTGAATTTGATCTCTATGAATGATCTCTATAAATTCGAACACTGTATATTTTATCAAAAAATTATTAAAGGTTTGTTTTTAATTGTTTGATTTTGAATACAAAATCAAACAATGATTTTGTGTTCAAAAAACAGAAAATTTGAAAAAAAAATGGTGCGTAATAAGTGTCAATCAAAACAAAATTTATTTAACCCTTTCCGGCGCACTACTCTTTAAAGTTGGAATTTAAAGAAAAACAAAATTAGGCAGTCTATTTAGGCCTAGAAGAGTACACAGGTATTGTTTTGTAAAGACTGCCCAAACCATTTTAATTATACAGCTGTTGCCGAAGTGGTAACCTCCCATAAGTAAAGCATTGATAAGCGCTGTGAGAAGACCATTGCTGTGAAGCGCGTATTACTGTAAAACATTTTACCTATTATTTAAAAACAGTAGAGTTTGATCTCTGTCGTACTGCCATCTAGAACTCATAAGAAAGATTTAAAGTAGCCATTAGAGTAGTTTTTGAAATAGTCACGGAGTTTTTGTGTCTCTAAACAGGGGGAACTTTAGGTGTTGCCTAAAGTTCCCCCTGTTCTGCCTCCTTGTTCATGTAAAATAACTTCACCAACAAAGCTTTATCCTTCGCAGTGAGCATCCTTGATCAAGTTCACGGCTCACAACGGTGAACTAGTTGTGGATTAGGAGCGCAAGCTCTTATAACCGGTTCATTTGCATATTTCCGAGGAAATCGCAAGTACCAGCGCCATCTGTCGGCTGTTTTTTGAATTATTTTTTATTTCTGTCTTAAAAAAATCCCCGTGACCTATGGATGCTAACCCTGCAAACCGTTTTTCATTTCCTTTATTTTTTCGGTTTTTATGAATTTTTAAAGTTTTTGCGGACTTTTTGCTCACCCGGTATATATAATGAATTTTCAAGAAAAACAAGATTAAAAGAAAGAAAAAAAAACTGATTTGAAACAGTTTTGAATAATGTAAGAAATACATCATCATGCCATAAAAATTGCAGTTTAATGGAATAATAACTGATTTTCGATTATTTTAATAGTTACGCACTTTTATGTATATTTTGGTTTCATGCTATTTTTCCTCAAGTATAATTTGAATTTGAGAATCTTCTTTGTCAAAAGAAAAATGAGACCAGCTAATAGCGCTCGCTCATGTACTACTTTATAAGTTTGGCGTCTTGTTTTTCTCTCCTGAAAAAGATGATTAAAAAACAATCTTGAAATTCTCGAAGATTGTTTTAATCAACTTACATTGAGGTTTATTATACAGAGGAAAATCTGTTTAAACAATAGTCCAGGCAATAGAGACCGTATTGGGTCTCTACCTAGCAAAACTCATGATAATTCTGGAAAAATGCTTTTTTTTATGTTTTTTAATTCGCTAAATCCGAATTTTCAACTTCCCACCAAAGTTTTCTTCGGCAACTCCCCTAAAATTTGGTAAAATACTCCCCTCCTCCTCCCCCCCAAAAAAAGTTATTTAAGAAAAAAATCAATTATTATATCATTTTAGTAAGAAAGTATGCAAAAATTTTGAAAGTATACAAAATTTGCCACAAATACGCTGCATGATTAATCTGTCTTTAATCTGAAGACGTAAGATGAACGGGAAGATGGAAGCCTGCCTCTCAACATGCGCCACGGCGCTACATGCACTACGTTATGCAATTCCACTTAAATTCCTGAAATCTGAGGCAAATAGTAAGAAGGACCACACAAACTAGTTTAAAATTACTGTAAAACATATTCAAAGATGTATCAGTGTATGGATGGCTCTAATATGCACGCATTTAGTAAAAACCTCTAGAAGTAAGTAATTTCAACAATTTTAAATTAAATTAAAATATTTATTGAATTAGATTGCATTAAATGAACTTGATGTTCTTTTGTGTCACCTATAGACGACATAAGGACTGAGGAGGTTAACCAATCGCATGATATGTCTTCGCTCTCCCGTTACTCCTCCGAATTTTTCCTGTAAGACTTAATTTATGTTTTCGGATCGCTGAATCCGAATTTTTAACTTCTCACTAAAATCCTCCCTCAAGAAAAGGAAAAAAAAAGAAAAGAAAAGGTAAAATGATACCCAAAATACGTTTAATTTTGGGTATTATAATAAAAAATATTAATTTTAATATATATATATACAGTGGACTCTATCTGAACACTCTAATATGAACACACCGATATTATGAACACTTTTTCACGGTCCCGGCGAAACTCCATAGACTTCAAAAGATGAACTCTCTGTATTCCGATCACCCTTTAATCTGAACACCCCGGTATTATGAACGCTATTTGTGATCCCCCTTTCTACTTCACCTCTCTGTAAACTGAACATGTGTTTGCAATCAGAATTTAAATTCTCCCATCATGGAAATTCAGATAAACTTTTACAGGAAAAGGTTACAAAAAGATTTTGTTGATATTATGAACTTCAATTATTAGGCTGTTTAAATTCTTATTCATACTCCTTGTATTTAACGTGCTCTCTTATATGTAGTTTTCTTCTGTTAACTTTTGTGGCAATTGTTGGTTTATAGGTTTAAAATAATTTTTTCAGTTTGTTCCATAGCGGAAGCCTGTTAGTTTTCTTTTTCTAAATTAAAGTTATCTTCTTAATGTTTATTTCATATTTTTTATCTGAATTAATTTAATTAATTCTTGTGTTACCCATTATTTGCTAAAATATTCTCAAGTACTAAGTGAATAGTAGCAAGTAGTAAGTAAGTAGATAAACTTTTACAGGAAAAGGTTACAAAAAGATTTAACGAACTCTTTCAAAAAATAAACAGACAAAATCACTGCTAGATTTTAAGCATGTACTTGAAGTTGCAATTTGTTTGAATAGTTCTGATAAAATCTTCAGTTAAAAATTCAAAGCACTTGTTGTCAGTTGCTAGCTGTAGGTGAAGCCATTTTATAGTTTTTGATTAATTGGAAACGTTTATGGTAAGTTAAGATAGTCCATTTCCATCTTGCTTATTTGAAATGTTAGTTTTACATGAATTAATGTTAAACACAGCTTAAGCATGATATTTTAAAGATTAATTTTCAAATTTGAGCGATTTCTTTGATTGATCACCTGCTGGGAAAATGGCACTCTAATTGTCATTGCCATGCTTATTATTTTGTTATTATTTAATTTCAGATTTCATTTTTACCCATGATGGGGCATTCATTAAGGATTGTAGCAATCATGTGAGTTTATTTTTAAAACTTAAAAGGGAAGAAATAATATAATAAAAACTTCGTAGCACTGACCTTATTAGATCAATTAATGGCTCGGTCATCCTATATAGTAGTAGTAACCCTTTTCCAACCTACCTCTATTATGAACACGACCATAATCTGAACATTTTTGGCCGGTCTCATGAGTGTTCAGAATAGAGAGAGTCCACTGTATATTTAATTAAAAGTTTTTAGAAAAAAGGAAATTCAGAAAGCAGGCAAAATTTGCTACAAAAAAGATACATGACATCATGACGTAGCATGAACTTGGAGGAGGGAGTCTGCCTCTCAACATCCGCTGTGGCACTGTATCGTCTGCAGCCCCGTGTAAAAGGAGAGGGGTGCGACGGGGGCGGTCACCCCGATCGCGGAAACTTAGGGGGCGCCAAAATTATACTACCAACAGTATTTTTTGGCCTGTCGCAAGAAAAAGTTGGGGGGTCCCCGCCCCAACTTACTAGGGGAGCGCTAGCTTGGGACTTTGCCGCGGGTACAGTTTTCTCTTCGCACGACCCTGGTCGCCTGAGTCAAGGCAATAGAGACCATATAGGGGCTATACCTAGCAAAATTCATGGTAGCTCTAGAAAAGACTTATGTTATGTTTTGTGGATAGCTGAATGAAAATATCTCCCGGCAACTCCCCCCCCCCTCAAACACCACACAAATTTTGATAAAAGCAGAATTGCATAACTTAGTGCACGTAGCACTGTGAGGCAGGCTCCCCCCCCCCACACACACACTCCATTCATCCTAAGTCATAATGTTATGCATCGTCCTATTTTGAAAATTCTGTCTTTTTTCTGAATTTCTAGATAATTTTTCCTAAAAAAATATAAAAAACCTATATTGGCGGTTATTTTACTTTTTTCTGGGGGGGAGGGGGTGAGAAGTAAAAAATTCGGATTCAATGACCCAAAAACATAAAATAAGAATTATTGAAAGTTCGGAGGAGAGAAAAAGCAAATGATGCTCCCCCCTCTCCGTTCATCCTACGTCATCGTATTTCTTGGAAATTTTGTCTGCATCTAAATTTATAGATACTTTTTCGCTAAAACAGTAAAAAATTGAATTTTTTAAAATTTCTTTTGGGGTGCATTTCATTAAAAATTGGGGGAGGGGAGTTTCCGGGAGAAATCTTTGCTGAAAAGATACAAATTCGGATTGACCCCAAAAAAACACAAGCGAAGGGGTCACGAAGGGGTTAAGGGTGTATTCCAATCCAAACTGTTTACTGTCTCATTTATACTTAAATCCATTTTTGCTCTCAAACGTTTCAAACTGGCAATTCTTTTTCTTAGAAAGTACACACTGCGCCGTGCTTGTCCTTTTTATTTTTATTTATTTATTTATTTATTTATTTATTTATTTATTTTGACAATTGCAAAAAATATTGCAAAAAACTGTTGTCAAAGTTGGCGTTTTGAACTGAATTTCCTGAAGAGGGAGATCTGCGAACGAAAAAAATGGTCATACTGAAAAAGTAATTGTTTATAAATCAAATTCTAATGAATTGAGCAAAAAAAAAAAAAAAAAAAAAAAAAAAGAAAAAAAGAAATGACGCGGCTTCTTATACATCTCTTTAAAAATCATCTCAGCAAGTTTCACGTATCTACTTTTAACCCTTTCCGGCACGGGCAAAATCTGTTAGTAAAATAAGAAAATATTTACTGACACCGGTATTCACAAACGATTTTTTTAGATATTTTGAATTCCTTAATTTAAGCCTTTGTTGCAAAAGCAAAATTTTACTAAAATGTTATTGGTGCCGTTTGCAAAATTGGAATTAAAATTAGGTATCCCAGGGGCACAGTGTGCCGGAAAGGTTTAAAAATGTGTCTGAAACTGTATCGAAAATTTTCGAGCTGTTGAAGGTGGAAAAATATTTTTTTCGAATACACCCTTTATTCCTAAATAGATGGACTTCTAAGAATTTTCTCGAAATGGACAGACTCCGAAATTCCCAATTTCTGAGGAATCATACTGAAATGGACCAACTTGGAAAACGGCCAGTTAGAAGGACCGATATATAAGATAAAGATTGCGTTAGGGTGAATTTTGTAGAGGAAACAAATCATAGACCCCGATATCAAATATTAGATCAATAAAGAAATTTCCTATGCAAAAATAATAAAATAAATCGAAGGTTATTTGATGACAGATTTTGGAGGGGAAAGCAATGATTACATTAAAAATCTAATAGACCGCCGCAACAGCCTGATGACCAAACCCAAAGCTACAGGATAAAATTCCATGGATAAACTATAGCGATAAATGAAAGGTCAACCAAATGTAAATTTTCAAGTGGAATTATGCTTAATACAATAAATCATAAAGTCAGGGAATACTTATATTATGGGGATTAGAAATAACGATGCTAATTAATAGCGCACACAGATGAATAAAATGAACTCTTAAAAACAAAATGATCTGTCCAAAATAATTAAAAATTAAAGCAAACTATAAGAAATGATATGAAAAAAATGAATACGTAAGAAAATAAATTAGTTATAAATAATAAATATTAGGGATTGCATGTCGCTCCGAGATCTGTTATCCCTGTTTCCGGATTCGTTCCCTTTTTCATAAAATAGTTTCGGCCCCCTTTTTTATTCCTTGGAACCTTTTTTTTAAAAAAAATCCATCCTATTTTATCGGATTTCTTCCTTTTTATCTCGAAGTCGTTACTTTTCTCTCGGATTCGTTCCATTCTTATCGGAATCGTTCCTTTTATTACGGATTCGTTCCTTTTTTTCTTGAAATCGTCCTTTTTTCTCGAATTCGTTCTTTTTTCTCAAAATCGTTCCTTTGTCGGATTCGTCCTTTTTTTCTTGAAATCGTCCTTTTTTCTCGAAATCGTTCCTTTTTCTCAAAATCGTTCCTTTGTCGGAATCGTTCCTTTTTTTGAAACGATTCCAATAGGATCGAGTCCAAAGAACTCGTTCTTTTTGGTGAACGATTCCGGCTGGTACGGTTCCTTAAAAGGAGCGATATTGCCCATCTCTACTGCGCATGCGTCAACGATATCAAAATTTTGTTTGCAGATTATTTTAACTAAATGTATAGAACAAGATTTGTGAAAGTCGCAAAATCATAGCTTAAAAATTCTGAAAATCATCGTCAATAGAATAAGTTGAAAATCCATTATTCCCAAAATGAAGCAAAAACAAAAGGGCTTGTATCCATAGGTTCATTGATTAGTGTCAATATAGAATACACAATATGGGACGAACTACTACATTTGGATAAAATCCCTCGTCTTCCTTTTTTTTTTTTTTTTTTTTTTTTTTTTTTTTTTTTTTTTGCTTCATTTTGGGAACAACGGATTTTATGCTTATTCTATAAACTATTACTTTCAGAATTTTCAAGCTATGATTTTGAGACTTTCACAAAAGTTGCTATATAAATTTAGCTAACACAACATGAGAATGAAGTTTTGATATCGTTGACCCATGCGCAGTGAAAAATTATTTAGCAAATCTACACATTTATCCTAAAATTTATTTTATTTTTCTCTTATGATTATAGGATACTGTGTGCATATTATTTGTGATATTTTCAGAAAGGAATGTTACTTTAAATTAAGAACTCTGCAAATTATAAGCAAAAAACTTGACAAAATTTGGGACCATTTTTATAAAAACTTTTATTTCTCTACGAGTATACATGCTATTCGCATAAAAATGAACAAAGTTTATTACAATAAACCACTTAATTATAATCTACAGTTTGAGCGCTTTTGCTATATTAGTTCTGACAGGGTTATCCAAAATATATTCATTCTTTTTTAATTTGTTGACGGTCCCCTAAGGAGTTTCGGGAAAAAATCTTCAAGGAAATACACTATATTGCCATTGATTATGGGACACTTGCGATTTTAGACATTTTACTAAATATCTAGAAAAATACATGAGGAATCATCTCGAAACTCTTAGTGTATAAATATAATTGTATACGTCATACATCTCCGTGAAGATTTTTTACCGAAACGCCACAGGGGACCGTCAACAAATTAAAAAAGAATGAATATCTTTTGAATAACCCTGTCAAAACTAATGTAGCAAAAGCGCTCAAACTCTAGATTATGATTGAATGCCTTATTGTAATACACTGTGTTCATTTTTATGGAAATAGCATGCACACTCGCAGAGTAATTAAGGTTTTTATAAAAATGGTCCCAAATTTTTCCAAGTTTTTCCATTATAATTTTCAGAGTTCTTAATATAAAATAATATTTTTTTCAGAAAATATGACGAACAACATTGCACACAGTACCCTGTAATCAGAATTAAAAAATAATAAAAATTGTATGAAAAATGAGTAGGTTTACTATATAATTTTTTACTGCGCATGCATCAAAGATATCAAAATTTCATTTGCATATTATGTTAGCTAAATGTATAGAGCAACTTTTGTAAAAGTCTCAAAATCATAGCTTGAAAAATCTGAAAGTAATCGTCTATAGAAAAAGGACAAAATCCGTTGTTTCCAAAATGAAGCAAAAAAATGAGGGATTTTATCCAAATGCAGTAGTACATCCCATATTGTGTATTCTATATTGACACTAATCAATGAATATATGGATACAACCCCTCTTGTTTTTGCTTCATTTTGAGAATAATGGATTTTCGACTTATTCAATTGACGATAATTGTCAGAATTTTCAAGTTATGATTTTGTGACTTTCACAAAAGTTGCTCTATACATTTAGCTAACATAATATGCAAATGAATTTTTGATATCGTTGACGCATGCTCAGTAAAAAATTATTTAGTAAACCAACTCATTTTTTATACAATTTTCATTATTTTTTAATTCTGATTGCAGGGTACTGTCTGCAATGTTGTTTGTCATATTTTCTGAAAAAAATAATATTTTATCATAAGAACTCTGAAAATTATAAGGAAAAAACTTGGAAAAATTTGGGATCATTTTTATAAAAACCTTAATTACTCTGCGAGTATGCATGTTATTTGCATAAAAATGAACAAGGCTTATTACAATAAGGCATTCAATTATAATCTAGAGTTTGAGCTCTTTTGCTACATTAGTTTTGACAGGGTTATTCAAAAGATATTCATTCTTTTTTAGTTTGTTGACGGCCCCCTTTAAAGTTTCGGGAAAAAATCTTCACGGAGATGTATGACTTATACTATTATATTTATACACTAAGAGTTTCGAGATGATTCCTCATGTATTTTTCTAGATATTTAGTAAAATGTCTAAAATTGCAAGTGTCCCATAATCAATGGCAATATAGTGTATATGACTTGTACTATTATATTTATGTGCTGAGAGTTTCGGGATAATTCCTCATGTACTTTTTTCGAGACATTTAACAAAATGTCTAAAATCGCAAGTGGACGGTCATCAATGGCCAGGTAGTGTATTGCTATTGCTGCGAAGCTGAATCAAAATCAGGCGACTGCCACATGTATGGCATCTATACCTACAATGCCCATTGACAAGACGATATCTGCCACTACTGTGTGCCAAATACAAGAATGAAATGTATGCCCCGGTAACACTAGTTGGTGTTATTGTATTCGTGTGATCCACGATTTAAGCGTTTTCGGCAACATATCATTTGGACTGTAGGCAACGTTATATTCACGGCTTGTCTGAAATTTGCCGTTTAAACAGATTGCCATTGCGTATGTATCTTAAGAAAAGTAAGCCGACGCACTTGGCCGCAGAACATCACCGAACATGATGCATCTTTGCGATATCACACAGATCTGCACAATTTGATGGATGAAGTCCTAGTCTCCACAGTTAGATTGTACGCCGTTGCAGTTGATACTGCTTTCATTTTAATGGATGAAAATTAACTGTCCTCTCGAAGACTACCTGGAGTGAGGAGGGGTTGCGCTTATGTAGCTGCCACCGTACTCCTCAGACCTTAATCTTTATTGAAAATCATCGGAATGCTGTCGTCCATGCTGTGTGTATACGTTTTCCGCCCCCAACCACTCTAAGAGCATCGCAAACAGATCTACATTAGGAATGGCGATTATTTGACTCTACGTTGCTTGATCACAAGGAAAGCGTGGTCAAATGCTGTAAACTTTTTATGCAGGTGAGGAATTTTCACATATCCTATTAATGTCTGTTTTGTTTATTTATTTATTTATTTTTTATTTAAACATGTTTTTGTTGATGTGATTTCATATTATAATTAAAAAAATTCAATATTATTTTCATCATCCAATGTAATTTTTTCTTTTGACTCATGTATAAATACATTTAATACTTGCCTGCTGAATTTCGTGTCAATTCAAGCAGTATTTGTCAGTTTTAGGGTTCCGTACTTAAAAAGGGATAAAGGAACCGTTATACTACCTCTTCTACTTCTTGTCTTTCTGTCATGGCAACTTTATTCGTAAACTATAGAACGATTTCGTTTTTAATTTTTGATTCCCCTCAATCCCCCCGATTGAGGAAAAGAGCGCCCTCAATCGGGGTATTTGTAAATAAAGATTTGACATTAAGAGAAAGCATTGAACAATTGGATGGATTAATACTTTTTACCTTATTAATGAATTCATAAGAATTTTTTACTGTATGAGAAACAGGAATGCATAAATGAGAAAAAATGGATGTTAAAAATCTGGCAAAAGGACAAGTAACAGTACCAATATTAGAGTCATAAAGTTTTAAGGGAATATTGTTTTTGTGAACTTTAGGTAAAGAATAAAAATGAGCACAAATGGGTGCAGAAGGAATAACATAATGTTTAGTGTTGTAATTTAGAACAACATAATTCTTAACTGCTTTTGTGAGAGTGCAAAGATTCGAATTAGCAGGATCTTTTTTGACTTCAAGTAAAAAACTCACTGGGCACTAAAGGATTTAAAAGCTAATGAATAAGACATTAAATGACGACTTCATTAATAATAAAGATTACATTTCAGTAGAAGAAATTTAGCTTAATTGGAGCTTAAAATTATTTTGAAATTGTATTTTGTTGTTTAGTGCAAATTCTTATATTTTTTTAATTAAATATTTGAAGCAAAACAAATAAATTTGTTTGAATGAAACCTGTAATTAATTTTGTCTTTTATTTATTATATTTTTTTATTTATTGTCTTCCCATTATTATACTACTTAATGTATTTTTTAATTTATTTTGAATTAAATCTGTTATTTACTTTATCAAAAATTTTATTTTTATTAGTATTCTTTTTTTTTATGATAGACTTTTAACAAAATTTTAAATACACTTAATCCTCTTCCAACTGCCTGTGGTAACGCGAAGATATTAAATAAATAATGTTAGTTGTTAATCTTCGAGAAAAAGTTATATGTATGAATAATTCAGTAGATTAATGTATAAAATTGAAACTGGTG
This sequence comes from Maratus speculifer, assembly GCA_964019185.1. Lineage (NCBI taxonomy): Eukaryota > Metazoa > Arthropoda > Arachnida > Araneae > Salticidae > Maratus > Maratus speculifer. The sequence goes on along the minus strand of OZ025293.1, from coordinate 23,903,153 downwards.
TTATACACAATTGAAATGAAAAAAACTTCTTTAAACACCATAAAATAAGTTAACTGCGCTCTATAAGTTATAGCGCAGTTAACTTATTTTATGGTGTTTAAAGAAGTTTTTTTCATTTCAATTCAGTAGATTATCTGAAAAGTTTTAAAGTATTTTCATTTGGCATTTCAAATGTGAATAATAAGAGATTGACCTTAATTTAAAATCCAGAATTTATTCAGAAATTATTTCATAATTTTAGTTTGCAATAAATTTATATATATATATATATATATATATATAGTATATTATTTCATTTTTATCTTATACATATGGTTTTCCATGTTGAGTGTTTAGCACGATACATAAAGAATTGTGTTCTAGTAGAAAAGGATGTCTTGAGGTTTGCAAGGTTTAATTTCGTCTTAATAATTTGTTCTTCCACGGGACCAAAATGGAGGGATAATAAATGATTTTCAGATGCCTTTTATGATGTTTAGGATTATCTACATTTCAATATTTATTCTGAAGGTTCAAGGCAATATGAGCAAAATTCGTTGTGTATTTTCATAGCAGAATTCAATAAGACAATGAACAAATTGACGGATTTACACGTTTCGAAGATTGAAGATTGCGAAAAACATTTTTAGTGAAAACGTTTGTCGTCTGTATGTATGTGTGGCTGTCTGTCTCTAAATGCTCTAATTCCCGAACAAAAGGAGATAGAAACTTCAAATTTGGTGTGTAATTAGTGTAAAACTAATGAGAAGAAGCTTATTAAATATTAGTAACATCGATTACCCGAAACGATTTTTTTCGGACTCTCGAAATATTCGTTCTGATGAAAGGTACATAGAAATTTTCAAAAATTTCTATTTTAAGAGAGTGAATGCGAAATAAAATAAAAAATCAAACATTTTGCATAAAGAAGGAAGTCGATCAGATAATTAGATGCTGAGATTTTTAATCTTAATTTGTGCACTCTTCTATTTTTTGTTACCCAGTATCTTATTAAAGTTTCATGTCAAATAATCATGTCTAATTAAAAAATTAGAAATGAGACGTTTAATTTGTGGCAGTAAACTGATGTTTAATCTGATTATCATTTTTGATGTTATAAGGATGCTTCTTTTATGCAATTTAGTAGTACTTGATTAAACCGTAGAATAAAAATCTATTACCAAACTATAAGATTAAATGCTAATTATGTCTTATCATAAATGTCACATTCACTTGACAATAAACACGTTACACGTGTTTGTTACGTCATCAAGTAATTTTTAATTCGACGTTTTATTTCTGTTTTTATTAATATTTTATTAATTTATTTGTTTTTCGTTATTAGAAAAACATATGCCACTTTGTAAAATTTACAAGTAGTTAGGCGATTTATACAGTTTGGGGGAATTGGCTGACGGGATAATCAAGTAGTACTCGCATTTCAGTAATAGAGCATTTCTGTGTATTAAAAATATTGAAATATACGTTTTAAATGTTATTTTAGAATTGCAATGCATTTTATAAATATTTTACACATTTTATGATTTATTTTTTATACTATGTATATCCATGATGCTTAAGTATTGCGATGGTCCCCAACGACTAGCTTTTCATTGATATGGTTTTTAATGTGTTTTACCTAAAAAAGCTTATAAGTATTTTCAATGCGCGTACTTTTTATGCAATGAGAAGGGGTAGTGTGAAAGAAATACTCAAATGCGATCAATGGCCCGCTCAAAATGATGCAAATAATGGCAGGTTGAACAATATAAATACGATAGGTACTTGGTGTGTTTTGACTGAAATCGAATGCTGGACAATTCAGTATGGATGAGTTATTGCTATTTTTAGGCACATTTACATACTATTTATTCATTTAAAAAATGGTCTGTCATATTGGCTTTCAATTTTTAAATAATTACCAAGCCTAAAACAGTATACATAATATGTATACTTTGGCGATTCATTATTTGGAAGTTTATCGTTTATTGAAAAATTTCCAAAAATTTTAAGGTATTTTAATTACATAAAATTGATTCGTATTATCTGCGTCAATTTCAAAATGTACTTCTTCAAACACTTTTTTCTTAACAATCTACATTATCTGCATGTATCAGCATATTTGGAATTTGTATCTCATTCAACTAAATTGTTAAGCATTGTTTGCGTTTGAAGTTACTTCTTTCATATCTTAACATTATTCTTGTTCAAAAACAGGTTTATCTCTACACTGAAGTTCAATAACCAACGCGTTAGCAACACCAAAGCTAAACCAAATCAGAAATGTAATAAATATGATTCATTCTGACTTGTTTCACTATGGAATTCATTGTCACATGTTTGGGACTAATATAATAGAATTCTACAAGATTAAAATTAATCCGACTTGACTAAATTGACATAGGCACTCTGTAATTGGCTTTAACTCCATTTGTTATTGACGAATCTTATCCGTGATAATGAGCTATGGAATATAAGCGGGATTTCCATAAGAGCTACCACATAAGAACATTCTGAGGGCGAAGTTCAAGGAGCGAAAAAAATAAGGTTTTTGGGAAAAAAAAGTTCATAACTTCGTCAATTCTCCAGATATCAAATCCAATTAAATTTTTCATAATTGGTCTTAATATTATATAAAACTTTTGTATTTACAAGATTTTGATAGGACCAACTCTTGCCGCAAAAAAAAAAAAAAAAAAAAAAGAAAAAAAGAAAAAGAAAATAAAAAAAGGGTAGAAAAAGTAAAAAATCTATAACTTCGTCAATTCTTAAGATATGAAATCCGATTAAATTTATTTTACATTTTCTCAATAATATCTACAACTTTTATACTGACAAGATTTTTATGGAACGAATTCCTATAACAAAAATAAATTAAACAAAAATAAGAATTGAAGTAAAAAACCCTGAAATCAAAAATGCTTATAATCTGGTTCAGTTTAAAAATCAGTTTTTATTTTAAACGCATCCATATGGCGGACTCTCTTTTTTAGGAACGATATAATGTGACGTATTGGAAAGTTTTTTGATAAAGGTGGAATATATTTTAAAAATGCTGCCAAAGTTGACATTTAGAACAGTAATTGTGATTGAAAAATTGAGGAAGTATTCAAATAACAAATTGCTTATTTTATGACTCTTTTTAAATCCACTTTTAAATCCATTTCTAAATTAAAATAGATATCAAATCAGTTTAAAGTTTATATTACTTCTAAAAAATGTGCCAAACGTTTATGCATGACAGATTTTTGATAAAGTTAAAAATGGGCTCAAGGGAAGAAAAAAGCAGGGTTTTTGGGAGAAAAAATCATAACTTCTTCTATTTATTAGATATCAAATCCAATTAAATTTTTTATAAATGTTCTCAAAATTATCTAAAACTTTTGTATTTACAAGATTTTGATAGGAACAACTTTTACCGATGAAAAAAATTAAAAACAAAAAGAAAAAAGGGGGTGGAAAATGAAAAAAATCCATAACTTACTCATTTCTTAAGCAATAAAATCTAATTAAATTTATTTTACATCTTCTCAATAATATCTATGACTTTTATATTAACAAGTTTTTCATAGGACCAATTCTTATAGAAAAAACAAATTTAAAAAAATAGGAGTTAGAGAAAAAAACTCAACTGTATTCTGATAACTGATCTGATTCCAAACTGCTTATATTCTGAATCATTTTTAAATTCACTTTTGATTTTAAACGCATCATAATGGCAGATCCTCCTATTTCCCCCTAATCCTAAGGGCAGATCCCCCTAAGTTCAAAAGATTACGTAATCTTTTGAACTTAGGTACTAAATTTCGTATTAACAATAAATTAAATCCAATAAAGTCATTCAATACTTTTAAAGCTGATTTAAATGCTTTTATATTAAATTTAAGTTACAGATACAATACACCTATCCCCCTCTTTACAGATTGGAAATTGCATATTTTAAATGATTTTAAATCTTTCCAGGATTGTTTTCTAAATAATTCATCTTATAATTATCATTATTTCAATAAGGATTTTAGAAACGAAATAGTCAAATTAAAACAAAATTTTGTTTTTTGTCAAGTTGATAAGGCCGCCGGTAACTTTGCAGTAATTTGAAAAAAGTTTTATGCGGAAATGCTTAATGCAGAGTTAAATAATAGTATAACCTATAAAATTTGTAAATCTTCTGTACAAGAAATTATTAATAAACATCTGGCTTTCTCTAAACAAACCAATATTCCATTCCCACGTAATAAAAATCCGTCATTTCCGTTTTTATTTCTTACTCCAAAATTCCATAAAGTACCGACTAAATACAGGTTCATTTGCAGTAATGTTAATAGTATAGGTAATAATTTTAATAGGAAATTTGAGGATTTATTTAAAAAATTTTTGAAAATGCTGAAATATAAATATAAAGACAGTAACTATTTTTGGATTATTTCTAATAGTTTTGAAATTGTTGAAAAATTAAAAAACAATAAAATTCATTCTATCCATACATATGATTTCGAAAATTTATTTACCACCATTCCTATTAGTAGTTTAAAGGATGCACTTTTAAAAACAGCTGAATTGGTTTTGGATGGTACTGATTTTAATTCAAACTTGTTTTATAAATTATGCCGGTTTTGCCTTTATAATAATTATGTTTATACTGGTTCTAAAATATACCTACAAATTAATGGGATTGGTATGGGTACTAGTTACTCATCCACTGCAGCTAACTTATTTTTATTTTTTTATGAATTTCAATATAGTATAAATAAAGCTGATCTAAAATTTTTTGCTTATCGATACATTGATGATTTGATCGTTTTGAATATTAATTCTGATTTAAATGAAATTTCTCAAGAAATTTATCCTGACTCCTTAGTATTAAAAAAAAACTAATAAAAATAGTTCGGAGGCTGATTATTTAGATTTAAAAATAAAAATTTTAATAGATAACAAAATGCAAATTTCTATTTATGATAAGCGTAAAAGCTTTTCTTTTACAGTTAATCAGCTCGTATACTGGTCCTCCAATATTTCAAAACGAATCTACATTAACATTATAATCAGCCAAATTTTCCGATTTTATAGAATCTGTTCAGAAAAATATCTATTTCATAGTGAGCTTTTTCAATTTAAAAGTAAACTTCATTATAAAAACAATATTCCTCTCAAGTTCATAAAAAAGTACTCTGATTTTGCAGATTCACTACATTTTTGATCGTTTGCTACTCAGTGACAGCTAAATGACTTGTATTACCTAAAGCCTGCTTAAGGACGGTTTTATGATGATGAGCTGCATTGGGTGGCAACAGACCTGGATTGTTTTTGGATTGATTTGGAATACGGTTTCTACTTTGTTCTGTTTAATTTGTTTTGAGTTGTGGCATTGCAGCCAAGTTGGGGATGTGGTTTTTATTCAGAGAACATATTTCTGCATCGTTTACAATGTTCCAGGTGAGACATTCGTTTACTAATGTGGCGTAGGGTCCGATGGGGGGGGGGGCGCGTGCATTATAGCCATCGGGTGTTTAACATCTGATTTTTTGCTATTCACCGCTCTGGCCGAAATCCACTGCCACTTAAATATATTTTGTTTTTGTAAACTCGAATGTTCGGCTGCTTTTGTCTAATAAAACCCATCGCTGACGAGGCTGGCAGCCTATTGTTTTTGTATCTTGATTGTTGAATTTTTAATTTTAAGGGAGTTTTTGTTTTGTGAGGAGGGTGTGCTAGTTCTTGCTAAATTGCTAAATTTGAAAGTATATATATAATATATATATATATATAACAATAATTTCTGAAACAAATACAGTGAGCAAAAAAAAGGGGGATTTGCATGCAGACGATTTTTTGCATAAGTAACCATAGAAAGCAAATTCGATACTATTCTCATAATTATTCATTTTTATTTAAAAGAGAAGAAAATAAAAATAACTACCCATTTTCTTTAAACAGTAATATTACACATTTTAAGAATAAATTAATATTTTCTCATACCTAAAAAGTATTTGTACACGAAGCATTGACTGTTAAAAAAGGCATTAAATGTGAACATTATGCAAATGTTTAGCATATCAGTCTTGCAGTACATTAGCCCCGCACTTTAAATTCATGTAATATATTAACTGGAGCAGGGATTTTGGGGAGTTTTTGTTCTAATGGTTCCGAAAACGTGTGAATTGTCTGTTGCTACCCGCGAGAAGATTATATTTCTTAACAATTCTGGATTAAGTTACTGAGGAATAGGTAAAAAATTAAATCTAAACATTTCTAGTGTTCGTTATGTAATTAAGAAAAAAAAAGAAACTGGTTCGACAATAAATAAGCCCCGATTTGGACGCCCAAGAAAGCTAAATACCAGGTAAAGGGGAGCAATCAGCAAAGAATCTTCGAAAAACCTTTTTCTAAGTGCTCGAGAATTGGATGTTGATGTCGCTTCAACTTTGGGAACAATAGTTACACCACAATCAAATAGAAATATTCTTCATGATAGAAATATGCAAGGAAGAGCTCCTCGAAAAAAACCATTTATTAGTGAAACAAATTGGGTGAAAATATTTGAATTCGCAAAAGCTTATGTCAGCAAACCACTAAAAATTTGGAAAACTGTTACTTTTTCCGATGAAAGCAAGTTCAATATTTTTGGCTCAGATGGTAAGAAAACTGTGTGGCAAAAGCCAAATAGTTTTCTTCAAATTAAAAACTTGAAACCAACTGTAAAACATGGCGGTGGTCATGTAATGATTTGTGAATGCATGTCTTTTAACCGAGTTGGCGAAATGACTTTTATTGAAGGCAATATGAATGCTAAATAATATATTAATATATTGCGAGATCATTTATCTGATAGTGCTCTGAAATTAGGGATTCCTAATTCATCTTATTTCCAACAGGATAACGATCCGAAATACACTGCATATATTACGAGGTTTTGGTTGCTTTATAATATAAAAAATCAATTGAAAACGCCACCACAATCACCAGAACTTAATCAGATTGAAAATTAATGGAATATTTTGGATGAGAAAATAAGGAAAAAGAAAATTTTTAACAAATCAGAACTTAAGCAAGATCTTAGGGAAGGATGGCTACAAATCAGTGGTGAAACATGTTAGAAATTAATAGAATCAATGCCCAGACGATTACAAGCTGCAATTGAAGCAAAGGGCATGCATACTATTAGTACTGTTTTTAACTTATTTGCTAGTGTTCAAATATTTTTTGGCAATACAAATGCTACTTTTTTATGTTTTCAAATTTTAAATATAATTATTAAGGCAGATATTAAATATGTTTATTTGTTTTGTAAAAGTGTTGGTACTTTTAATTCTTAGTTACATTTTATTTATTTATATATATGCTACATTAAATTTACCTGGTGTGCAAATACTTCTTTTGCTCTCTGTAAGCCTTAATGCTGATATGCGTCATCCAAGAAGTACACTCAAAGGGAATAAATTAAAAAAATTTATATAGGAAAATCCTTACTTTAGTTTCTTTCATTTTAGCAGTATATGAATTCTGAACATTTTCAGTGTTTAGTGGTCTAAATTCAAAGAATATTAACCGATCTTCATGATACTCGTACTAATACTCTTTGCGTACGTGAATTAAATTTATGCGAAATAATTATGTCAATGAAACCTCTAATACAAAAATTAAATCCGTCATAGAATATCTGCAGTCAGTTTTAAAACTAACAATGCGCAATCCCATGTGGCAAATAATGTTTAAAATGACTTTGATCTTGCTCTTCAGAAATGTCAATTATTGAACACATTTTTAAATACAGTCAAACGAATATATCATCATGCATTTCTCATGTCTACCACATGTAATATATGGTGATGCATGCCAGCAGAGCGAATGAAAATATATTTCTATTCTTCCTTCCCATGTAATAGAAGTTATAATCAGACATGAAAACTGCACAAAATACAAGCTTCGAATTTTGCAGACCGAAAACGACTATTATTTTAATCATTTTATGTGTGTCATTTGTGTTTTTAGACCAGAAAATATAAATTGTAAATCTCTTTTGCTTCAACTGTTGCATTTTGGATTACTAGAAGCGCATATTATATTTATAAATTATGCTAGTAAAACCCGCGCATATTATATTTATTAACTATGCCAGCAAAACCCGCGGCTTTGCTCGCGTAATAGTTGAAATATGCCAAGTGATACTCCTATGTCTGATTTTTATTAGAAGTAATAATGTATTAAGGCATAATTCAAAAACTTCCATTTAAGCTACAGTTTGACTAAATTTTATAATTACATGCATTATTCCGAAATGAGACAAAATAATACGAAGAACTAAAGATAATTCTAAGTAAAAGGTAAGTTAGAAAATATTTTGTAATTTTTATACTCACTTCATACGTTTAAATCAGTATTCCCCTGAAGTATTTATTTTTTGAACAATCTTTGTATGCATTTACGTATTAAAATAAAGCATCATGTCAAAATTAAAGTTCATTTTTAAGGGTATATCATCTCTCCAGGGGTAATGGCACTACCATAAAATGCCTATGTTGAAAAAGAAACTGTCATCTTTAATTTGCTAATATTAATTTTGAAATCAGTTTTATATTTCTTAATATTCCATAGAAACGTAATTTAGAAAAATTTTAAAGGCTTTTTTACAATATTTATTGTTTCTGCTTAGCCCAAGTGGTAGCGGTAACGGCATAGAGAATAGAAGATTATGAGAATGTAGGATCATGATAATGATCTATGTAAGATCAGAGAGTGTCTCCATTGGTTCGAAACCATCACTTTTATAAACTTCTTGATTTATTTCTTATACTTGACATACCTCTTATAATTTTATATTCTTCTTCAGCTTGCACAGAAATTATAATTTACGAATTTTTTAGAATGCTTTTCGCACCGCTCCTTTGCTTCACAACTTTTAATTTCAAATTTACTACCGACAGTTTTTAGAAGACATTTCTATTTTGTAAGTAACTACCATGCCAAATTTACAGTTCTTAGACTACTTGATACAATAAAAATCCCCATTTTGAACATTTTTGGATCGTGCACCCTCTGTTGATAGAGTCACCAACAAAAATGAAATGGGAGGGGGGAATTTTCTATATTTGTGCTACAACCCAATATGAGAAATATCATTTGAAAGCTCTCTGACCATTATTTCAAATTTAAAACCTCCAACGCCTCTGAGATCATATCTCAGCAGCAAGTTTAGGCAGAAGTGGTAAATTCAAGATAACACACCTACTAAAATGTAGTTAATAAGAACTCCATTCATTTTACAGCTATTTTTCTATTATGTCGTCATCATCGACTTTGAACAGGATAATGTAAGATTATACGAATAAGGCAACAATTATGGATGTTTGGTTAGATATATATGTATATTTTTAAATCTATACTAGATGTGCTTTGTTTAATTCAAGTTATCTTTAGAGAAAGCAACCAGTATAGTGGGCGAAGACTGCTAGTAGCTATATATAATAGAAAAGTATGACTGGGTAAATGAAAGACATAAATAAGTGACATAAAAGTTCTAAGAGATAGGAAGCCTAAATAATATTAATATTGCTAATCTGTAAGAATCTTTTTTTTTTTTCATCTTACCATTATCTATGTATAAACACTTCACTCACAAGGAAGGTCTCCATACTGGGCATACTCAGAATTTTATGAAAAAAATACTAATTAAAGTACTCATGCGTGTAATAAAGGACCAGTCAAAATTAGCGGCGGAATCACATTAGATAGTATGTAAAAAAATAAAATATTTTCGAATATTTGGCGTGAAAAGACGAAAGCTTCACACGATTTGGCGAGCAGCCCTTTTCCTCGCCAAAAGCAAACGATTATATTGCAACTTAAAACTGTTTGATATTTAGAATGCGTGTAAATGGAGTTTAATGAATTAAAACATAAACAATGGGAGACTTTAATATATTATATACATATTGTATTACATATATATTATTTGTTGAAGTAATTATTTAATTAATCATTGAAAAAAATTTTCATAGTTAAAAATGAAATCATATTGAGAAAAAATATCTTCATACATTTAAACGCATTCAAAAATAAAAGCCAGGTGTTTCCATAGCAACAAAATCGACAATTTTCAATTGGATTTTGAGCTTGAAAGAAATTTAATTTAAATTATGAATTTCGTTTTAAATCTCAAATTTTGATGATTAAATTTGAATACAAATACATATAAATATCGATATAATAAAATTATACTTAAAACAATCCAAAATTAAAAGTTCTTTAAATTAAATTTATCAAAACAAGTACAACATGAAACTTTTTTTTCTTGAAATGTATTTGACAAAAGTATGTTTTGAAATTACATTGCTTCGGCAAGCGGCGATAAATAGCCAAATAACGAATTTTTCATTAATTTTTTACGGATACTGAAAGGAGCTTCGCCGAATTTTTTTATAAACGTATATATCCACACGAGAAGAACATTCTGTAATTTTTTCAAATTTTTGGGGGTATGCCCGTATGGAGACCTTCCTTGTGAGTTCTGAGACTAAAATGTAATGCTTATTTAAACTTCTTTTTTTTTCATAAAACTAAATTCAGCGTAGTAATAACCTTTTTTTCAGTGTAGCTAACACAAAACCTTTGCTCAATGTTTAATCTTGGCATTGTTCTAAAGGAGCTTGTGTAGAAAGGAGCAGTGAAATTTAGAAAGCCGCTTTGGTTCGTGACTCGTTTTTCCAGATAGGTTTCTCATTAACTTTTAAATACACAAGAGTCGCAATGAATGACCCACTCAATTCAAACGATTCGCGAACCCCCTAGCACTTATCAAGGATTCACATGCTTAAGGAATTTAAAAAATATAGACGTTTTAATAATAAAAATCGTAACGCGATGGCCGTTATATCCGAATTAAGGAACGTTTTGCATCAAATAAGGCAAATAATACTTTTAAAAAATCCTGGTAGTAATAAATTACTGCCTGGATACTACCTGGATAATTTTTTTTAATTCCTTATGAACCCTGATCATTGTTATTAATTTAAATTAAAATAGTATATTTGCAATAGTATGAAGTTTATTGCTTTTATACTGCAACTAGGTATTCCTTTACACAAATATTAAAAGTTGTTGTCTAAGTTGTCCGATGGTATGCAGAGTACGCCACCCCCGTAATTATTTATGACCACACCGTTCTGGTTTGAAGGGTTAATATCTCGGCTAATTACCTGCGAATCTTTTTAAAAATCTTAATTAACAATGATTTTATACTTCTGCTACAATAGGTACCTCCACCACTCCTCAATACATTTGCTATATGTCCACAAATCGAAATTTGTGTGTAACAGAAAAATGTGCTTTTCTCAAAAAATATGCGATCTAGAGTAATAGCTATAGTTTTTCTGCAAAATTTAAAGTAACATCTATAACCTCTGTTTTACATAATTTTAGTTTCAATAGATTCAGAATTAGATGGGGGAGGACATATTTTTGGTCTATATTTTCGACGATATCTCTAAAAAATATAATATCTAAAATTAAAATAGCGTGTCAAAAGCTGTAACAAGATATCCCACACGATATTTAAAAAAAAATATTTTTTTTCTTCAAGTAACTTAATTAGCCCCCTACCCCTCTTCAATATCTTAGTAAATGTTTAATAAACTGTAAATATGTGAGTCAATAGTCTTTTATTACTTCCTCCAATTTAAGATTTCCACGTTTCATAGTTTATGACTAAATTGACTGTGACAGACGGTCAGACACAAAAGGGAGTGATCTTATAGTGCTTCTGTTTTCACTTTAAAATAAGGAACAATAAAAAAACTGCATATAAGAGTAAGAGAAGTAAAAGAAAACAATATTTTATAGTTACCATATAATATATTATTAGAAACTTATTTGCGTTATTAGTTGAATACAAGTTGTAACAATTTTGCACAATTGTTTGTTGTACAATATATAATTTCTTTTGTATGTTATTTCAAAATAGTTTCAGGATCCTATATAATTTTGTTTTATTTATTTTGTAGATTATTTAACCTATGCAAAATAAGAGTGTTCCAGATCCTGGAAATGACACTTTGTGACACTCCAATGGCTTGCGCTACTTCGGCTTGAGTTTGGCCCCCTTCTAACCTACCAGCAATTCTCCAAGCTTCTGAATCTGTCAAATGACTTCGTTGAGACATCGTACTCATCGAAACAAAGCAATCACTGAATGCCGATCATCCTTGTCTTCATTCTCTTTTATCCAGTTGAAAGTCAAATTTCATTCGCTGCCGCTGAAGCGACGTTTTTGACGTCGAACTCAAAATTTGCATACTCCACAGTTTGAAAACCAGAAAAATTTGCATATGTGATTCTCTTCTTCTATTTTCGGCAAAAAAAAATTCGTTTATATCTTTATTTTATATAAAACTTCAAATATCCTTTAATTGTTTTGAGCAGTGTATTATTTCAATCGATCCAACTTTGAACTCCAATTAACACTATAACTAAATTTTGTTCCTTAAATCCCTTGGCTTCTGAGGTCCTCATATGTTATATCCGCTATTTTGCAGACTAATGAGCAACTTATACCTGCCAAACTTTCGTTATTATTGATACGCTTATTACGTACCATCAGAAAACCTAACTATAACAATAGTATACAATACCATAAATAAGGATACTTGATGTGAACATCTATATTCTGAGAATTTTAGGACGGGAGTAACCTTTTTTAGAGGGGACCATCGACAATTCACGGAGAAGGTTTTCGACATGGTTATTGGTCGAAATGGTGAACGTGTAACGAAGAGGATATTACGTGTATGCCTTCTTGGCGATAAGACTCATAGTTTGGTGAAAAAAAAATTTCTGGTTTTTAAAAACTACTTTATAAAAAAAATTGAAAAACAATTGCTAAGTCTCATGCTGTCAATTGTAATCTGATACCACAGTTTTTAAATTACGAACTATGATATTTCATAAATTAACTCTTGTTTTAACTTTTTTAGTGATTAAAGAGAAGATTCCAGATAAACTTTATAAAAGGGAAAACCTGCCAAAATTAGTGAAATACCTGTGGAAGGAGGTGCGATCAAACAAGAGAGAAGAAATGGTCGTGATTTTGTGAAGCAGATTACTCCCAGGGACCTCATATAAAATGTAACAGATGCAGAATTTATAAGTAATAACTATTTTAAGTAAAATTTATACTGATTAAAAATTACTCTATAATGAAATTTATCAACCAGGAGAGAAATTATGTGGATACTTCCGTAATCCCCAAAATGAACTTAAAAATATGTTAATTGCTTCATCATTCGTTTCTAGACTACATTGTATACAAATTTTCTTTCCTATTTTACGATTTTCTATGTTACATATTTTGCATATATATATGTTTAAAAAGACTTTTTATAACCTAATATGGATAATAGAATGTATTTCTTTTAATCTAATAATAATCTTATTTATTTTCACTTTTGTTTTTTAATTCTGTTTTATTTGATTTGATTATTTTAGAGACAACAGCAAGAAGTCAAGGTAAGAAAATAAATGAACTTAATTAACCGTAGAATTCTCTTGATAATGCATGAATCGATGAAAGCAGAACAAACTTATCCGATCGCAAGTAGCCTTTTGAGAGCATTTAGAGGAAAACCTTAAGCTGATGCAAAGTAATTACTTCCAGCATTGTGCTACAGGTGCACCTATTTGTGCTTAAAAATAGGAATAGTTGTGAAAACATAGTCATCATGTCATGCCATGTCTCAATTTAGACGAATGAAAATTATCTGCTTTATTGTGTCCGCAAATCTATGAGACATTTCGGGATTTATTGTAAGTCTCGCAAAGAGACATCTAATAATATTGATTTACAGGAAGAATTAGGTATAATACAGCCTAAATTTTCATGTACTCCGCTATATTTCTACTAACATAAATGGAATAAAAGTCCCAGTACGAAATACTTGAAATATTTGTACAATACAAATCCAATGAAACTAAAAAACACATAATATTTCATTTGAATTTATGTATATCTACACCAAAATAAATAGAATAAATTATTACAGAATGCTTCAAATAAAATACAAACATTTAAAATGCAAAGGTACGGAAAGCACTGAAAATAGACGGTACTTCAAAATACTGAATCAATCTTTCCGAATGATTCTTTGTTGTAATTCCACGCATCTTAGAAATGCAATTGCTACAAGAACACAAACAGGTTCATTTACTGTGTATTTAATAATTCGTAATTCATTAAGTTAAACACTTATTTACAGCTTGTAATCAATAATAACAATGATAAAGGAGAATATAAAATATACTTCATAGTCTAAAAATTTTCATCTATCATTCATATACAGGGTGATTCATAAAAATGTAGCCAATAGTCCATTACCTTATATTTTGCCCCTAGACACATGTTTCAGGATATAAAGTTTCATAAAAGGTGGAAAATTTGATGACATAAGTTACAACCCCTTCTGGGGGGGGGGGGGTCTATTTGACAAAATACACAAACTGAATTTTAACGTAGTGTAAAAGTTCCAATTACGAAAATCTTCTTTTTCCATTCCTAAATTAAAAAAAAAAAATCTATATTTATCTTTGTGCAAATTCACAGAGATACTAAAAGCTAAAATTCTTGACTTGCATCACTTAAGCGTACCCCTGAAAGACATAATATTGATGTATTCGGAATTCTATACAGCAAAAGCGTGAAACACTTTTGTAGCACTAACTGAATATAAAAATCAACACTTGTAAATAAAATCGTTTTCGATTGCATTGTGAGTGTGTTGCGAATGTGCTGTACGAAATAAAAAAGATTGTACAAAATGTGTCGCTAAAAGTTACAACAGAAAAAAAATGTGTTTTCAAAAAATTCATTTTTAAAATTGTGTAATTTTAAAAGCACCATATAGGAAATAAAATTGTTTTACAAGTGTTGTTTCATAGTGTTCTAAATTGTGTGATGTTTACAATTTGTTTTTAATTTGGGGACAATTTTTGAAATTGTTTTACAAGTGTTGTTTCATAGTGTTCTAAATTGTGTGATGTTTACAATTTGTTTTTAATTTGGGGACAAAGTGTTGTGCAGCATAACACTATTTTAAGAAATTATTTTCATACTCACTCTTTACAACACAATTAACAATACAATTTTTAGAACACATTTCTAGATAGCAATACTTTTGCAACATATTAAGAACACATTTCTAGAGAGCAATACTGTTGCAACATATTAAGAACACAATCACAACACTAAAAACGTTTTACAATACATTAACACTAGAACACCCGGAAATTTCACTGAAGATTCATAATAATATTTCACACCATAATTTTTATTCGAAATTATTTAATTGATTTATTTAACGTAAATCTGCGTGTTTGAACTTTAACTTATTTCAAGAAAAAATTTGTGGCTCGAAATGAAATTTAATTACATAGTTGGAGTCGAATCGACTCCTTTCGGGCATTCTAGTGTCAATGTGTTGTGAATTTGCGAACAAAATGTTTTCCGAAATGTGTATTTTTTTTGTGTTTGAGAATTTGCAGTGTAGATAGGGATATATTCATCCACAATATTATACATTATTAAAAGGCGACTTAAGACATGTAGAATATTTAATTACACATGTTAGGGGATTAAAACGCAATAGAAATAGACATAAATTGATGTAATAGAACAAATGTTCAGAGAACAGAATATAAATTAAAAATTTTACAGAAGTTGACTTAAATTTGCGCCACTGACGCCAAAGCAAATTTGCATTCATAGAACAATGTTTTAATACAATCAATCCAATTCATTTGAAGCGATCCTATGTCAGACATCTTGAATTCATTGGCTGCATTGGAAGTTCACCTGACGCGTCAAGTAAACAATCTTACGTAAACGGCCCCATAAATAAATGTCCACAGGAGTGAGATGCTCCGATCTAGGAGGAAATTCTACAGGCCCTTGTCAACGAAACCACCTAATTAGAAACTCTCGATTTAGCAAATGCCTTACCGCAGAAGCGTGGCGAAAGGCAAGGTTTCAATCACAGAATGAAACTGGTCGGCTGAAACTTCTCTATACTTCTCCGTAGTGATTATTCCTTTCAGGGTTACGATTGAGGCACCAGAAAACTACTACACGGCTATCTATACCATGGCAGATCCACCTACATGCTTCATAACTGTAAGGAGATAATCATGATCATATGCTTCTACAAGTGTCCTCTAAACGTGCACAAGTCCTGTTTTGAGTAACAGTGTGAAAGATGATTTTTTTGACCATATAAATGTCTTCCATTTATCAATTGACCAAGTTCAGCAGCACTACTACAAACTACATTTTATATTAACAGCTGTGACAAGTGGTTTGGGAATTACTGTTCTGACGTAAATTTTTTTATTATATAGCTGCTTCCTAACAGTCATTACTGTCACTGGAGAATCTAAAGGCTAATTGAGCTTTGCGGTTACTTTAGCTGCAATTGTTTCCATTTTTTGATATAAAAATCCACTTAAATAATTGCCGGTGCTTCACTCAGCTTCTTCATCCGACAACTATTCTGCTTTGCAGAGATTGTCTTGCCGCGGTGTCGGTGACTTTACACACCTTACCTCTTCAGGTAACCCTGTGATTTTTCAAAATTAACTTTTAATGCAAATTTTAATTCGATTTTTAGAGTTTTTTCAAGTTCTACGTCAATTTTTTTTACATTGAAAATTGAAATTTTCTTTTAAACTTTTAGTCTATTGCTTCTCTCTCTCTCTCTCTTTCTCTCTCTCTATATATATACAGGGTGTATCTAAACTACTGGGCAAAACTTTAAGGGGTGATAGTACACGTCAAGACAAATAATATAAAATGGAAACTAAGGGTCCCAAACGTCTTCCGAATGAGATAGGCGCCATAAAAGTTTAGAGTCCAAAAATTGAAATGATTATAAAAAACGGAAAAATTGGTCGATTCGTTTGCGGTTTTCACAAAAACTTTTCTTTATGTCAGTATTGTCTTAAAAATAAATTATAAAGATAAATTTCAAAAAATGTCGATAGAGGGCGCTTTAGACTTTGGAGTAACGAACAATTATTTTTTACCGTTATTTTTTGCATCTCATTAAATTTTTTCAGAAGTTTAGACATAAACTTAAATTTAGAGCTCAAAATCTGTGGTTAAGTAGCGCAAACTGAACTGTATTCAATGGTGGTGTGTAGGTTCCAAATTCAAACGATTATAAAAAACAGAAAAATTGGTCAATTGATTTGCGGTTTTCACTAAAATTATTCTTTATGACAGTATTCTCTTGAAAATAAATTATACAGATAAATTTAAAAAATATGCTGATAGAGGGCGCTTTAGACTTTGGAGTAACGTACAACTAATTTTTCCCGTTACTTTTTGCATCTCATTAATTTTTTTAGAAGCTTAGACATAAACTTAAATTTTGAGCTGAAAATCTGAATCGTTGAGAGTGGTTAAGTAGCGCAAACTGAACTGTGTTCAATGGGGGTGGGGAGGTTCAAATTTCAAATGATTATAAAAAACGGAAAAATTGATCGATTCGTTTGCGATTTTCTCTAATACCATTCTTTATGTCAGTATTTCCTTGAAAATAAATTTTAAAGATAAATTTCAAAAAATTCCGTTAGAGGGCGCCTCAAACTTTAGAGTAACCAACTATTATTTTTAACCGTTATTTTTTTTTAATGTAAATAAATGTTTTAAAAGCTTAGACTTAAATTTTGAGCTCAAAATCTGAATCGTTGTGAGTAATTAAGTAGCGGAAAATTGAACTGTGTTTCCAGGATGGGCAGGGTAACATTTCAACTTCTGAACACAGTTCAATTTGCGCTTCTTAACACCTCCCAACGATTTAGAATTTTAGGTCAAATTTTAAGTCTAAGCTTTTGCAAGCATTTAATTAGATACAAAAAATAACAGTTAAAAATTGTTGTTGGTTACTCTAAAGCTTAAGGCGCCCTCTAACGGAATTTTTTCTAAATTTATCTTTAAAATTTATTTTCAAGGAAATACTGACATAAAGAATGGTTTTAGAAAAAACCGCAAGCGAATCGATCGATTTTTCTGTTTTGTATAATCATTTGAAATTTGAACCTTCCCACCCCCCATTGAACACAGTTCAGTTAGCTCTACTTAACCACTCTCAACGATTCAGATTTTCAACACAAAATTTAAGTTTATGTCTAATCTTGAAAAAAATTTAATGAGATGCAAAAAATAACGGTAAAAAATAGTTGTACGTTACTCCAAAGTCTAAAGCGCCCTCTATCGACATTTTTTTAAATTTGTGTTTATAATTTATTTTTAAGACAATACTGGTATAAAGAAGAGTTTTAGTGAAAACCGCAAATCAATTGACCAATTATTCTGCTTTTTATAATCATTTGAAATTTAAACCTACCCACTCCCATTGAACAAAGTTCAGTTTGCACTACTTAACCACAGATTTTGAGCTCAAAATTTAAGTTTATGTCTAAATTTCTGAAAAAATGTAATGAGATGCAAAAAATATCGGTAAAAAATAGTTGTTCGTTACTCCAAAGTCTAAAGCGCCCTCTATCGGCATTTTTTGAAATTTATCTTTATAATTTATTTTCAAGACAATGCTGACACAAAGAATAGTTTTCGTGAAAACCGCAAACGAATCGACCAATTTTTGCGTTTTTTATAATCATTTAAAATTTTGGACCTTAAACTTTGATGGCGCCTATCTCCTTCGGATTACGTTTGGGACCCTTAGTTTCCCATTTAATATTATTTGTCATTATGTGTACTATCACTCCTTAAAGTTTTGCCCAGTAGTTTAGGTACACCCTGTATATATAAGTAATGATTTGGATACAGGCCAAACGATTTAGAAATGGATCAATAAAATTCTTCGTAGATACCGATGAACCATTATCTGTGCAGATACCGATGGACAATGCGTAGAAAATCTGATAGAAACCGCAAAAACGAAGGAGGGGGGTTACCATCGGGGGACCAGGCTCGCCGCCAAATGTCGTCAAGTTTGTCCCAGATCTGGCGACTAAAATTACTCACCAAAAGTGACTAAAGCTTGGCGCTATTTCCATTATTTCGCCAAATTACAATAGACTCCCATTGTAGTACAATAGATTTCTTTTTTATTTGCGTTTTTATTTTTATTTCATTTATTTATCTTTTTTTTTTTTTTTTTTTTTTTTTTCAG
Source organism: Maratus speculifer (assembly GCA_964019185.1). Taxonomy (NCBI): domain Eukaryota; kingdom Metazoa; phylum Arthropoda; class Arachnida; order Araneae; family Salticidae; genus Maratus; species Maratus speculifer. The sequence goes on along the minus strand of OZ025293.1, from coordinate 23,883,999 downwards.
TAAGAATTGTGCTATTAAAAACTTGAACAGTTGAGAATGTAATAGGTAACATTTCTTATGAAATCTACCTAAAATGTCAAAGTTTAGTTACCACTATTTTTGAATAATAATTTCATCTAATTTATAAATTCTTGTTTAAGACCGTCTATCCCTCGAGTAATATATATAGAGATAGTTTGTTTAATGGAAATTTGTTTAGACGGTTTTGTTAAGAATAAAGTGCACTTTCTAGTGGTGGAACTGGGAACTAGTAAAAAGTGATTTTGTTAAAATTTGGAAATCTAAAAAGACGTGTTTTAAACTTTAAAATCATTTATAACACATGATAAAAAAAGTCCTTCCGGCAATGCCGGGAGGAAGAGGTAGCTTTCAAATACTTATTTATTTATTTATTTTAAACTAAGTTATATTATTCAAACATACGAAGCTCAAATTAGTGGAACACGATTTTATATGATTGAATACTAGTTTTTGTCAAAACTGAATATTAATAGGAATATTTAGAAATTAGTCATATTTTATTCAACTTGGTTTCATTTTCATCGTTTTAGAGAGTCGCCAAATTCCACGATATCATGAAGTGTATGCCATTTCAAAGCAACATGATGGATAAAACAAACCAATGAGCTTGGTCGAAATCTTAATTCATGTGCACATGCACACTCATATCGAAATCGATTAATATATACGAATCCTGTAGCGGGAAAAAAATTTTTTTTTAAATGTCACCCACGATAGAAATTCAAACTGCTATATTTCAGGCGTTTTTCAGGATAAAGACAAAGCAAAAAATACTCCGGAATTCATTATTAAGATAAATACTTTAGAAAGAACTTTTCCTCAATACAAAATTTTTTTTTTGTACATCATTATGCATTTAATAGATTTTTGACAAACTTAAATGGCCGCCATTTTAAAACAAGATGGCGGATGAAGTTGGACACTGAACACGGTCAAGACATTGATATGTACTATGTACACACGGGGTTATATCCAAATTACTTTATAAATATGCGTATTATAGCTTGACAAATTTCAGACCGTTTCAAAATATCAACCACACTGGAAATTGAAAGTTTCAAGAAATCAGCCATTTTTCAAAATATAGATGAAACAAAAGATGCTCTAGAATCTTTGTATGAAGGTAAACACACAAAAGAAAAATCTTTTTTTAATTTTTTTTATTTATTTATTTTATTTATTTATTTATTTATTTATTTATTTATTTTTTGCACTTACACTGGTGTCCAAAATTTAAGCATAATTGGTAATTAAGTAAGTAATGAAAGAAATATAAATCGAAATGTGGTGAAACTCCAGGTGAGTAAACAAAATAGAACGCGTCATATATTTTCGCGAAAAGTTTTCCCCGAAATCGAACAGGGGACCGTCAACAAATTGAAAAAGAAAGAAGATCTTTTGGATAACCCTGTCAAAAGTAATGTAGCAAAAGCGTTCAAACTGCACATTATGATTACGTGGCTTATTGTAATATACTGTATTTATATTTATAAGGATAGCATGTATACTCGTAGAGAAATTAAGGTTTTTATAAAAACAGTCCCAAGTTTTTCCAAGTTTTTTGCTTATAATTTGCAGAGTTCTTAATATAAAATAATGTTATTTTTCTGAAAACATGACAAACATCATTGTACACAATACTCTGTCATAAGAATTTAAAAATAATAAAAATTGTATGAAAAATGAGTATGTTTAGTAAATAATTTTTCATTGCTCATGCGTCAAAGATATCAAAATTTCATTTGCATATTGTATTAGCTAAATGTCTAGAGCAACTTCTGTAAAAGTTTTAAAAACATAGCTTGAAAATTCTGAAAATTATCGTCGATAGAATCAACTCACAATCCGTTATTCCTAAAAGGATGCAAAAAAGTCAGGGGTTTTATCCAAATATAATTGTTGTACGTGCAATGTTGTGTAGGAACTAAACAATGGAATATGGATACAGCCCCTCATCTTTTTGCTTCATTTAGGGAATAAAGGATTTTGATCTCATTTTATCAACGATAATTTTCAGAATTTTTAAGCTATGTTTTTGAGACTTTCATAAAAGTTGCTCTATACATTTAACTAACATAATATGCAAATGAAATTTTAATAGCGTTCACGCATGCGCAGTAAAAATTATTTAGTAAACCTGCTTATTTTTCATACAATTTTTATTATTTTTTAATTCTGATGACAGGGTATTGTGTACAATGATGTTTATCATGTTTTCAGAAGAAAAACATTATTTTATATTAAGAACTCTGCAAATTATAAGCAAAAGACTTGGAAAAATTTAGGACTGTTTTTATAAAAACCTTAATTTCTCTACGAGTATACATGCTATCCTTATAAAAATAAACACAGTACATTACAATAAGACACTTAATCATAATGTGCAGTTTGAACGCTTTTGCTACATTAGTTTTGACAGGGTTATCCAAAAGATCTTCGTTATTTTTCAATTTGTTGACGGTCCCCTGTTGGATTTCGGGGGAAACTCTTCGCGAAAATATATGACGCGTACTATTTTGCTTACACACCTGGAGTTTCACCCCATCTCGATTTATATTTCTTTCATTACTTACTTAATTACCAATTATGCTTAACTTTTGGATACCAGTGTAATTTTAAAATGTAATTAAAAAATCATTTTGAAACAAGATGGCGGATGGAACTGGCCAACGAACTCGGTCCAGACATCGGTTTGTACTATCTACGCTCATCCAAATCGGTTTATAAATATGCGCGTTATCACGTGACGAAAATCTGATAATGTTAAATTGTGAGCAACACTAGAAATTAAAAGTGCGGTAACTCAGCCATTTTTTAAGATACAAACGAAACAAAAAATGCCCTGGAATCTTTGTATCAAGATTAAATGCATAAAAGAAAAATCCTGTTCAATTTCTCACTTTATTGTACCTAATTTTAAATTAAAAAAAAATTAAATGGCTGCCATTTTGAAACAAGATGGCGGATGGAACTAGCTAACGAACTCGGTCAAGGCCTCATTGTCCCTCAGGTCCCTCATCAGGCGTCAGGTCATACTTACTATGTACAGACAAGTTACATCCAAATCGATTGATAAATACGCATGTTCTCACGTGACAAAAATCAGATCGTTTCAAAATGTCTACCATGAGAAAAATTCACAGTACTATAATTCAATCATTTTTTAAGATATAGACAAAAAAAAGTGTTCTGGAATCGTTATTTTAAGTTCTAACACATAAAAGAAAAATATTTTTCAACTTTTAATTTTTTCGCATTTAATTTTAAATTTTAATTTTTTTTAATTTAAATGGCCGCCATTTTAAAACAAGATGGCGGATGGTGCTGGCTAACGAACTCGGTCGAGACATTTGTATGTACTATGTACCTATCAAGTTTCATTCAAATCGATTCAGAAATACGATAGTTATCGCATGACACAAATCAGATCGTTTCAAAATGTCAACCGCAAGAAAAATTCAAAGTGCTATAACTCAATCATTTTTTAAGATATAGACAAAATAAAAAGTGTTCTGGAATCGTTGTTTTAAGTTCTAACACATAAAAGAAAAATATTTTTCAACTTTTAATTTTTTCACATTTAATTTTAAATTTTAAATTAAAAAAAAAATTAAAAGGCCGCCATTTTAAAACAAGATGCCGGATGATGCTGGTTAACGAACTCGGTCGAGACATTTGTATGTGCCATGTACATACCAAATTTCATTCAAATCGGTTCATAAATACGATAGTTATCGCATGACAAAAATCAGATATATATATGTGTATATATGTATATATATATATATATATATATATATCAACATTTGAACGGAGGGTGGTTTTGAGGTCTGGGGGTCATGATCGGTCAAAATATACCAAAATTTTCTGGAAGTGCTTTCCTCCGGACGGCTGCAATAGGTAGCTTTTTACTTTTTGTAATGAAAGCTACCTAATAAAAAAAAATGTAGTGTCAAATTTCTGGAGGGGGGGGGGGGGGTTCGTGAAAAAAAAATAGGAAATAAAATAAGGTGATCTTTCTGAAACTTTAAAATAGGTTGTAACACATACTACTAATTTTAAAAATGAAAGAATGTCAAAACCTGGGGGTAGAGGAGAAGCGCGAGTTTTTACAAAGTGAAATCTAAAAGTTGAAGGCATCGAAAATAAGAGATCGCGAAACGATCTAGAATCGAAACGCAAACCAATTTCATCTGGCTAGAAAATAGGGATTGCTTCGCAATGTCAATCGGTATCGTGAAACGATTACGAAGCGTATTGACGAGCGCAGCAACCAAGGGACAGAGTCCCTCTGATATACTAAAAAAATAGTTAAATACAATACATTAGTGATTGTATATCTATCATATCGCCTACATCTTTTGAACTCGATAATGCAAGATTATACGAATATTATAACAGTTATAGATATTTAATTAGTTGTTAAGAAAATGATTTTTTTACCACGCTTTTATTAGCTTCACCTGTATGTTTGTGAGTTTGTGGGTTTATGAGTTTGTGAGTTTGTAACTCTCCTTATTTTATGTATGTTCACCGAGTACTCCGAAACCATGCAACCGATTAACTTGGTTTTGGTGTTAAATGAAAGATGATGCTCTCGAATTGGAACCACTTCAGTTTCATAGAAATTGGTTCAGTACTTTTTAGTAATTAAGCAAAAACTAATAAAATTAGTGATTTTTCGCTAATTAAAAATGTTGAATACGTTCACTGAATGGAGTGTAGACAGCATGGCCGAGCGATCAAAGGCGCCAGATTGAGGCTCTGTTTTTTGAAAGAGATTGTGGGTTCGAACCCCACTCCTGACATTATTTACATCTATGTAAAATTTTAAAAATATTTCCGTATTACAATTTTTATTTTTAACTGGCTTCAGAAAAGGAAGAAGAAGTTATCAATTCGACGCGTATGTATTTTTTTTCTATGTATGTTCACCAATTACTCTGAAACTATCCAACCGATTAATTTGGTTTTTGTATTAAATATAAATATAGTTTAAAAAACTAAAAACCACGCTTTTAAAGTAATCAAACTAAAAACTGAAAAATAAATATAGTTTAAAAAAACTAAAAAACACGCTTTTTAAGTATATCAAACTAAAAAGTGAAAAATAATTCGTATTATAAGCTGTAAACGAAAATAGATGAAAAATAAGGTACCCTGGGGTAATAACGCCACGTTAAGGTTCTACCAATTTTCACGGCTTAGTTTTAGATTGTATTTTTCAAACAAATACAGTTGGCAAAAAAAGTATTTGTACACTCTAAAATTTTTATTTTTTAACTAAATAAAAATAGATATTTTGTCAAATATACTTTTAATACAGTCTGCTTACCGTCCGTTTAAAATTACACAACAGAAAATTTCGATAAAAATGTAAAATAATTTTCTAATAGGAAAAGTTTAAAAATTTCTTGCAAAAAAAGTATTTGTACATTTCTCCATCCTGATATGTACTGTGTTTTATTGTGTTTATGGTTCAAAGGATTACTTTTACAGAAGATGTTAATAATTTTTAAGTTCATATTATATTTGTCTGACATTTAATCTAATTTGCTCTTGAAGTAATTGAGTATAGAACCTAAAACTAGAGAGGCACTTCTAGATATATGAAATCCTATGATTGAGCATAATAAAAATTTAAATTCGCAACAAGAATTTGTAAAAGCTATTAAATTACCATTTACAACTATTGGATGTATAGTGAGAAACTATGAATAAATTAAAAGCATCGAAGTTCAATGAAAACCAGGACTTCTTAGCAAACTAACAATGAGGGAAAAAGGGAGTGTTGTTAAAAAAGCTTTAAAAAATCCAATGCGTTCGGTTCAAAAATTTGCTGGAGACCTTGCAACATCTTCTCGCATCAGAGTAATACCTCAAACAATAAAAAATATTCTTCTCAATGCAGATTTAAAAGGAAGAACCTCAAGGAAAAATCCATTCATCAGTGAAACAAATAGGCGAAAACGCATAGTATTCGCTTTCGCATACAGAAGTAAATCATTGGATTTTTGGAAAATAGTATTTTTATCTGATGAAGGAAAATTCAGAATTTTCTTACCATCAAGCATTCGAAAAAATTGGCGTAAAAATAAAACTGTTCTAGATCCAAAGCGTATACTTCAAACTATCAAGCATGTTGGGGGGAATATTATAGTTTTGGGTTGTATAGCTTCTAATGGAGCAGGACATTTAAAATTTATTGACAATGGAAGGACAGGTTTAACATACATTGATGTGTCGCGCCATAATTTATTAAACTGTGCCAAGAAATTATGCATAGAGGAAGCTTTTCACTTTCTGCAGGATAACGATCAAAGCATACTGCTGTGATCACCAGCACATGCTTACGACAATACTCGAAGACGACTGGTAACTCCTCTAAAATCTCTACACTTGAATCAAATAGTAAATTTGCAGATGATATTGGATACAAAAATCCGAAAAAAAAATATGTATCAGTAAAAAACAGTTTTAAAGAAGCTCTTATTGTGTCATGGAATATTATTAACCAGACCGCTACAAAAAAGTTGGTGGAATCTATGTCACACCATCTAGAAGTAATCATAAACGCTAAATGAATTCGCACAAAATAATAATTTGTATCATTTTACTAAATTTTCATTAATTATATTACATTTAAAAAGTGTACAAATACTTTTTTTGCATTATATTTTTGTATATTTGTTTATTATAATGTAAAAAATCGATTCGTTTAATTTTGTTTTTGCTTCTATAATATTATAATGCATTAAATTAATGTATTACAGTATTTTTTGCTTAAATATTTTGCTTAATTTCATTATAATTAAAAAAAATGAAGTGTACAAATACTTTTTTTGCCAACTGTATAGGATATGATACAGCAATTCATTGACTATCTATATAAAATAAAATAATTCAACAGGTATGTATTCATAAAATGTAATGGCGTTTTTTCTTGGCCAATTCTATTTGGCGTTAATACCCACCTATATGGGTAATAACGCCATGCAAATAAAACTATAAAATAAGATGGAATAATGGCAGGTAGATTGCCCAATTCTAAAAATACAAACTCTACAGCTCTAGAAATTGACAAATTGCAATCTAAACCTATTGGAAATGTACAGTTTTTTCGTGACTCTGAAAGAAAAAGAAAGCTGTGGTGGTGGCGGGGGAAGGAGGCAAAATAATATCAGATTCTAAGCTACGTTTTGCTTAAAAATGACCATTTAAATAGAATTATTAGAAACATTGCACGGATTATTTGAATCAGTATTTATATTCTCATGTATGCATTCTATGCGATAGAAAATATTGATTTTTTTTGTGAAAGTGAAAGAAAAAGGAGTGAGGGGGAGCTTCAACAGAATACAACACCCTGTGTCTCTCTTTGCTTAAAAAGTCCCGCTTAAATATGATTATAAGAAACATTGCATGGTTTTAACCATTCATAATGTAACATTTTAATCATGTGAAGTTTTATAATAACTAGAGTTATATGTAATAAATATTTTTGTTAAACCTTAACTGCTGTTAGCGTCTCACATACCGCTGAGTTTTTCAAGTTTCAGAGTTTAACTTGCAATTTTTAGTTTAACTATAGATACCGGGAAAATTTTGTTTCATTTGGAGTCCTATTACTATCTCTAGAAACTTTTGAATAGCTGAATTTTATTTATAATAGTCCTGTATATAAGGTTCAATACAAAAATAATATTCTAAAAGTTAATTTAACATTTTATTCATCGTTAGATTAAGCGGTCTGACAGGCCGCTCACAGTAAGTTATGCGACAATTTTTGTCACAGCAGTTAAGGGTTAATACTATTATAGTAATCTAGTAAATTGTTTTTAACCCATAATTTCACACTAATGCGGATTCTCCAAACCTACAGTTAAATTGTCGACGTTTTAAAGAGCATGCTTTAATAAATTTTTAATAAATTCAATAAAATTTTTGATTAAAAAATATTATCCCAAAGAGATCTCTTATTCAATTTTATACATAATTCATATGGTTATATATCATTATAATAATAGGTTGTTGCCTGGTGTAATATGGTAAAGTTAAAATTATTTACAACGTTAGAACACCAGAATATTCGAATTCCAAGCATACCGGTTTCGGTAGCATATAGCATACCTTCCTCAGTGCTAAAGATAGTGGAGATTTGCTCATATATATATATATAGGGAGGATGGGGATTCAAGTGATAAGTTTCTTGACCAATAGGAAAACAGAGGATCATAGGCAACAGCCAATAGGAAAACAGAGGATCCTAGGCAACAGCCAATAGGAAAACAGAGGATCCTAGGCAACAGCCAATAGGAAAACAGGGAACAGTTAATAGGAAAATTGGGTGGAAAATGGAAAAGATATTGCGAGAATTGCATTAAAAGATTAAGAAAAATTAGTTTTAATGTAATATTTCCAACAGTCTGATAATGGTGGAATAGCAAAATCACAATTAACAAGATTAGGAAGATTTTTATGGATATGGAAAGCTTCAAGGAAGTTGAGCTCTTGTATAGAAGTAGGTTTAGTTAGTATCTTAACCCAATTGAAGTCAAAAGCATGACTCGTCTCCCAGCAATGTTTTGCGATTGAGGATTTCTTGACCTCTTGTTTTTCAATATATTGCTTATGTTCTTTAATACGAAATTTTAGACTGCGTTTGGTTTGACCAATGTAAGAAAGACCACACTGACAATTGATATTGTAAATGCCCCATGAATTTGATAAATCAACAGGATCTTTAAGGTTGGAAAGGTTGAGTTTATTAGTAGGAGTAAAAATTATTTTGAAATCGAACCGACTAAGAATTTTAGCAATGGAAAAACTTGATTTTGGAAAGAAAGGTAAGACAATGCTAATATTGGAACGAGTAGAAGACTGAGATGAGTTTGAGGAGTGAGAGTTTTGCAATTTAGAAAGGGCAGTATCAATAATAGAAGGGTTGTAACCTCTATCAAATGCAATTGCTTTAATGTATTGAATTTCATTATTGAGAGACTGAGAATCAGAGCAAACATGAAGAGCACGATTTATGAATGTGTAAAAGGCAGCCATTTTTTGACTTGGAGGATGACATGAACGAGCGTGGGGGGGTAGAGAAAAAGCTGTCTATCGAAAAAGCTTCGCTGTTTCTCTACCCCCCCACGCTCGTTCATGTCATCCTCCAAGTCAAAAAATGGCTGCCTTTTACACATTCATAAATCGTGCTCTTCATGTTTGCCCTGATTCTCAGTCTCTCAATAATGAAATTCAATACATTAAAGCAATTGCATTTGATAGAGGTTACAACCCTTCTATTATTGATACTGCCCTTTCTAAATTGCAAAACTCTCACTCCTCAAACTCATCTCAGTCTTCTACTCGTTCCAATATTAGCATTGTCTTACCTTTCTTTCCAAAATCAAGTTTTTCCATTGCTAAAATTCTTAGTCGGTTCGATTTCAAAATAATTTTTACTCCTACTAATAAACTCAACCTTTCCAACCTTAAAGATCCTGTTGATTTATCAAATTCATGGGGCATTTACAATATCAATTGTCAGTGTGGTCTTTCTTACATTGGTCAAACCAAACGCAGTCTAAAATTTCGTATTAAAGAACATAAGCAATATATTGAAAAACAAGAGGTCAAGAAATCCTCAATCGCAAAACATTGCTGGGAGACGAGTCATGCTTTTGACTTCAATTCGGTTAAGATACTAACTAAACCTACTTCTATACAAGAACTCAACTTCCTTGAAGCTTTCCATATCCATAAAAATCTTCCTAATCTTGTTAATTGTGATTTTGCTATTCCACCATTATCAGACTTTTGGAAATATTACATTAAAACTAATTTTTCTTAATCTTTTAATGCAATTCTCGCAATATCTTTTCCATTTTCCACCCAATTTTCCTATTAACTGTTCCCTGTTTTCCTATTGGCTGTTGCCTAGGATCCTCTGTTTTCCTATTGGCTGTTGCCTAGGATCCTCTGTTTTCCTATTGGTCAAGAAACTTATCACTTGAATCCCCATCCTCCCTATATATATATGAGTAAATCTCCACTATCTTTAGCACTGAGGAAGGTATGCTATATGCTACCGAAACCGGTATGCTTGGAATTCGAATATTCTGGTGTTCTAACGTTGTAAATAATTTTAACTTTACTATATATCATTATCTCTATACTAGCTATAAAATTAACCTTTAACTGCTGTTAGCAATCTGACTGAACACTGTACCCCCCCCCCCCCAAAAAAAATAGCGTTTAACTTGTATTTTCCAGTTTAACTATAGTTACAACTGAAATTCTCTTTCGTTTGGAGTTCTCGTAATATTGTTAGAAATATTTGAATAGATTAAATTTAATTAGAATTAATTCTGTACAAAAAGTTTAGCGCAGGAACAGTATTCTATGATTTTTAATCATGGATTGCATTTTAACCTTTAACTAATGTTACCGGTCTCGTAGACCACTATTTTTCTTTTAATTTTTAAGTTTAACTGCAAACACTACCAAAATTTTGTTTCATTTGGAATATTAGTACTATCACCAGTGACTAAATAGGTGAATATTAAGTATAATACTCTTGTATAAAAAGTTTAGTACAAAAACACAATTCTATAAATTATTCCCGCCTTTTATTCATCTTTCAATTTTGTGGTCTCACAAACCGCATCACATTCATACGTTAAAATTTCTGTCACATCAGTTAAAGGTTAAATTTATAAAGTTTTGAAAAACCGAACGCTGAGAAAGCGGACAGTTAAAATTTCGAACTCAATTGAACAATCCAGTGGAAATTTAATAGAAACCTGATTTTGAAGATGTTCGAATTTGAATCTCGAAAATATTTTGAGATAATTTTATTTACAAGAGTTAAAAATTATTTTTTACATTAGTAAAAAAAAATAATAATATAATAAAAAATAACATAGATAGATTATTTTTAAGTATTGCGCCCCTCCCCTTAATCTTACCATTTCAACAATGATGATAATGCTGTCCCATATTAATATATAAACCCCCTTCGGATATAGTTCGGCCACCGTTGGGAATCAACCGGGGTAATAACGCCAATCCCTGGCGTTATTACCCCGGGATACTTATTGCGCAGTAAATCCTAAACTACAAATTATCTCGAGAAGATATCCAAAATCTTCTACAACAATTTGAAAGTACATGACATACACTACAAATTTATGTAATAAACAAAGTATTTCTGGATAAAAAAATATAGTCTTCAGATCAAAAACCTTATCTCGCAAATTTTAGATCAAGCGTTAATTTTAATTGCTTGTAAAAACAATAAGACCTAAAAATGAAACAAATTAACTTGAAGCTGTTTTTTGCGATTTATATGACTCAAAACCCTTCTGTGCAGAGCACATGGGTGTCATTTACCTGATTATTTCATAATTATGCAAAATATAAGCACTTGGCGTTATTACCCCGCCTGGCTTTATTACCCCAGGGTACCTTACTATATTACTATAAAATCATTGTTATTATAGAAATCAATTAATAAGCAATAAATAAAATTATCGTGGAAAAAAAGCGTGGGTGCTCCATCTATCAGTTCTGAAGAAGCACCCCACGCTTTTTTTTTTCCACGATAATTTTATTTATTGCTTATTAATTGATTTCTATAATAACAATGATTTTATAGTAATATAGTATTTTTCATCTATTTTCGGTTTCTGCTTATAGTACGAATTATTTTTCACTATTTAGTTTGATATACTTAAAAAGCGTGTTTTTTAGTTTTTTTTAATTATATTTATTTCTATTTTGATCGTTGTTAGCTATATTTCGTTTCATTCAAGTTTCTTTTAGAGAAACCAACCAGTGAAGCGGGCGAATGCTGCCAGTATAAATAATAAAATTTTATGTATAGTAAAAAATTAACAACATTTAATAAAATCTTTGCTTGTAAATAAAGCAAATTTATCAACAATTATTTTCTTCTTACAAACAGAAAAAAAGTAGACTTTGTATTAATGATGGATTTTTTAAATTAATGCATTAATGTGTTTTTAAGACAGTTAGTAATTGTATTTACTAATAGTAAGCCAAAAGCAATGGTTTCATTTTAAAAATAATTTTAGCCAGGAGTTTGCCTCAAATACCCCTATTGTACGCCACTGATAGTCTGATTGTACCTGTGCAGGGATTGGATAAATACTAAATGTGTGCCAATAGTTACTTTGCAAAATTCTCGATATTATTTATTGCGGAATGTTTAATTCTATAGCAACACGTTATGTGCTGGCATAACTCAAAAAAGGCCTATATATCAATTTTGCTATCAATCGACATGGAAATGGGCCTAAATGGAGCTTCCTGCGGATGCACGCATCATGTACTTTGCATTCGCTAAACTACTTAATAAATAAGACTCCTAGGATTGGCCAATAATTCCGGAAATGATGTCGGTATACTTCTGCAATTTGTCTAACACTAGGATTACAAACGACATAAAGCAGTAATGTTAAATTTAAAAACGTTTTGTACGGCGAAATGCAGCCAGTTCAAGTTTAATTCATCGCCGTCTGAGCAGGAAAACCTTTTATACTTAAAATATATTGCGACGATTGCATCATGTACTCCTTAAAGGCAGAAATAAGTATCTTTGGAATGATTCTTTTAATTGTTTCTTGAATTGCATGCATTTCAGTTCATATCTATTCCATTAAAATTTGACGAATTACCTGAACGGTCATATCTGTATGTCTTTTTTAAGTCTTCAAGGTGTAATTTTTTTGTGTTTATTCAGGAATGGATAAGGAAAATTTTCCTAATTGGGAATTTCTCCCTGCGGGACTATATAAATATTTCGTTTGTGTATCTTCTCAAATAGACCGAGCAGGATATATTAATTCGTATCACTAAATTTTGCCCCTTTTTTATGAAACTTTTTTATTTGAAGAATATGTCGAAGGGAAAAAAATAAGGAAACATGCTTTAGGCTCTATCTTTTTGAATCACACTGTATATCTTTTATAATCAAGATATACATTTCTTTAAGAGCTATGTGTTTTGCTACTTTTTAATGTTCCGCAACGAAAAATAGTATTTTTAATCATATTTAAATAGCTTCATCTTTTACAACTAATGTCACCTAGATTAAATTATTAAGTTTGATTTATATACATTGAAATTTCATAATAGTCAAACTTTGCAAAATTCAAAATGCATCAATAAACCTTTCCTATTCATGATAACATGAGTCAAACATTTCAAAATTTAATGCATTAAATTTAAAAAAAACTAAACATTCGAAATCGAATCTAAAGATTTTGTAAAGGTAAGACACAGAATCAATTAAATGAACAATAACTTTAAATTTCATTGGTTTACAGCAAGTGTGACGTCAGAAAATCTGATGAAAATGCCAATCGATGTTTAGGTACCTACATTAATATGCATGGTTTATTATAAGAGAGTTAGTTACCTTTTGTTTCAAATATCATATGGTAGGTGTTTCTATCGATTTTGTTTTCATTGCTCTTTACTTCCAGGAGTGTAATATACAAAACAAATGAAACAGACCGATTTCGACAGAAAATATCTGTAATAATTAGAATTTTTTTGTTTGCATTTTTCAAATATTTCAGTTCATCCTTTCGGGTCCAAATTTTTTTCCCATTTTTAGCAAAAATTAGTTTTACATTAATAACATTAACACTAGCTATCCAAATATATAAATTAGTATTAAACGTATATTCAATTGTCTGGAACGTAGCGAATGTTTTTGTTTAGCGTACTATTCAATTCGTATTCATTTGACAATAGGATAAGAAAGAATTTTTGGAGATGTTTAGAAATAACTTTTATTTTAAATTTAAAGAGTGAAATTAATGTTTAAAATGAATGGATCGAAAAATGGCACAAACACAATTAAGAAAATGGCAATAATTGTTATCATTTCTAAATGCCGAAAAATAAATGAAATCATATAGTAAAAGCATAGACATACACTAACATTGCTACATATAGGTAGTATTTCTTAAAACAAAGTAATCTTAAAATTAAAAGACATGTACTTTTATTAGTACATCAGGCCTGAAATTGTTAAAAATGAGTTCATATGTATGAATTGCAAATTTATCTTGAATAAAATAAAAAGAATATTGCCCAGTTAAACTGATGGCATTGAGCTCACAGGCTACGCATACTAATTGTACATTACAGCCTTGTATTTTTGTTAATTCCGTTCGAAAAAAAAAAATTAGGAAGGGGGAACAGATCTCCCCTTTCTCCTTTTTTATACTTAATCATTGAACCTCCTAAACTATCAAGGAGTCACTTTATCATATAAAAAATCTATATCCAAACTTCTGAGCAAATCGGATAATTCTTAATAAAAACCCATTTAGCATTTATATAATTTAAGAGGAGTTATTCCCCTCTTTTATACTTAACCATTAAACTTCCAAAACTATTCAGAGATTTGAACGAAATCTGACAATTCTGCTTGAAAAATCCATTTATACAAGTTAAGGAGAGGGGCATTAGAACCCCCGTTCCTCCTGTTTATACTTATTTAATGAACACCAAATAACAGCCATGGACTCGCCTCATCAGAATGATCCTATATCTAAATTTTGAACGAAAACTGTTAATTTTGCATGAAAATCCCGTTTATATCAATAAAGGGGAGAGGCATGAGCCCCCCGTTCCCCCTGTTTATACTTATTCAATGAACACCTAATAACACCGACGGAATCGCCTCATCAGAATGATCCTATATCTAAGTTTTGAACGAAAACTGTTAATTTTGCATGAAAATCCCGTTTGTATCAATTAAGGGGAGGGGCATGAGCCTCCCGTTCCCCCTGTTGATACTTATTCAATGAACACCTAATAACAGTCACGGAATCGTCTCATCAGAATGATCCTATATCTAAGTTTTGAACGAAAACTGTTGATTCTGCATGAAAATCCCATTTATATCAATTAAGGGGAGGGGCATGAGCCCCCCGTTCCCCCTCTTATACATATCGAATGAACTCCAAAAACTAATCAGGGAAGCGCCTTATCAGGATATACCTATATACAAAATTTCAAGTGGATCCGATATTTTTATCATGAGTTATCGCGTTACGCGCGAACGCACGTACGAACGTACATACAGAACGGACGGGCACATAAGCTCTCAGGCTATGATAGCCTGTGAGCTAAAAACCCATTAAACTGAAAAAAAATAGAAAAACTGTTTACGCTCAAATAATTGATAATTGATTTAAGTGGTAAGCTTTAAAATTGTATTTAATGATCAGTTTGAATATTTTGCTTTCTTCTAGATAAGGAAAGTCATAATAGAAAATATTATGATTCGATCTGTGCAATTTTTCGTATCCGAAAGGAAAGGAAGCAATAGAGTAGCAAGAGTGCATTGATTTCTTAGTTCTAACAGATAATTTTTAGACTATTATTATAATCAAAAGTCAAATATTAGTAATGGATTCTGTGATTGTTAATATTCGCATATGGGCCATTTTCAAATTTCGCTTACATATGCTGTCCCAGAGTAAAAAGAAGAAAATTCAAACATAAATTAATATTTAAAGTTTGATTTGAGCTATGCATTAGCTAAAAAAATTATATTGAACATTTCTAACATGAAAAATTAAAAAAAAATCAATAAAAATGTTTGAGATATAAATCTTTAAAATTTTGATTCTAAGCAAAAATGCCTGTCTCATTCCAAGTTTTATGTTTTTAACTGTGTTTCTTTTTTAATTTGAGCTAACTTTTTTAAATAAAAAATTGTAATTACTTAAATATGAACTGTTAGTGTTCTATATTAATGAAAAAATTATTACAAAAGATATTTTCTTTAAGAAATTACCAAAAATCTTTTGTCTCTCAATTTTTCTCAAATCCGTTACCTTGTGATTATTTTAGTCAAAATAGGTTTCGAATGCTGCCTAAAGTTAGGAGCAAATATTTGACGATATGGTTGAACTATTCACGCAATTACTACTTGTCATTTTTTACTCTTCCATTCTGAAGCAATGTAATAGTGGCAAGAATAAGTTTTTATCAAGATTGGTATTTTTTTTTTCCACTGTCAAGTCTGTTACCGTAAATTTTAATATTAAAATAATAATTTTTGCACTTTTGTAATTAAATATTGTTTACTAAATAGTTTCAGAAGATATGTGTATTATTATCTCAGTTAGAAATTATACAAGCTAGTTCATTTCTAATAGTTTTATTTGAAATGTTAAGTCCGTTACTTATCAAGTCCGTTACCGTGAAATGTAAAAGATGAAATGTAAGCTGCTAAGTAAGTTTACTAAATAGTTTTAGAAGGTATGTAAATTATTATCTAAGTTAGAAAATATACAAGCTAATTCATTTTAATAGTTTTTTTTTAGTTTTATTTGAAATGTCAAGTCCGTTACCATGAAATGTAAGCGAATGGTGAAAATGGCCCATATATTTTCCTCAAGTGCACAAAGTCAAGTACAATGCCATTATTTTAGCACAAAAAAAAGGTTTCCTCTCTTCAGGGAATTTTCCAATCAAAATATCAGTAATTATTTTTATAATAAAATATATCTAGATTAAACGCATGGATTTTTGCCGTATTTAAGGCGATATTTTCTGTAAGAAAGTACTGGTGCCGAAAAATTTCCTGGTCTGGAAATTACCTGAAGCGTGGCAAACCTGAGAAAGTTTCATCTTATTTAATCACAAAATTTCAACGATTAAATGAGGCAAAAATTACGAAATGGAAGTAGAGGTGCTTAAAGATTTTTAAAAGTGCAGTTAATTCTCGTTACAAAAAGGTTAAACAGTAACTGTAGGTACGCTCATTAGCATATAATAATTATTATGAAAGTAGTTAGACTGAATATTACTTAATTCGCTAAGTCAAAGAACAGAGCAACAGTAATAAAATACGAGAAGCTTTTGAAGCTAAAATACAGTTTTTCAACATTATAAACAAATTAACTAGTTTTCCATAAATTTTATAGCAGAGAGATATAGTTTATCTTTTATTTAAATTGAAATAAATATTTAAGGCAAACCTTATTTCAAAGCAGTATATCTGCGGAGATAATTGTATGATTATTGTATGATTCAGGAAGGTATGATAACGTCAACTTAATGAGGAAACTGCAAAACAGATAAAAACTAATAAAAGAAATACAAGGCCCCTTTATAAAAGAAAAAAAATTCAAAGGCGCCATGAATATAAGAGACTTTTACATCAATATTCATAAGGCATTGCTTGAAACTTACTTTGAAGTCAGCATACTGTAATATTAATATGAAAACTATTTAAAAAACTTAATCTTATTTTTAAATACTAAAATAATACTAAGCATATAATATAAACGTAAACAATAGTAAAGTAACAATAGTAATAATAAAATAGTAAAGTAAAAAGGTATTTTTCATTATTGACGTTAATGTTGCATTATGTTTCTCAAAATTATTTAAAAATTTCTTTTGCACAAATTTTCAAAATTTCAAATATTCTGCCTGAAAGACACATTCATCTAATATGACGTACGAAATTTGGAAAAAAAAGCTATAAAAAATGTATTTCAAGTTATTAAAAATATCACTTTTAATAAATTTTATCAGCCCCATGGCTATCTATTCCCCGTAAGGTTTTAGAATTTTGAAATGCTGTCATTATCTGTGCTCTATTCCAATCTTTAACAGGCAGCTTGAAAAAAACGCGGCATTTCATTGAATAGAGCTTTCATTCCTTTATTGAAATACTTCCTTAAAAGCATACTTATTTAAATGCCACTCTCTTCCTCAAAAATTTAGATAAACTATTATTAGAATAAAGGAAATAACAATTCAGAATTTCCCTGAGGTTAGAAGAGTATTTTTTTTACTCTAGCTAGATTGAGTGCTATTTTATGTTTCTTATTTTCGCAAAGGTACTAGAGAAGAAATTAAACAGAAATAAAGAAATTGAATGCCACTAAAAGTTTTTATTTACTTAAGCATTTCGTATTTTTATAATAAGAAAACCTTTATCTAAACAGAGATGCAATTTGGATGTTTGATCTTTGTTTAATGCGTTTAAGTGTTGGATTTTCAGCACTAGTTCAGAATTTTAAATTAAGCTTTATTTTCTTCGTATCAATGTACACTGAATGCGCCTTTTGAAAAGTATTAAAAATGATATGATTACAAAAAAATAAAAATTCAAATAAAATGTCAGAATATCGCGAATTATATGCAAATAATGAAATATATTGCAATAAAACTTTAAATATGTTGTTATTTATAATATTTACAAAAAAATACATTGATATATGAAACAAAAATATAATACGTATAGATGCCACACCTAATGCCTCCTTATATAGAAAAATTTAATATTTTTAAAGAGAATTTTATATACACTATATGGCCAAAGATGACCGGCCACTTGCGATTTTAGGCATTTTTTAAATATCTAGAAAAATACGTAAGGAATTATCCTGAAACTCTGAGCGTGTAATTAGAATAGAAAAGGTCATACGATTTCGTGAAGATTTTTTCCCGAAATACTATAGGGGACCGTCAACAAATTGAAAAAGAAGGAGTAACATTGGCAGAACCCTGTCAAATCTAATGTAGCAAAAGCGCTATAACTGTAGATTAGGATTAAGTGGCTTATTGTAACATACTAGTTCATTTTTAACTCGAAGAGAAATTGAGGTTTTTATTAAAGCAGTCCTAAAATTTAAAAAGTTTTTTGCTTATAATTTTCAGAGCTCTTAATATAAAATAATGCTCTTTTCTGAAAATATGGCACTATTGTAAGCTACACCCTGTCATCAGAATTAAAAAATAATAAAAAAAATGTATAAAAAATAAGCAGGTTTACTAAATAACTTTTCATTGCGCATGCGTCAAAGACATCAAAATTTCATTTGCATATTGTGTTAGCTAAAAGTATAGAGCAACTTTTGTAAATATTTTTAAAAACATAGCTTGAAAATTCTGAAAGTGATCGTTTATAGAATCAGCTCAAAATCCGTTATTCCCATAGTGAGGCAAAAAAATGAGGGGTTGTATCCATATCCCATTGATTAATAGCAATATAGGATACACAATATGGCACGTACTAGTATATTTGGATAAAATACCTGATGTTTTTGCTTCATTTTGGGAATAACAGACTTTGAGTTGGTTCTATAGACGATCACTTTCAGAATTTTGAAGCTATGTTTTTGAAACTTTACAGATATTCCTCTATATATTTAGCTAACACAGTATGCAAATGAAATTTCGATATCCTTGACACTTGCGCAATAAAATTTTTTTTACTAAACCTGCTCATTTTTCAAACAATTTTTTGTTATTTTTAAATTCTCATTACAGGGTATTGTGTAAAATGTTGTTTCTCATATTTTCGGAAAAGAACATTTTTTATATTAAGAATACTGCAAATTATAAGCAAAAAACTTGGAAAAATTTGGGACTGTTTTTATAAGAACCTTAATTTGTCAACGAGTATACATGCTATCCACAATAAAATAAACACAGTATATTGCGATAAGCCACTTAATCATAATTTACAGTTTGAGTGCTTTTGCTACATTAGTTTTGACAGGGCTATCCAAAAGATATTCGTTCTCTTTCAATTTGTTGACGGTCCTTTATAGAGTTTCGAGAAAAAATCTTCACAGGAATGTGTGACCTGTACTATAATGTTTACACACTTAGAGTTTCAGGATATATGTATTCAGAATGTTTGTATAAGATATTTGATTTTAGATTGTATTCTTCTATTGGTAAATTAATATGAATCTTCATTCAAATGAATATGCGATATAAAAAAGGGAATTCGTTAAATTTTAATGCATAATTACTGGAGTATAAAACATGAAATTAAAAACGAACAAAAACATTTATACATGTTTTATTTTTTTATTTATACATGTCTCTTTTAACATTTATTCACTTTTATACAATGAAAAAAAGAGTCTCCCTCCGAATGAAGTTAAAAATTATAGCAGCAACATACGGCAGTGTCTATATAATTTAACCCTTTCCGGCGCACTACTCTTTAAAGTCGGAATTTATAGAAAAAAAAGATTAGGCAATCTATTTAGGCCTAGAGGAGTACACAGGTATTGTTTTGTAAAGTTTGCACTAACCATTTTAATTATACAGCTGTTGCCGAAGTGGTAACCTCCCATAAGTAAAGCATTGATAAGCGCAGTGAGAAGAGCATTGCTGTGAAGCGCGTATTACAGTAAAACATTTTATTTATTATTTAAAAACAGTAGAGTTTAATCTCTGTGGTGCTGCCATCTAGAACTCATAAGAAAGATTTAAAGTAGCCATTAGAGTAGTTTTTAAAATATTCACGGAGTTTTTGTGTCTCTAAACAGGGGGAACTTTAGGTGTTGCCGACCCGGCAACACTGCGCGTTAAGGGGTTAATAGAAAAACAGAAGAGCACTAATGCTAGATAAAATGTGTTTTTGAGACAATTTACCTAAGACGTTACATTTTTATTTTTTTTTAAATGTGGGATGTTGGATTCCACTTTATTAAGATTTTACTTTTTCATTTTCAATTGCATCAGGAATCAGCTAGGTAAAAAAAAAAAAAAAAAAAAAAAAACGCACATTTTCAGATCTATTTCTAATAGAGTGGAAAAGCTGTTTTTTGTGATTAGAAGAATAACGCAACAAAGATTTTTGAAATCGGTTTTTAAATTTAAGTTGTGCATCATACTTGAACTTTGGAAAATATGAAATTTTCTTTCTACTGTCTAAAAAACCTTTCTAATAAAAAAAAAAATCACTGTGACGGAAAAAATCTTTTTTAGCTGGCTTTACAAATTAATTTCGCACTCGAACAGAAATGTAAAAAATATATTAATTTAACTTACAAGAAGAGAAGTTAGAATTTAAATCGAATTTATGAATTTTTCTAGATATTTAACAAAATGTCTGAAATCACAAGTGGCCCAGCCATCTTTGGTCATATAATGTATTCATAATTATATTATTAAATGCATCCCACTTTTAATATATTTCTGAAAAAGATATCTACTATAGGATTATTAAAATTATATATTCACTTCTGCCTTTTACAAAGACTTTGTTTTAATTCTAGATTCTTATTAGCAATAACAATTTACGCATATTTTTATATACCGGGTGATCCAGAAGTCCCTAGAGTTTTGAAACGTTAATAATTAGAAAACTATATACAATAGAAAGGTGAAGTGTTCAGATATATGCTCAAAAACATGTTGGGTTTTCGCTTATACTTTTTAAAGGAATTTGCTAATTGGGTTTTTTATGAAAATGGAGAACATTGTGGACTGGTTTACAACTGATTTGTGGGTAGACGCGGCTGAATTTTCTCTACGAGAAAGCGTGAATAGACAAAATATTGCATATAAGATAAAGAAGAATCTCATGCATTGGTGGAACCTAAAAGCGTCCTTGTGGTGCGACTTTATAGATTTTTTTTCTTGGAGAGAATTTTCGATGGTAACAGTTTCTGAGACAGATGATAGACATAAAAGAATAAAGTCATTCCTCACTTACAAGAGAGAAAAGCGCTCCATTGCGTAATATTGCGATGAAGCGCCTCCCCACATAGCTTTTCGTATCAAGACGACTTTGAGGACTCCACTTGTAAATAAATGTGTCCTGGGTCGCTCTTTACAGCATGAATGGTCACCAAGGTCTCCAAATCTTACGCCTTGTGATTTTTTGTTGTGGGATTACTTGAAGTCTCATGTGACAGAGGACGGCCTATATCACCAATCAAGTTTAAGGATTCTAAACATCAGCCCGTTTCAAATATACTATCTAAACTGCTCTTTAATGCTGTGCAACCTGTTTTACATCGTCTTAAGGCTGTACTTATAAGTAACCAGAGTCATACTGAAAAGTTGTAATCTTTGGACACTGATTCTTTCTTTTAGAGAGTGGTATTATACCATAGTAAAACTATAGTATTAATTTCAGCTCCACCTGTTGGCAAAAGTCTAACTAATAAAAAATACTTTCTTCATTAAAAAATGAAATCCCACAAGTTTCCAAGCATTTCTGTGTAAACGGAAATTTTTTAATGCTTATAGTTTACTAATTATTAGGTTTTCAAAACTCCCGGAACTTCTGGATCAACCGGTATGTTTTATATTTGGTGAACATTTGATATTTAATAATGCAAAGTGTCCTGGGTTAATAGCACTAATTGCTAATATTACACGTAATTATAAGAGAATCGGGAAGATGACACCTACTGGTTCGGCGCAGAAGGGCTCCGAGTCCTCTGAACTCGAAACAACGGCAAAAAAAATGTTCCATTTGTTATTCTTATTGCTGGAAGGCGTCCTTAAACCTTAATTGGAGCGTCTTGTGTAAAATGCAATTTTGGACAGGCGGCGTATGAAGTACCAGGTGATTTTTCCATCCTGTGCTTCAAATTTTTAGATATATCTCCTAATTTATATTATTAAACTTGTCATAAACCATATGAAAAATAAATTAAGGAATGAAGTTAGATATATGATAGATATATGATAGATATGATAGATATATGATTAGATAAAATATGAAGAAAAACTTGTGGTCGTTCTAGAATGTCACCATAAATTTCCGAGTCTGTTTCATGATCAGGAAGTTTAACCGCTTCGGGACGAGCGACCGGTATACATGCCGGCGTCGTTTGAACTTAGATCCCGCGTGACTGGTATACCAGACGGGGCTTTTGCCCCTCAGATCCCGAGCAAGTGGTACTTATGCCATCAGACTGGAACGTTTTCTTTAATTTTTTATACGTTATACTATTTTATATTGATCATATATGAATTTATATTTGAGAAGAACACATCCCTTTTAACTTGGAAAGCAAATGGAATCAATATTTTGTTCATCCATATGATTTTAAATACAAATAATAAGTTAGATTATTACTTTCAAGCAATTAGAAATATTTTGTATATTTTAATTCTTTTCAAAAGAAGAGAGTTTTTAAAAAGTTTCAGTTTTCATCGATTTTATTTAACCCTTTGAGAGGCAAAGCACTTCTTTTCTTAAAATGCTGAAATGATTGATTGGCACCAGAATTTAAAAACAAATTTATTTAAAAATAAATAAAAGCTTTTCTTCACTTAATTGATAAAATTAAAATCTTCAATTCATAATTCTGGTGTCAATATGGCATTTTGCAATTAAAATTAAGTGGGATATATTTTATCCCACTGCGCTTCAAGGGCTTAACATCATACTGTATATGAATAGTCATGTCTTGATGAAACGCAAATTTTTCAATGAAATTCAGAAACAAATTAATTTTATTCTCATTGCATATTTCTAAGTGTAACAGTTTAAATATAATTAAATAAAATTTAAATGTCAGATGTTTTTCATCTTATACAGAAACTCACGAGTCTTTAGATTATATGTATGCGTTAGTTTTGAAATGTCGATAATTATATTTATCTTTGCTGGAAAATCAGCTAATTTAATTAATCTAACTGATATTAATCCTTGGAGTACGTCCTGTATGTGTCTGTTAAATTAATGTAATCAAATGGTAATTAAAAATAATGATTTACAAGCTTTCCCCAAATAAATTAAACCAGTATAATTAATATTTATTAGATATTTTTAATTTGTTTGGTTTGAATTAAAATTGACTTTATAAAATACTTTTATATTTATTTTAATCACTTAAAAATAATTACTTTTGATGTTAAAATAAAATATTGAGAAATGCTGAAGCAAAGTACAATATTAAGAGTGCAATTAATTCGTTTCAAAGAAAAAGTGAACGAATTGAATAAAAAAAAAATGAAATGAAATTATTAATTAATTGCATAAATGTTATTCTTCATTTTTTAAAAGTTTCTCTCTCCCCAGTGGCATAATTCTTAGAATCTAAAACCTGCGAGTTATACCCACATCTGAAGCAAAGCATTTTTTATTTTTATTGATCCATTAAAAATATAATACATAATATAATTCTACAAAAACAAACAATTTTAGGACATTAAAAATATATATAGTTAAATTATTTCGAAACAATTCACTGAAACTTCTATATACAGGTGATGTAGATTATAATCCACTAAGCATATCATACATAATATAATTATACAAAAATTAACATATTTTGGACATTACAAAACTGAGATGACTTATGCAGGTTTGCTACGCTTCAGTAAAATTTCAAGTCAAGGAAATTCTATTACACCAGTGCTTTCTTACAAAGAATATCTGTTTAAATAAGGCGAAATTACCTGCGTTTAATCTAGATATAGTTTTTTTTTTTATAAAAAATACTGGTATATCTACTGGAAAATCCCCTTAAAGCGAGGAAACACAACTACTGCCACAATTAATCCTTAATGCTCTGAATGCACTTTTAAGTACCATTGAAGAAAATTTAACACAGCATTTATTTACCCTGCCTATTGATGAATGTTTATTTTTCATGCCACACAATAAACTCTGCTCGGTCAAATTTGGATAGAGTAGAGACACAATCGGAGCTGAATTTTTTCAAAAGAGTGATAAAATTCTTAGCCATTTTCATAGGTATAGCTTTTCTTTTTTTAAGTTATATTAAGCATTTTCTACTACAAATACATACTACATTTAAATACCTTTATACATCGACTTAAATATACATTTAAATACATTTCTTTTATAAGATTTGTGGTAGTTCCATAAGAGTAGTTTTGGTTAATTAATCTGATTATTTTTGTAGTTTTTTTACAAAAAAGTATGACTTCCGATATATTTAATCAATTTTAATGAAAAAACATACATAAATTTTACATTATAATAATTTTAAATCTCCAGTATATCTTCAGATGTTAAAAAAAGGTAATTATTGAGAAGAAGCAATTTTTTGATCAAAAATTCCGCAAATAAAGGACTAAACATGCTACTCAATAGTTGCTGGAATGGTGCAAAATTTTGTTGAGCGGCAAATAAAATATCTGATGAAGGAGTCTTTAAAAAATATTTTCTGATAAAAGCATCTAAAAGGCTAAGATGCACTTTTTCAACTCAAATCATTGAGAAACACTAAACGGAAACATAAAACGGAATAAAGAGCATCCAGCACATAGTCATGATTACCAAAATGCATGAGAGTTCGAATGATTACTGGTATAATTTGAAGGAATCAGTCAGACATTTAAACCATCATTTCAGTCAAAATACGTTTCACTTTACCCCAAAAGAGTTATTAAAAAAATATTTATCTTTACTAGTGCAAAGTGACATCTTTAGGTGACTTATAAACTCTTTGCAAAGATGCGCTATCAAAAAATTAAATGAAACGATGATTTGAAGTTTAAAGAATCCTGTCTGTTCAGTCTTTTAGTCTTTAAGAGAGGGAAATTAGTATAATAACAGACAGGTACAGAAGTTGTAACTTCGGAGATAATTACATAAATTTTTGGCATCGATAAAAACATATATGTCATATACACTATCTACCAAAAAGTATTTGTACACTTTCAGTTTTTGACATTTTGTCAAATATTTAAAAATATACTGGTCGGATTCTTCTGGAACTTCAGAAATATAAAGATTATGTTTCACTTTATATTTATTTACATTCATTTGTTAAGCGGGTAATTAGGGGGCCGGCAAAATAACAAAGAATAATAGAAATATTTGGGATCGCCCTGTACATGAAAATGCACGAAACGACTTATCGCTTTAGAATACAAATATATGAATACAGTAGAATAGGTACACTAATTTTTGTGAGAATAGCATGTATATTTATGGCGACAGAGCGATTTTTTTGAAAAATTCAAAAAATTCTGTTATGTTTTTTGTTTATATCATAGAGGGTTTTTGACCAAATTTAACGCAAATTTCAGAAAAATTGGCAAAATCTATTAAAAAAAATATAGCGCAATTGGAATATAAATATATTTAATACTTTATGAAATATGAGTAGTTTTATAAAATAATTTTTATCTGCGCATGCGCGAACGATAAAAACAATTCTTTTACATCATTTAATAGTCAATTCTAAGGAGTAACTTATAAAAAAAATCCAATCAAATATCGTGAAAATTCAAAAAGATATCATTATTATAAGTAAGCTGTTTTTACATTGCTCTCTAAAAACGGCTGAATGATAAGGGATTCTCCACAAATTGACATTTTTTATTAACTGACTTTTAGGAAAAAATTAGTACTATTTAATGAATACAATATTGCTGCTAATAAGTATCTTGACACCTGTGATAGAAAAGGAAAAGGGCTTTTATTCTTTTCCATCACAGATGTCAAGATACTTATTAACAGAAATATTGTATTAGATATTGTATACATTAAATACTAATTTTTTTCTAAAAGTCAGTCAATAAAAAATGTCAATTTGTGGAGAATCCCTTATCATTCAGCCGTTTTTAGAGAGCAATGTAAAAACAGCTTACTTATAATAATGATATCTTTTTGAATTTTCACGATATTTCATTGGATTTTTTTTATAAGTTACTCCATAGAATTGACTATTAAATGATGTAAAAGAATTGTTTTTATCGTTCGCGCATGCGCAGATAAAAATTATTTCATAAAACTACTCATATTTCATAAAATATTTCATATATTTATATTCCAATTGCGCTACATTTTTTCTACTGCATTTTGCCAATTTTTCTGAAATTTGCGTTAAATTTGGTCAAAAACCCAGCATGATATAAACAAAAAACATACCAGAATTTTTGAATTTTTCAAAAAAATCGCTCTATCGCCATAAATATACATGCTATTCTCACAAAAATTAGTGTACATATTCTACTGTATTCATATATTTGTATTCTAAAGCGATAAGTCGTTTCGTGCATTTTCATGTACAGGGCGATCCCAAATATTTCTATTATTCTTTGTTTTTTTGCCGGCCCCCTAATTATCCGCTTAACAAATGAATGTAAATAAATATAAAGTGAAACATAATCTTTATATTTATGAAGTTCCAGAAGAATCCGACCAGTATATTTTTAAATGTTTGACAAAATGTCAAAAACTGAAAGTGTACAAATACTTTTTGGTAGATAGTGTATGTCATCAATACTGTCCATATAAACACAAGATAATGGCATACGTTTTTTTTTTTCACGATGAATAAAGTTTGACAGAAATATATTCACCCTCATCCTGATTTTAAACCCGTCTAATTAAATAACAGTAATTAAGTATATTTGTAACATTTAAATATATAAAATATACAGTCGATTCTCGTCAATTCGACATCGGATAATTCGAATTTTCGCTTAATTCGAATTAAACATGAAGTCCCGAAATTTTCAATGCCAGAATAACGTTAAAAATTTTCATTAGTTCGAACTCATTTTCTCTTGACTCCGTTTAATTCGAACGAACGAGAATTTTGATTTTTCTTTTCTTTCTCGCGGATTTCAGATCATTTGAATAACTTTCTTTCTTTGATTTTTGTGAAAATTGTTCCAAAAGAGTATACATATAATCTAATGCATTTGTTATCCTTTTCTTAGTGCCGCGTCTGTCCATCAGTGATGCTTTAAATTTTTCTTGTGCTTGTTTCTAATATTTTAATAAGTTTATGTATTTATACATTCTAATTTAACATTAATCATATTTCAATGATAACAGACGAAATAAACTTAAAAAATGCTATAACATTAATTCCTTTGTAATAGTACTATATTAAGCATGTTTTCATTTCATTTTTTCAATAATTCGAACTTCGGATAATTTGAACATTTCTTGCGGTCCCGACGAGTTCGAATTAACGAGAGCCGACTGTATCTGCATAAAGTACGAAAAAGAAAACATGTACATCAAATGAAAAGTATTTCTATTTTATGAAATATTAATAAAGCCAATGACGATGTCCATGTGGTTCGCAAATCGGAGCTTGAAACTGCTCCTGTGTACAGAATTATGTTAGAAAGGTCTTAAGATATTAAATTTTTTATAAAGCTTAGCGGTGAAAGCTTAGCTAGCATAAGCTATTGCTTAAAGTTCATTTCAACTTGGTATTAAATTTTTTTAACATATCGACATTTCTGGGTAATTTAAAAAAGAAGAATGCTCATTTTATCACATGTCTCATGAATCAGGTTTCATGCCTCAATGTGTATCATGAATTTGGCCAATAAGAACTCTATAACTGATCAATAACAATCTAAAGAAACAAAATATTAGAATTTGTTTTTCGTAACTTAAAAAAAAAGATCAAGATATTTAGGAAAAACTTACTTTCATTATTTTCACTGATTGCTTAAAAATTGTTATAGAAAAAATGTTGCAGCATGTTAAGTAGGTAAAATTGTCTAATTTAAGCTTATTTAGTTTCAAAATCTAGCAATACAATACTTTTGAAACCTAATTTTGTCCATAGTACACGCGATAAAATATAAAAATTTTAGATGAAAATTTGAAATTTATTTATTTTTTCCTATTTTCCCTTTATTAGACCTATATACAGGGTGTATCAAAACTCTTGGGCAAAACTTTAAGAGGTGTTAGTACACTTCAAGACAAACAATACTGAATAGAAAAGTAAGGGTCCGAAACGTCTTCCGAAGTAGATAAGCGCCATTAAAGTTTAGGTTCCAAAATTTCAAAAAAAAAAAAAAAAAAAAAAAAAAAAAAAAAAAAAAAAAAACGGAAAGTATCGTCGATTGATTTGCGGTTTTTAACCGACTTCAAGAAGGAGGTTATGATTTCGGCCTGTATGTTGTTCACCCATAACTTCCGTAAATGAGAACCGATTTTGTTAATTCTTTTTTTGTTTGAAAGTGTGAGATGCCCGTATGGTCCCATTTCAATTTAATAAAATTCTGGTAATTAGAACTTTTTAAAAATAAAAAAAATTCAAATTCAAATTCTTTTTGAAGCAGTCGTCCAATTAGAAGCGTTCATTTTTCAGGGTTTTACTCTTATATCGATACGCGATTTTTTCCCCTTCAAAGTGCGGAATTTTGACTGGACAACGGCCGGGCTCTACACTGTTAAAAATTTGAATCTTTTGATGCATCTTCACTCCACCGCTTTTATAGAAACAGATTTCGTCACTATATTATGGAGCAATTTCATTGGTCAAAATAGAAATGTTCTATAAAAGCAGGGGAGTGGCGATGTAGCAAAAGGGTCAAATTTTTTACAGTGCAGATAGATTATTCGCTGTTAGAGAAAGAAGATTTATCAATGTGAAAGTTTACTCTGTTAAAAATCTGCAGCTATTGCTGTATAATGACTCCACCGTTTGTATAGATCTCTATTTTGATCAAAGAAAGTGCTTCATCCATATGTTGATTAGAACTTTTTAAAAAAACAAAATAAATACAGATTCTTCTACAAGCAGTCATTCAATTAGAAGCGTTCGTTTTTCATGCTGTTCTCTTACGCAGATATATGATCTTGCGAAATTTTGACTGGACCGGATTCAGGTAGATTTTGCACTATTGTAGAATGAGATTGACGAATAAGAAAATTTACTTACTTTAAACAGCGACAATTTCGCAAAAAATGCAGGCTTCTAATTGGTTAATGTAGTTTCGTTAATTGCACAAAATCTACCGGATTGTGGCCAAGTTCTCTTTCGCTTTTAGCAAAATCAGATTGGCCAATCAGAAGCCTGCCTTTTTGTGAACGTTTCGCTGTCTACACTGTAAAAAAATTGACCCTTTTGCTGCATCGTCACGCCCCCGCTTCTATAGAATATCTCGCTTTTGACCCATGAGAATGCTCCATAATTGGGTAAAGTAATCGTTTTCTATAAAAGTGGTGGAGTGACGATGCAGCAAAAGGGTCATATTTTTTACAGTGTAATTCAAACAGTGAAAAGATTGCAAAAATGCAAGCTTCTGATTGGCCAATCTCATCACGCTAAATAGTCGAAAAGTATGTACATATGGATTGTAGCCACTGCTGCAGAGATGCGAGTTCTTTCCAAAGTGCAAAATCTTAACTACACTGTTAAAAATCTGCTGCATTTTGCTGCAACGCACTCTCCTGCTTGTATAGAAAACGGTTACTTGGCCGTGAAATGGCGCTTTCTCAATGGTTGGAATAGCGATATTATATACAAGTGGTGGAGGGCGTTGCAGCAAAATGCAGCAGATTTTTAACAGTGTAGATCAATCCTCGTATACACCGAAATGGAAGGTCTGCATCGATGCTTACCGACATCGAAAATAGGTGTCAAAAAGCTGAAAATCCACTTTTAAAGTACCTTTATATGCCAGAGCGCAACTGCCTATTTATCAGGGTGCTTTTATGCCGGATAAACAAATTAATTAAATTACATTGCTATATGTATCGATACTGTCTTGAAATTCAGCTTCAGTTATCGGGTTAAATATCGGAATGCTTTCAGAGTTCCTTCTGACAGAATTCCTCGATATCAATCTGGTAATATACGGGGATATTTGAAAAGTTGAGATGAATCTAGAGAAAAGAAAATGGGAAACCATTTTGATGAGGTTGCCATTAACGTGAAGCTACACTGTAAAACATTTGACCCTTTTGCTGCATTGTCACATCCCCGCTTTCATGGAATATCTCTCTTTTGACCCATAAGAATGCTCCATAATAGGCTGAATTGATCGTTTTCTATAAAAGCGGTGGAGTGGCGATGCAGCAGAAGGCTCATTTTTTTACAGTGTAGTTAACTTCTTGCACTCGGGGCCTCCGCCACCGAATGGTCAAGACACCACGCCGCTAATCGCTTGCGAGCTTAGGAGGCTGTGTGTTCGAATTCCATTGGTCCCATTGCACACACGCTTTGTGTTGAACTCGCAGCTGTATATCCTTCGTGTTATAAAAATTCCCTTGCGCTATTTCGACCCTGTGTATTGACGATGACATATAAGCAGGCTTTCATGTCGAGCACACAAATCAGATGTATGTGTGTGTATTATTCTTGCACTCGGTTTTATGTAGTTTGGAAAGCCGCGTCTGTCGATACCCATTTCTGAGGTCCGTAAGAATGGATGTGGACCTTAAAGTTTGAGATAACTTTTAAAAGGTCGAGATCTTATCCAAATAAGTTACCACATCCGAAAAATCCAATGATCCACAACGATATTAATTGACATGGTAAGTTGCTTTCGAATAGCTGAAAATGAAATAGGAAATTGACCAGCAAATGGAATACATCATATCCTAGGAAAGTACATCAGTTAGTCAATGTATTGCAAAGAGACATCATATGTCAATATACATAATTTAGTACTACAGTATGAATCTGGGGGGTGCGAAGAGAAAACTGCGCCCGGAGCACAGTTCCAATTTGGCTCCCCCTTTCCCAACTTTTTCTTGCGACAAGCCAAAAATGAGTTTCTGGGTCTTTGGTGATATTTTCCCCAAAGTTTTTGCACCTGTGACGACCGCCCCCCCTTTCGCACTGCGCTGGTATGAATAACTAAAAAGTATTAAATAAAATAAGCTTTTTAAAAAATATATCGACCGACTTCAAAAAAGCGCTGAAAAGCATTAAATAATTCTTTAAAATTCTCTAATGACAAAACGTAATCTAAAAATCAGACATCGGATATCAGGTACTGGCATAAAAACGGTTAAATTTAATATATATAACTTAATATCCACGAAACATGGATTTTAGAAAGAATATTTTTTACAAGTTATGAATTTGAATATTTATGATTTGATTTATGACTATATACATATAAAAAGTAATGAATTACTTTTTGAAGTTGGTGCCAAACTATCTTAAATATAATAAGAATTGTGATTATACTGTGCCTAGTACCATAACTAAAATGATGATGATCGTTAATCGATTGTGATTGTTTGGCACCGACTTCAAAAAATAATTCATTACTTTTTATATGTATATATTCATAAATTAAATCATAAATATGCAAATTCATCCCTTGTAAAAAATATTCTTTCTAAAATCCATGTTTGGTGGATATTAAATTATATATATTAAATTTAACCGTTTTTATGCCAGTACCTGATATCCGATGTCTGATTTTTAGATTACGTTTTGTCATTAGAGAATTTTAAAGAATTATTTAATGCTTTTCAGCGCTTTTTTGAAGTCGGTTGATATATTTTTTAAAAAAGCTTATTTTATTACTAAAACTATTCTTTATGTCAATATTTTCTTGAAAATAAATTATAAAGATAAATTTTTAAAAAATGCCGATAGAGGGCGTTTTAGATTTTGGAGTAACGAACAATTATTTTTTGCCGTTATTTTTTGCATCTCATTAAATGTTTTCGGAAGGTTAGACTTAAACTTAAAGTTTGAGCTCAAAATCTGAATAGTTGGGAGTGGTTCAGGGGCCGCTCACTCAAATGAAAAGACCCGTTCGCTAATGCTAATCCTATGGAAGAAATTTATAAAGATATCTCGGTCGCATTTTGATTTTTTAAAATGATTCTTTTTGCATTGGATGGCTGAGATTGATCTGAACGCAGGCTGTTTTTTACTTTTTTGATTTTGTTTGCAGATACATTTACGAGAACGCTTTCATTTTCAGAACCGGTTTGGAAAGCGAAATCACCCTCATAAAAAATATCTGTAAACAAAATCGGAAAAGTAAAAAACGGCCTGCATTCAGATCAATCTCAGCTATCCAGTGTAAAAAGAATCATTTAAAAATATTAAAATGCAACCGAGATATCTTTATAAATTTCTTTCATAGGATTAGCATTAGCGAACGGGTCTTTTCATTTGAGTGAAGCGACCCCTTAAGTAGCGCAAACTCAACTGTGTTTAGAGGTTCAAATTTCATATGATTATAAAAAATCCCTGTTGGCTTGGTCTATAAGCGGATGTAGATTCCGAAGAATGCTCATTTCAACAACAAAAAATAAAATATAATTAGAGATAAATCCAGTTTAACAATTTTCTTTGGCCGCTTTTTAAAAATTTGTAATTTATTTTTATGTAAGAACTGGTTTTTATCAAAATCATCTTAAGCGAAATTCGGCTCAAATGCCCATTTTGACAACATATTTTGAAATATATTCTGACTTTATTATTAAAAAATCGACCAATACGCAAATTATATAGTTACTAAATAACAAAAAACTGTCAATTGAACGCTTTTGAGAGCAAAATCGAATTTAAAAATGAGTCATAAAATGACCAATTTGTTATTTGAATACAGCCTGAATTCTTAAATCATGATCGCTTTGGGAAATTTTGTGCGAAGTGTGCTCACTTTGACAGCTTTAAAAATATATATATTTAACCTTTATCAAAAAGCTGACCAATACGGCATATTACATAGTTCCTAAATAACAAATAACTGTCAATGGAATGCGTATGAAAGCAAAATTGAATTAAAAAATCAGTCATAAAATGAGCAATTTGTTATTTTAGTACATTTTCAATTCTTAAATCATAATCGCTTTTGGAAATTTGTGCGAAATGCCTAATTTGACAGCTTTTAAATAAATATATTTAGCCTTTATCAAAAGATCGACGAATTCTCACATTATATAGTTCCTAAATAATAAAAAACTGTCAATTGAATGCGTTTCAGAGCAAAATTGAATTTTAAAATGAGTCATAAAATAACCAATTTTTTATTTGAATACATCCTCAATTCTTTAATCATGATGGCTTTGGGAAATTTTGTGCGAAGTGTCCATTTTGGCAGCCTTTTTTTAAATATATTCTGCCTTTACCAAAAAACTGGCCAATCCGTCACATTATATAGTTCCTATATAAGAGGACCTGTAAATTGGATGCGTTTGAGAACAAAAATGGATTTAAAAATGAGTCAGAAAAAATGCAATTTGTTATACTTCCTCAATTTCTTAATCATCACTTTGGGAAATTCTGTTCAAAATACCGTTTTCAGCAGTCTCTTTTGGAAAATATTCTGCCTTTATCAAAAAACTGGCTAATACGTCACATTATACAGTTCCTAAATAGGAGGTTCTGCCATTTGGATGCGTTTAAAATCAAAAGTAAATTTAAAAATGATTCAGAATATAAGCAGTTTGGATATGAGTTTTTTCTCCAACTCCTATTTCTGTTTAATTTATTTTTGCTATAAGAATTGGTCCTGTGAAAAACTTGTTAATATAAAAGTCGTAGATATTATTGAGAAGATGTAAAATAATATTAATTAGATTTGATTGCTTAAGAATTGACTAAGTTATGGATTTTTTTCTTTTTCCACCCCCCTTTTTCTTTTCGTTTTTAATTATTTTTTCATCGGTAAAAGTTGTTCCTATCAAAACCTTGTAAATACATAAGTTTTAGATAATTTTAAGAACATTTAAAATAAATTAAGTTGGATTTGATATCTAGTAAATTGACGAAGTTATGATATTTTTCTCCCAAAAACCCTGTTTTTTTTTCGCCCCTTGAGCCCATTTTTAACTTTGGGTCATTCCATGCCAAATGGCCTAGAGGCTCCCACTCGACTCCCTTCAATTTTTATATAATTGCTACAGAACATACATGTAGGTATAAGATGAACATTTGGAAACTGTTAGTGCAAGAAGTAGTATAGTTGGGGTGCCAGGGGTCCATTTGTACCAATCACTATATCATGGTCGTAGGAAAAACGGCCAAATCATCAAGTTTGGCATCATATTGCTCATGATATATGAAACCTTACTTATTAAATGTAGGTGATCTAGTACAACTTTTTGTGCTAAAGAACATAATTGCAGTATTAAAAATCACAAACCAATACCTTCGTCATTACTAGGCCTCAAAGTATGCCGTACTGCCAATCTGATTGATAACACAGGTCTGCAATGATTTTCAAATCTGAGTAACGTTTTCTATAGTTTCTGACGTGCTGAGTACGAGAAAAATAATAAAAAAATTCCATCACGTCAGGATTTTTTGATATGGAATATTTAAGATTTTGCTGAAAAATGTCTGAGCGTCTACATTTTAAAATTTATAAAACGTCATTAAATTACTTCAGCTTAATTTTTATTGCATTTAATTAGTGTAAGGTGACATAGAAATTACTTCAAAACAGTAATTTGTTAATTACTACATAATAAGTATAAGTAATTCATATTAACCATGTTGAAAACGGGTCATTTTGGCTTAATTTAGTAATGAGCTCATTAATACATAATGATTAGGTAATATAACCTATATGTTGTAAATATTAGTCGAAAAGGGTGTAATAAAGATAAACCAAAGGGTTTTTGTATAAGTACCCGCACTGATTTAGAAAATGGACCTTATGACGTCACACGCCAGAGCTGGCGGTATGCAAGTTCGATGAAAAACTTAATGATATCGAGTTCCAAGCATGGCAGTCTTTTAAGGAAGTGGTGAAAAACTTTTTGGGGAACAATAAAAGCTTCGACTATAAACAAATAGTGGCCAAAATTGTTACAAATTTTGGTGTAATGGGTTGTAATATGAGCATTAAACTTCATTTCTTAAATTCGCACATAGATTACTTCCCAAAAAATCTAGGAGCCTTTAGCGAAGAACAAGGTGAAAGATTTCACCAAGATTTGAAAGAGCTAGAAGTCCGGTATCAAGAAAGGTTGAATACTAGCATGATGGCGGACTACTGCTGCTTGTTGAAGCGCGACGATCCAAACTGGAAATTTAAGCGAAAATCGTACAACCGAAGCTTCCAGGAAAAAAGGATCAGGTTCCATAAACAAAATTTACATGTAATTTAGATCAGTAATAGTTATTATTTTAGTTGTTTTTTATGTTAAAAGTAATGTACTTTTTAAAATAAATATTTTTTATGTGAAAACATGTGTTTTTTTCTATTTTCTATCTGTATCTTTTTTGAAAAATCTGAAGGTGATGGGAAAAAACTAAGTACATATTCGTAATCAGCGCACCAAAATACCCTAGAATCAGCTCTCAAAGTCTAGAGGGGAAGTTATGAGTCTCAATTTGCAGGCCTGTGTAATTACCCGTATATTAACATGCTGTAACTACTGCAAATATTATTTTAAAAATTTGTCGCTTTACAGACTAATTACCTAGGAATATCTCATAAAGTAGCTAAAGTTGTTTTTTTAATTGCTTAAATATTCGTTAAATTATACATGTTCAAAATCTAATAAAAAATTAAAATCGTCGATTTTGCCCCATTTTCAGAAGCGTATGTCTCAAAAGGGACACTTTGAATTTAGTTACAATTAATACCACTGGAAAGGGCATATCTTAATTTATAAGAAAAACTTTATTTCATCTTGGGCCTTTTACATATAGAGGGGAAATAATAAAATTCAAAAATCTGTTGTACGAGATAATCGAAATACATACGAGAAAGGTATATATTAAGATAGGGTCTTTTAACATATTTTGCACTATTCTTTTTTTATTACAACGATTATAGCATAGATAATTATCGCTTTTTCTGGTTATAGTTACTTCCCGTATACCATTATGAAGGATTTGTAACCGCATTTCCAATGAGTTATGCCCAATAACCAGGCAAGACTAGCTCCTGGTTATATTTCTCTATTACATGTTTCAAATTCTGAATGTGGGTACCTAACGAGATCCATAGACTATTATAGAAACGCCCCAAGCTATAAAAGCCGTCTACTTATTGGTTCAGTCTGTCAAATTTCTTATTGATTGCGATTATAAAAGCTTTCTGTAAATTGTATTGTTGACTAATTGTTGTTTTTATTGGAACTGGAACAGTAGTTATTATATGCTCTTTTGGAATCTAACAAATGTTTTCTCTAGTGAACCAATAATTTTTTCCCTTGTCCAGGAGGTTGTATAAAATTGATTAAGACATCGCTCTCTTCAAGTGAGATTTCACATACATTTCCAATCCACCAATTCTTGTCGTAGGTACAGGCAATATATTGTCCAGGCTGTATATCTGACACAGATGCATTGTGAAATAGATTTTTAGCATTCTTATCAACATGTGTTATGAAGTATGTTGCATCATTTGCTATTCTATTGACAATTTTTTTTTCATTTACTGGTACAAAATGATGTTCTCTTGTTCCAGAAACTGTACATCTGATTTTGAAATGCTCTTCTTGCTTAATTTTTACTGCTTCAATATCTTTTTTGGAACAAAACTGAATTGAATTTCTTTTATATTTTTTTACAGAAGACATAAGGATCCGTCGGAGTTAAAATTTGGTCTTTAATTGACCTTTGAAGCAGACTTGTTCTTGCAGCTAGCCTCTTTACAATTCCTCCTATTCCGTCACAGATTGATTTTCCATGACTTGTGCGAAAAAAGTTCAATTCTACAGATATTTCCGAGGTCACTTTGGTGATAACAAATATTCAAGAATTGTTTTTGCTTTCTTGCACTGCCAAAAAGATCTGTCACTAAAATAATATATATGCGCAATTTCGTCAAAGTTTTCCTTCAAATGTTCCATTGGTTTTATTATAAATGTGCGTACAGCAATTGATTCATGTTTAAGACAATCGCTAATTACGTAGTAATTTACACTTTTTGTTTCCGAATTACCCTTAAAGTGCACTGTAAAAATAAATTCAAGAGGTTGCTAAAAATTTCTTAGTAAATTTGTATTCCACAGATTTTTTTAGTAACCATTACAAACTTTTTTTTTTTTGCAAGTGAAACAAACATTTCTTTTGTAAACTGAACAAAAAAATTTTTTGTATAACTAACTTAAAACTTTTTAGTATGAGCCACCAAGCAAATTTTAATAATAGCTCCAAAATTATTTTTAGTAACCATTACGTGTGCCCGAAGGGCAGGAGCTTCCTTCGAGCTGCATCCAGTGGGTAAAAAGACAGGATTTCTGAAACGGAAGATTTTTGGGTAAGCCGCAATAGATGGCAGCACCAAACATTGCTACCTGCTCTATTTTGACATGTTTCTAAAGGGGAGTGAAAGTTCAGAGATCATTACCCATGGTAACTGCTACGACAGGATTTTCATAATCCCTTTATTTAACAAGTATTTACATTGCATACATTCGGTGCATATTTGGTGCGGCCAGCATCGAACCCAGGTACTTTCAGCCTGGAGTTCGGTGCTATAACCACTAGGCTATGATGGCCACACCAAGTGAGTTTTAGTAATAGCTATTAATAATGTAAAACTATTAACTCTATTCGTTGCTAGCTTTTTTCTAGTAATTCTTACAGATTCCTTGTAACCGAGTAAGATTACTAAAAATTTTTTAGTAATTACAAGGATCACTAAAATTTTTTTAGTAGATTGACCCTTTTTTTTACAGTGTGGATAACAAATGGCTACAATGTCTCTTTGCTGTTCTCCCAATGGAAACCTTGAATAGCTTCCTTGATAACAAAGCTGTAATTTTCTGCGAAGTTCATAAATATTATCAGTTCATCTGGTTTAAGATTATATTTGGTCGTCCCCAGATATTCATCTTCATGCTTTTAAATGTAATGATGCGAAGAATGTGCTGAGATTTTCAATACCAACTCTTCAATAAAATCTTCAATTGTCACCTCTTTCGTTTCCAACGTGTCACGATCTGTGTGAACCTATTGTTTAATTTCAATGATGTCTTCTGGATCACTAACTTCAAAAATATTTTCCAATTTTCTTAAATCATCTGTTTCAGAGGCTACTTAACAGCGATGAAGCATACAATCTTTAGAATTTAAGTCATAAACTTTTTTACTTTTAAAGAATCTATGCTCTACATTAGTTGGGTAGCTTGATAGCATCAACTTCACATATTGCTGCATTTCACACAAACATTTTTGTGACATCATGTGAACATCATGTGAACCTGCTGCATCAACAGTCACACATCATTTTCGTTTTAATTTGCAAAATTTGAAGAATCCAATTTCCAGTTCATTTCTACTTCAATAGACTATAAACATTTATTTCAAATTGCTTAATAATAGGTGCTTCTGCATCTGAACTTCTCTTCCATCTATTGAAACACAGATGAAATCTTTTATTCCTGCCTGGTACTCAAACAGTATAAATGGAAATTTTTTTATAAACAAAGAGCACTTTTCAGTGCAATTCTTGAAAATGTCATCTGCGTATCGGAGTCTGAGTTAGACATCACCAAAACATATATAAGAAAAAACACAATCAAATCTTCAAGCAATAGCTTACATCTCAAATGTACATCAACATAAAGAAAATGAATATCGTGTTTAAAGGGTAAATTAATAAGTACATATCGAATGAAAATAATATATTTTCTTCACTTTAAAATCGCATGAAAATATGATTTATTACTATTATGCCGCATCAATCGATTACCAAAAAACAAAGAAAGAAAAAAACACATTTAAATCTTTATGTAATAGGTTACATCTCAAATATATATCAACATAAAGAAATTGAATATGGTGTTTAAAGGGTTAATTAATAAATACATATTGAATGAAAATAATATATTTTCTTCACTTCAAAATCACATTAAACACGCATGAAAATATAATTTATTACTATTATGCCGCATCAATCAGTTACCCCCCCCCCAAAAAAAAAAACCTACATTCATAAAAATAAATGAAAATTCATATAAATAAACATATTTGTCCTCCTATATACATTCAATGGAAAATTTTAGGAGGAACTAAGGAATTTTATGATGTAATTTATTCAGAATTAAAATTCTTTGAAAAAAAAATCTTGGAAAAGTAGAGCAAAAAAAAAGGTTTACTAAATTTTATTATTTTCCCCCTATATGTAAAAGGTCCAAGATAAAATAAAGTTTTTCTTATAAAGATATGCTATTTCCAGTGGTATTGATTGTAACCAAATTAAAAGTGTCCTTTTGAGATATATGCTTTTGAAAATGGAGTAAAATCGACAATTTTAATTTTTCATTAGATTTTGAACATGTATAATTTAATGAATATTTAAGCAATTAAAAAACAACTTCAGCGGCTTTATGACATAATTATAGGTAGTTAGTTTGTAAAGCAACAAATTTTTAAAATAGTATTTGCAGTAGTTACAGCATGTTAAAATACGGGTAAAAAGCAATCGGATTGGCCGTACGGCCTACTCTGAGGCCTAGTGATGACGAAGGTATTGGTTTGTGATTTTTAATACTACAATTATGTTTTTTAGCACAAAAAGTTGTACTAGATCACCAATTTTCAATAAGTAAGGTTTCATATATCATGAGCAATATGATGCCAAACTTGACGATTTGGCCGTTTTTTATACGACCATGAAATAGTGATTGGTACAAATGGACCCCTGGCACCCCAACTATACTACTTCTTGCACTAACAGTCTCTAAATGTTCATATTATACTTACAGGTATGTTCTGTAGCAGTTATATAAAAATTGAAGGGGATCGAATGGGAACCATGCCAAAATTTAAGACACTTGACATGGAATGACCCCTTTATGAAAAATCTGTCATGCATAAACGTTTCGCCCATTTTTTAGAAGTAATATAAACTTTAAACTGATTCGATACCTATTTTAATTTAGAAGTTATCGCGTTTTTTCTGTTTTCACAGAAACCCTCCTAACTTCTACCCCCTTGACCCGATTTTGCCAATTAACGAACTTAACCGAGACTTTATGCCCCTTGATTTTACGTAAAAGTTTGAAGAAGATCTGCGCATAATTATGGAAGTTATCGTGTCCAAAACAAAGTGATATACACCGATAGATAGATAAACTTATCTACTAATGGTAGTTTTAGGGTCTAGGAGTCATGATTGGTGTAGATCTGCAAAAAATGTTCAGAAAATCCAAAATGGGAGTGATCGCAATAGGTAATATTTAATACGAAAGCTATGTAAAAACGGAAAAATTGGTCGATTCGTTTGCGGTTTTCGCTAAAACTACTCTTTAAATCTGTATTTTCTTGAAAATAAATTATAAAGATAAATTTCAAAAAATGCCGATAGAGGGCGCTTTAGACTTTGGAGAACCGAATAACTATTTTTTATGGTTATTTTTTGCATCTCATTAAATTTCTTTAGAAGCTTAAACATAAATTTAAATTCTGAGCTCAAAATCTGAATCACTGGGAGTGGTTAAGTAGCGCAAACTGAA
The DNA here is from genome assembly GCA_964019185.1 of Maratus speculifer. Lineage (NCBI taxonomy): Eukaryota > Metazoa > Arthropoda > Arachnida > Araneae > Salticidae > Maratus > Maratus speculifer. The sequence goes on along the minus strand of OZ025293.1, from coordinate 23,843,078 downwards.
CTATGTTAAAGGGGAGGGGGGATTCAAATTTCAAATGATTACAAAAATAAAAGGAAAAAATGGTCGATTCGTTTGCGGTTTTCACTAAAACTATTCTTTATGTCAGTATTTTCTTGAAAATAAATTTCAAAAAATTTCGTTAGAGGGCGCTTTAAACATAAGAATAACCAACAGCTATTTTTAACCGTTATTTTTTTTATCCAATTAAATGCTTGCAAAAGCTTAGCCTTAAATTTTGAGCTGAAATTCTGCATCGTTGGGAGGGGTTAAGAAGCACAAATTGAACTGTGTTGAGGGGTTGGAATTTAACCCTCCCCCCACCCCCGAACACAGCTCAATTTTGCGCTACTTAAGTACTCAAAAACGATTCAGATTTTGAGCTCAAAATTTAGATCTAAGTTTTGCAATCATTTAATGAGATAAAAAAAAAATAACGGTTAAAAATAGTTGTACGTTACTCCAAAGTCTAGGGCGCCCTCTATTGGTATTTTTTGAAATTTATCTTTAAAAATTATTTTTAAGAAATTACTGATTTAAAGAGTAGCTTTAGCGAAAACCGCAAATGAATCGACCATTTTTTCCGTTTTTTTTATTATTTTAAATTTGTACTTCCTCCCCCCCCCCCTCTGAACACTGTTCAGTTTGCACTACTTAACCACTCCAAGCTATTCAGATATCAAGCACAAAATTTAAGTCTAAGCTATTGCAAGCATTTTTTCCATTTTTTATAATCATTTGAAATTGGATCCTCTGAACACGGTTCAGTTTGCTCGACTTAACCACGCCCAACTATTCAGATTTTGAGCTCAAAATTTAAGTTTAAGTCTAAGCTTCCGAAAACTTTTAATGAAACGGAAAAAATAACGGCAAAAAATATTTATTCGTTACGCCAAAGTCTAAAGCGCCCTCTATCGGCATTTTTTGAAATCTATCTTTTATTTATCTTTATAATTTATTTTCAAGAAAATACTGGCATAAAGGATAGTTTTAGTGAAAACCGCAAATCAATCGACGAATTTTTCCGTTTTTTATGTTTATTTGAAATTTTGGATCCTAAACATTAATGGCGCCTATGTCCTTCGGAAAACGTTTGGGACCCTTAATTTCCTATTTAATATTGTTTGTCTTGATGTGTACTATCATCTACCCCTTAAAGTTTTGCCCTAGAGTTTAGATACACCCTGTATAGATTTCAGAATTTTTTTTTTCATAAAAATAGATACAAAATCGTGCAGTGAAGAGTTAAGGATTGGCGCTCGGTTTTATAACTGTTTTGTTCATAGTACACGCGATAAAATATCAAATTTTTAGTTGAAAAATTTAAATTTAATTTTTTTACTATTCTTCCGTAATTGGATCCCTATAAGGATCTGAGAATTTTTTTTTTCTAAAAAAAGAAAATAATCGTTCAGTGAAGGGTAAAGAATTAACGCTTGGTGTTATAACTATTTTATTTTGGTGAATGTTTGTTACCAATTTAACATGTTGAAATGAACATATACTAATTGATAACATACATAAAAATAAACTAAGCGGTTTTGCAGCCAAAGTGCGATTTTTACAAAAAAAAAAAAATTGTTGAACAACACTATTCATTATAGACATTTGCTAAATGTATTAAAGAGAATCTCCTAGAAATTTCAAAATTTACATTGAAATGTAAAAGGGATTTGAACATTTTTTTTTTTTTTCAGGTGGCGATCAGTAGAAATACTTTTATATCTTGTGATGTTTTATTTTTAATTCATGTGCTTTACTATCAAAATATTAAACAATCTCGATTTTTAATCTTGTGTTTCGTAAGCGATGGAAATCAGTATAAGAAGAGACAGTTACAGAAGATGCAACTACAATAAAAGCTAGTAAATCAGAAATTAATAAAAGCTCGTCTAAAGATATGTATTCTATGACAAATATATTGTCCAATTAAAAAATAGAATTCAAACATTTTATGTAATAAAATGATCATTTTACTTCGTGGATTAAAAGACTGCAATTATGCTAAATATAGTTTGAAAATAAATGATACAAAGGTCTGAAATTTTTAAATAAAACATAAAGCTCTATTTCAATAAATAAGTATAAAAATTAATAGCATCTCTAATCAAGATAAAATATTTAAAAGAAATAATTTTTGTAAGTCTGTGATTTTTTGCTGTTCGTTTCTTTTACATATTGTCGCCTAAATAAATTTTGCTGTTAATTTTAACTATTATAAGATATTTAACATCATTTATATTGCTATGATTATATTATAACATATTAAGAAAATATTTGTATTATGAAAATTTGCATTTTGAAATTACTTGTGTTTAAAATACTTTCAAAATGTTTTAAGTTTATTATTTCAGTTAAATCTGTTGATTTTATTATTATTGTATTTTACGCAGACCTCTATTTTCGTTTATTAATCTGTTGATTTATCATATTTATCTGGTAATTCAATGAAAAAAAAATTCGAGTTATATTAAGTGTCTTCATTTAGCTAATGTAAATAAAACTAATTCATATAATTAAGAATTTGTAATGTCTCACTTTATAAATTAACGAGTTTAAATATTTTATTAGTTTATTAATTACTCCATTTAAAAATGTCAATGATTTTTTTTAATATTATAATTTTACTGAGAATCTCTATAGTAAATTAACGCTTTAAAACCTTTAAATTAAAAAATTAAATTAAAAAATTAAATTAAAATTAATTTAAAAAATTAAATAAAAAAACCCTTTAATTAGTCTTTCAATCACAAACATATTTATTCCGCATTAATATTACTTTAATGAAATCAATGAATTTTGCATTATATATAGATGTTAAATAAATTATTACACCATAAATTTGTTAAAGGTGAATTTAATATTTAACAGATTTTTTTTATTATCTTCGCAAAAGAAGCAATCCTTTGAGTTGCATTTGTATTTTATACGATCGTTCGGATTTTTGGGGAAAATGTTTTCCAATTCAGTTTTTAAACTAAAATATATGTCATAAGAGAAACATATAACTATTATTATTTATAAATCTTAATTAGTCCTTTCAGTTATATTAAGATTCCTTCAATTTCACAATTAATTTTCGAGTTTTTGAACATTGAAGGGTTGATTGATTCATTTATTTTCCAAATTTTTGTCTGTTTTCACAAGAACTATATTAGATATCACAATGCGATAAACTGCATATTATATTAAAAATTAATTTTATCTTTCCATCACAAAGAAAATTGCTAAAAAATTGCAGTTTTTAGTTTTCAGAAATTTTTAATATTGAAAAGACGGCTGATTGATCCCGAATTCTAAATCTATTTGTATAGATTTTGATATAAAAGTTCAAAATCCTTATAACCAAAATATATACACTGCGGAAGATAGCCGGACCCCGACATTTTGTTTGTTTTGAAATTTGTTCAATAAAAATTCAAAATCAATACAATGAATTTAGGTACATTTAAAGTAAGTGTCACTGGCTTGACCAACGCTGGTAGGGTCAGCTATTGATAGTATAATGTACGTATGAGGGCCATTCCATGAAAAGAGGTAAATTGATAGTAATTTTTAAAAAATTTTTAAATAAATATTTTTGGTATTTAGTGATTGGCAACATGTCAAATTTTATGTTTTGAGTAAGAATGTAAAGTTTATCTTTTGTGGATTGGCAACACAACAGTTTAAAGATGGCGTCCATGTGCAAGCAAGTACGTTGCGTTTTACAATACATTTTGAGTGAGTTTTTTTAATAAAGAAAATCCAGTGAAACTTTTGAAATCAACATTTTAGGTAAGTCTAATATTCATTGTTTATATTTCACTAAACTGAAATATATAAGATAATTTCAAATAATTATTACAAAAAGAACTTTGTTTCTGTGTCCCACACGTGACACAAAACATGAACTTTTTCACTTAGGAGGAAAAAGGAACACATTATTATTTTTTTTTAATTGGCATTTCTAAAGCAGTTTAGAGCAGTACACTTATCCTATGCTAGTTAAAAATTTGGATGAAATTTTTAATAGGAGAAAAATGTCAAAACAAAATTGTCCCGCACGTGACACCTTATGAGCAGGACGATTATTTTTGTTTTCTGAATGTTAAATAGAATGTTAAATATTCTAGCATAGTTTTAACAGTTTAATGATTATTTTGTCCTAAGAACTTATTCTATATAACTAAAACGAATTTAAGATTTTATTTTTTTATTTTTATGATAGTTTCATTTTTTTCTTTTTTTGTGATGCTAATATTTTTTATTTCCATTTTTTTTATAAATTTCTTTTAATAAAATTTGAACATTTTAATGGTTATTTTTATTTTAAGAACATATTGTTTTCCAGCAAGAATTGATCTACTTAATTTATAGGGATTTTTTCTATACAATAAGAAGAGTCGTGTGTTTAAGAACTTGTTATTATTCTACAGAAAAAAATAATAAAACTTCTTATCTATATTCTGTATTTCTAATTTTAATTCTATTTTAAGTTCAATTTTTCTATGAAATTAAGTACATTTAGACAAAAGCGTTTATAATTGATAAAATTTGTTATTTATTTAGCTGAAATGGAAAGATCTGTCTACTAGTGCTAGAAGAATGAAAAGGGTGAGAGAGAAAATATCATTAGAAAATCCTAATTTCCAAAAAGAAGAAAATAAAAGGATCAGAAACAGCAGTTTCGTTTAAGATGGGTGAATGGGTAGTTGTAAAATATGACGGCATTAATTATCCAGGTGAAATTACAAGCACCCATCATGATAGTGTTGAAGTGTTTGTCATGATAAAAAGTGGTAAATTCTACTTAAGTGGCCACAGTATCCAGATTAAATTCTATATTCATTTAAAGATGTAGTAAAAAAAGATATCAACTCCCACTGTAGCTAATAAAAGAGGTTGTTTCAAATTTCTAGAAAAATTTTGAATTTTTGTTTATACATTTACTTTATTTTATGTTTAAAAATGTTAATTTGAACATTTACTTTGTAAAAAAAAAGTTAAAATAAATATTTTTGTATTGTAAAATGAATAACATGCATTTTCTTTTTTGCATTACTTTATTTTCTTATTTTTGAAAAGGTTACTTGAATGATATTTGCAAATGTCCCACACGTGACACTATACGTTATATTTTTTTTTAGTAATTTAAAAATTTATTTTTCAAATAAGAATGCTTATTTCATGAACATTAGACCTTTAGCCTCTAATATATATTTTTTGTTTTGAAATTGCAAAATTAGTAGAGCAGAAATGTTATCTGGATCATACAGCAAATTACAAGTGGTTGACTTCAAATGTCCTGCACGTGACGCATGCAAATTAATTAATAACTAAATCAGTAAACTGTTTAGGAAAAATCTGTCCCTGCCTGAGATATTGTTATATCAAATATAAACTTACAAAAATATGTTTATTCTTATTTCTGAAAAATCTTAAGCCCTTTAACACAATTTTGGTGGAATTATGGTGTCTGATTGTCCCGCACGTGACAGTGGAATGGCCCATGATCGTTTTCTTGAATAAATTTTATAAATGAAGCTTTTAATTTTTTTAATATATCATTTATATTCAAAATTAATCCAGATGCTCCAATTTATCCCCAAAGACTAAGGAACAAATATAAATATCTGGAGTGACTGTGAAAAAGCTTTTAAGTATGTATTCCACAGCACCCGTAATTTAATAAAATTGAAGTAAAAGCACAATAAAATACCTTTTGACAGTTTTTTTTATTACATTACATTAAAATTACATAGATATCGTGCTCATTAAAACATTCAATAGTTGAAACTAGTAAATTTCATTCACAAATACTCAAATTGACTCTGCTTTTGTTCTTAAAAAAAATCGCTTCATTGTAGAGGTAGACACCATACTATTCTAAATTTTGTTAAATGCGTGTCCTCGAAAAACGATTTTTAATTGAGTATTTTATAAATTCTCTTGGTGTTTTCCTTACATAATTCTCATTTAAATACGTTATCACAGAATTTTTTATAGATGGAAACCCCAAACTTTTCCTGAGCTAAAGAGGCAATTAATCGAAAAAAATGTAGTGAAAATACATATTTCTTTTAGCATAATAAAATTTCAAAATGAAACTTTCCTATACAGGTATTATTAATTTTGCATTAATTATTGTCGTAATATGAAAACATATAAAAGTATTACTTTTAGGAGGCCATTAATCTACCATCGTGTGTAATCAATTAGAACGAACTGAAATTAGAGCGCGCAATCAACAGTTAAATAAGTTAATCTTTTTAATCTTTATAGTAATTTAAACAATTTTAACAATAATATTTTTAAATCCACTTTTTTTTTATTTTACATTTTATACTTATCTAGCACAAAGCTTCTTAATACAGATAGGGTCTTCAGACGCACAGAAACTCACGTATATTTTTCATAAAACATTAAAAATTTGTATTAAAATTAATTAAAAATAATTAAATTTGTAATAAAAACTACAAACGAAATCATATTTATCATAAATGAATGGTGACGAGCAGGAGAAAAATATCTATAACCAAATTTTGTACCGTAAATTTTAATTATGCACGAAAACTTCATATAGAGATATTGTTTGGATAATTATATGATGAAATGAAAATAGATTTTAAAAAATGCAATCATGTTTTCAGACAGTTTTACCACTTCATTGAAACAATTTCCTGACTTTGAATATAATCAATCTTTGTACTTAATTTGCTATAGGGCATAAAGTACATACTACACTATATGACCAAAGGTGACCTGCCACTTATGATTTTTGGCATTTTATTAAATATGTAGACAAATACATAATGAATTATCCTGAAATTTTAAGTGTGTAAACATAATAGTACAGGTTATACATTTCCGCGAAATTGTTTTCGTGAAACTCCATAAAGGACCGCAAACAAATTGAAACAGAACGAATATCTTTTGGATAACTGTCAAAACTAATACAACCAAAGCGTTCAAACTGTAGATTATGATTAAGTAGATTATTGTAATGGACTATGTTAATTTTTATGCATAGAGATATCAAGGCTTTTATAAAAAAAAGTCCAAAATTTTTCCACGTTTTTTGCTTATAATTTTCAGAGCTCGTAATATAAAATTATGTTCTTTTTCGAAAATATGACAAACAACATTGTACACAATATCCTGTAATCAGAAATAAAAAATAATAAAACTTGTGAAAAAAATGAGCAGGTTTACGAAATAATTTTTTTTATCGCACATGCGTGAAGGGGATCAGAATTTCATTTACATAATATGTTAGCTAAGTGTATAGAGCAACTTTTGTAAAAGTCTTCTGAAAATAGTCGTCGAGAGAATAAGTTCAAACTCCGTTATTCCTAAAATAAAGGTAAAAGATGAGGATTTGTATCCAAATACAATAGTACATGCCATATTGTGTGTGCTATATTGGCACTAATCAATGGATAAATGGTACAGCCCCTCATCGTTTTTCGTTATTTTAGGAACAACGGATTTTTAACTTATTCACTCGACGATTATATTCAGATTTTTCAAGCTATGTTTTTGAGACTTTTACAAAAGTTTATACATTTAACTAACATAATATGCAAATGAAATTTTGACAGCTTTCATGCATTCGCATTGAAAATTTGACAGATTTATTAAATTTCAAAGCTTGAGATTTTTGCACATGATTTTCTCATTTGGGGATCAGTTAAAAAATTAAAGTATTTAGAGATCGAAATCAGGGCGCAATGTCTCTTGTTTAGACGAAACAAGCGTTATTCGGTTTCGCCATATCAGGTTATAGCCAAACAATCTTTATATATCTAAAAATTTTCAACTTCAGTTACCTTCAGGGGAGTCAAATAACATTCAAAAGTAAAAGCAGGTATTCTTTGTTATCGTAAAACTCGAGCAAAAACTACAAGCCCATCATGTCTGTCTTGATTTTAGGGGCATTGTGCATGATATCAGGCAGTAAAATATCAATATGTAACCCACCATTATATATACCAAGAATGTCAAGTTATGTTAATTTTCAAAATTTTGATATTTTTTTCTTGAAAACTATATCACCTAGGAGCAAAATAAATAAATAAATAAATAAAAATAAAATAAAATAAAAAATAAAAATCATATCTTAATAGTAAGAGCAAACACACACAATTTGATTAAAACCTGTAATGGCGGGTTACATATTGATATTTTACTGTTTGATTTGATGCGGAATCTTACTATAATCTTATTTGACTCCCTTGGAGTTAACTGAAATTTGTACATGAAATAACTCTATCTGGTAATACTCTAACATGGTGAAACCGGCTGGTTTCCCCATAAAAAAGGGGGACTTTTTCCCCTGATTTCGATATCGAATTTCTTTAATTATTTTTTTAACTGATCTCCAAATGAATGAGAATATCACGTGCAAATACATCAAACTTTGAAATTTAAAATCTTCGTCAATTTTTGTCGAACAGAATTCAAACCTTTTGGCGTTATATCTCTTATGATGCATGTAAACATTTACTAACAATAATTAATGGGACCAAGGGACCAATTTTTATAAAATTGATTTTTTAGTTTAAACAACGCCACAACATGAATATGTACCTCATTTGAAACAATGTTGCAACTGGAACTATATGTCTACGACCAACGGTTGAGATATTAAAGGTCGGCGATAGATAACATATTACACCCTGTATAGTTTTCATATGCATTTGTAATTGAAGAAGATGTTTTAAAATATGATTCAAAATGATTACTAAAAAAGTGCGGTTACTACTACTAACAATAATAATAGTAATAACAAAATGATCTGTATTTTATTTGTTTAATTTAAAAAATGCTTTTTAATTAAAAGAAAAATAATTTAATAATTTCCCTTGTTTCACGTTCGCTGCCAATAACTCCGCCATCTGTGTTAAATGATCGAGAATTACACGTGCCGGCAGCGAATGTGTTAATGGCTTTGAAATCGTAAAATAATTTTTTTGACAAAAACAAAGAAACATTTATCATTTTTAAGCATTGTATTGATTATACGACATTATTTGGGGTTGGGATGACTTTTTCTGTCATTAAACAGACTATAGGTATTATAAAATAATTTAATTACAATTCTAAATTAAGTATTAAAAGCAAATTAATATATAAATTGTTCTCGATTGTGTAATTTCCTCGAGGTACTTTTTTTAACGATGCGATTATTTAAAAGAGATATTATAAATTGTCTTTATGTAGCCGCTTGAATAATAAAAGGATATTTTTTTATTTCTTTTTACTTATATGCATAATTTCAAGATCTTTTTTTTCACTACTTTTGCGAACATAGTGTTTTAATTAAGTTAATTATCTTAATAATAGAATAGCTTACTCCTACATAGGCAATTTTTAATTTAAAAGAAAATAATTAAATTCTAGCCCCTTAATTAACCAAAATGCATGTAGTACACGAACACATTCACACCATTAATGAGATTTCGTGTTTTTTTTAATCTATTATTTACAGTTCCATGTGGGTGGTGTAATATGAACTTGAATGAAATAAAAATGAATTGTATTCACATTATATGAAATAAGTTATAATTAAGGAAAAATTATCTTCTTGTTACCAGTTCTCTTTTCAGTTTATTTTAACTTTCTCCGTATTGTTCTGTTTTTCTTTGTGATTTTTTTCCCATGTAAATTGGTAATTTTCAAAAAACAGCAAATTATGTAAAATTACATAATTATATCTTTACTTATTTAGACAAATCAATAGAAATAAATGTAGTGGATGCATTTAAATAACTGGTTTAGTGGAATTTTGTACTTCAATATATTTTAATCTAATATTTCATCATATTCAATTCTCATTTAAAAATTTTTGGAAAAGTTTAGATTGTCGTTTGTGAGATTAAATAAATTTATATGGTACATAATATATTATCATTACGTATTTCCTTTTTAGTTTTATCATTTTTAAATTAAATAATACACATGCTTGTCTTACAGGAAACTGTTTCATGAAGATGTGTTGATATTAATTTTTTTTAAATTATTTTATTTTTACTTTCTTCTATCTTTATAAGAAGAAAGTATTGCATTAGTGAAAATTTTCGAATTCCGGTTTTTGAGTGACATACACGTTTTAGAGGTCAGATAAACCGAAAAACATGTTTTTACAAAATGTTTTTACTGTGAGTCTGCCAGTCTCTCTCCGTGAGATAAAAATTTTCTGGGCGCTCTGTCTCACGAGCTAACGAACGGAATTTTATAAAAACTTATATTATAGTAGTTCCTGGTGTAAATTGATGCTGATTAATTTTCCATGTAAATAGCTCAACAGGTGGCGCTGCTGTGCTGAATTTTTTACAATACAGCTGTATCTCAAGAACTAATGCACGGATTTCAAATTTCATATTCTGTTAGTCCATGTCATGAATTGATGTTGTCTACGTTTTGATGCAACTCGCTGAACAGGTGGCGCTGCTTTTCACTATTTCCTCAATAGCTGTGGCTCAAGAAATAATGATCGAATTTCGATCAAACTTCAGATTCGGTTAGTCATTGACATGAGTTGAATTTGTGTACATTTTAGTGTAAATTACTCAACAGATGGCGCTTTGTGCTGCATTTTCACAATTTCACAATCGTTCTATCTCAAGAAATAATGCACGGATTTTCATCGAACTTTATATTCAATTAATCTATAAACTGGTTGTGTTTACGTTCAGGCGGCACTGCTATTCTGATTTTTTTTCCAAATTCCCACAATAGTTCTCTCTCTAAAACTAATGCACGAATTTTCATCCAACTTTACATTCAGATATACCTTGATAAATATTATTGCTGATTAAATTTTGATGTAAGTCACACAACGGGTGGCGCTTTTATTTTACAATTTTCTCGATATCCTCAATAGTTTTATTTTAAGAACTAAAATAAAGAATTTTATCCTTTAGAATCCTCGCACTATTTATAGATTGTCATTTATTTTTGGCACTGTGACAGTGAATTTTTTAAATATTAACATGTATGAGATCGAAGAAAGTTTTAGGATTGCCACATCCGAATGGTTTTTTATTATACACTATCTACCAAAAAGTATTTGTACACTTTCAGTTTTTGACATTTTGTCAAATATTTAAAAATATACTGGTCGGATTTTTCTGGAACTTCAGAAATATAAAGATTATGTTTCACTTTATATTTATTTACATTCATTTGTTAAGTGGGTAATTAGGGGGCCGGCAAAAAAACAAAGAATAATAGAAATATTTGGGATCGCCCTGTACATGAAAATGCACGAAACGACTTATCGCTTTAGAATACAAATATATGAATACAGTAGAATATGTACACTAATTTTTGTGAGAATAGCATGTATATTTATGGCGATAGAGCGATTTTTTTGAAAAATTAAAAAAAATTCTGGTATGTTTTTTGTTCATATCATGCTGGGTTTTTGACCAAATTTAACGCAAATTTCAGAAAAATTGGCAAAATGCAGTAGAAAAAATGTAGCGCAATTGGAATATAAATATATTAAATATTTTATGAAATATGAGTAGTTGTATAAAATAATTTTTATCTGCGCATGCGCGAACTAGAAAAACATTTTTTTTTACATCATTTAATAGTCAATTCTATGGAGTGACTTATAAAAAAATCCAATCAAATATCGGGAAAATTCAAAAAGATATCATTATTTTAGTGAGATGTTTTTACTCTGCTCTCTAAAAACGGCTGAATCTTAAGGGATTCTCCACAAATTGACATTTTTTAATAACTGACTTTAAAAAAAAACTAGTATTAAATTAATACAATATCTAATACAATATTGCTGCTAATAAGTACTTGACAATTGTGATAGAAAAGAAAAAGAGCTTTATTCACATTCAGGGCCAAAACTAAGAGAGGGTTGGGGGAAAAGGGCATGTGCCCCGGACGCTAGGATGAAAGTGTCCCAAATGTACATTTTGTTTGGCGATTTTTTCCATGTCTATGTTTAGCATGATATTGTCAAAATCGTCCCATTCAAAGCATTTCTCCTATACCAAATTATAGAAGAATCTAGTGATGATGGCAAAAAGATCCCGCATAAAGCAGATTTTTTTTTTCGTTTTGATTCGGTTTCACGATTTTAAGGTATCATATTTTTTAAAACAAAGCAGACTACTTTAATCAATATTACATATTTTAAGTTTTAAAATAAGTCGGCTATTAATAAATTAGAAAATTTTTCTTTGCAAATACTTTTGCAGATGCTTTGCAAAGAAGAAAAGGGAGGGGGGGGGAGTTCACCAAAATTCATTGAAATATAAATATATTAAATATTTTCTAAAATGTTCTATGTCATGCAATATTTTCAACCAAATATAAAGCCACATTCAGACAAATTCGCAAAATGTAGTAGAAAGAATAAGGTACTATTGAAATATAAATATATTAAAAGTTTTCTAAAATATGAGTATTTGTATGAAATATTTTTTAATCAGCGTATGCGTGAACGATAAAATTTATCATTTTACATAATTTAATATTCAACTCTATGGAGCTACCCATAAAAAAATCCGATCGAATTTCGTGGAAATTCAGAAAGTTATTGTGGATAGGAGTGAACTGATTTTCAATTGGTCTCTGAAAGCAGTTGAATGACGTCAGATTTTACGCAAATTGCCAAATCTCCATTTACGTTTTTTACTAGTGATTTATTTCTTTTCTTAGATAATTACCAGAACGAACCTATTTCAGGATAAAAATAATTATAAAAAATCGAAACATTTGAGTCAAATCTACCCATTGATACATAATTGATAATGGCTCTTATGCAAATGCCGATATCTGCGATCCTGAAATACGTCAAGTTCTCCACTGTTAAATGTGGTGTCGAAAACAACACTGACATCAATCGCATGCATGATGCCAAGAAGAACAGAGCTGTCTGATTTTGAGAAAGGTGTGATCATCGGGTACCACCGAAATGGCCGATCTTTAATCGACATATCTAGCGAGCTTAATTACCCCAAACCGACTGTGGCTTATGTGATTAGAAAATGGAAGCTGAATGGTGATTGTCAGAATGTGGCCAGAGTAGGCAGACCGACGAAACTGGGAGATAGAGTCCGACGGGTTCTGTCTAGAGAAATTCGGAAGAACCGCAACCAACCAATGTTACACATGCGCCAAGAATTTCAACAAGCTTCAGGATGTGTTGTTTCCATGAATACCATCCGTAAGGAAGCTCATCTGCTTAATTTTTATGGCCGTGCTGCCGCCCATAAGCCTTTAATCACCAAGTCCAACCGCGCAGCTCGGTTAAGTTGGTGCAAAACACGCCAGCAATGGACTGTACAGCAATGGAAACAGGTTCTCTGGAGTGATGAATCAAGGTTCACCCTCTACCGTTCTGATGGTAGGGTCTGGGTCTGGCGTCTGCCTGGAGAACGCCTCCTACCAGAATGTATTGTGTGCCCACAGTTAAATTTGGCGGAGGGGGAATTATGTTCTGGGGTTGTTTTTCCTGGTTCGGACTAGGACCCTTGGTCCCAATTCATATTAAGCTCAATGCCGATGCCTACTGTAATATACTGGACAACAGTGTACTTCCTACGTTGTGGCAATACTATGGATTGGACCCATGTTATTTCCAGGATGACAACGCAAGCTGCCATGTAGCGAGGTCCAGCATGGATTGGTATGCTGATAATGGAGTGCATCGACTCGAGTGGCCTTCCCAGAGCCCAGACCTGAACCCGATAGACAACCTCTGGGACGAGTTGGATCGTCGAATTAAGGCGGGTGACACACGCCCAAAATCAGTAAAAGAGCTTACCTGCCTTGTGCAAGCAGAGTGGAATAAAATACCATTAAATGTAATACAAGGACTAGTTGAGAGCATGCCCAGGAGAGTCGCAGCTGTAATTGCCTCTCGAGGAGGATCTACAAATTATTAAATGTGAACAGGGCCAAAATCAGTCTTTTTTTTTTTCCCGAGGCAAACGTGGATTTTGAAGGTACCCCTTTCCCCCTCCTTCGCAAAGCATATTTACAAAGAAAATTTCTCCAATTTATTAATAGCCGACTTATTTTAAAACTTAAAATATGTAATATAAAATAACGTATTCTGCTTTATTAAAATACTCCAATTTGATACTTTAAACCGAATCAAAAAAATTCTACTTTCAACAGGATCTTTAAGGCCCTTGTCCCTGCCCGCGAAGACACTGCTGAGCTAATGCTATTCCTGTGTTGAGGCATTTTTCTAATAACTCTTTCGCATTTTAAAATTTTCAATTTTTTTTTTTTTTTTTTTTTTTTTTTTTTTTTTTTTTTTTTTTTTTTTTTCATTGGATAGCGGAAGTCCCTTTCAAAATCGCTCCTTGACTACTTTTTCGATTTGAGTCATAGATATTTTTTATAAAGTTAGTTTCACTTTCAGAACCGCTTTTGGAAGTGAAAGAAACATTATAAAAATATCTACGCCAAAATTGAAAAAGTAATCACGGAGCGATCTTGAAAAGGACTTCCGCTATCCAATGCAAAACATATTATTTAAAAATGTCCAAATGCAAAACAGTTAGAAAAATGCATCCCCATAGGAATAGCATTAGCTCGTGAGCATCTTCGCGGGTAGGGGCAGGGACCTTAAGCCATCATCATTAGATTTTTTTATGCTTTAGCATAGCCCAGATATAATAATTTTAACAATATTATGCTAAACATAGCCATGAAAAAAATCGCCAAACGAAAGATACCTTTGGAACACTTTCATCCTAGCGCCCGAAGCACATGCCCTTCTCCCCCCTCCCCTCTCTTAGTTTTGGCGCTGAATGCGAATAAAGCTCTTTTTATTTTCTATCACAATTGTCAAGTACTTATTAGCAGCAATATTGTATTAGATATTGTATTAATTCAATACTAGTTTTTTTTTTTTTTAAGTCAGTTATTAAAAAATGTCAATTTGTGGAGAATCCCTTAAGATTCAGCCGTTTTTAGAGAGCAGAGTAAAAACACCTCACTAAAATAATATCTTTTTGAATTTTCACGATATTTGATTGGATTTTTTTTATAAGTCACTCCATAGAATTGACTATTAAATGATGTAAAAAAAATGTTTTTCTAGTTCGCGCATGCGCAGATAAAAATTATTTTATACAACTACTCATATTTCATAAAAATATTTAATATATTTATATTCCAATTGCGCTACATTTTTTCTACTGCATTTTGCCAATTTTTCTGAAATTTGCGTTAAATTTGGTCAAAAACCCAGCATGATATAAACAAAAAACATACCAGAATTTTTTGAATTTTTCAAAAAAATCGCTCTATCGCCATAAATATACATGCTATTCTCACAAAAATTAGTGTACATATTCTACTGTATTCATATATTTGTATTCTAAAGCGATAAGTCGTGTCGTGCATTTTCATGTACAGGACGATCCCAAATATTTCTATTATTTTTTGTTTTTTTTGCCGGCCCCCTAATTACCCGCTTAACAAATGAATGTAAATAAATATAAAGTGAAACATAATCTTTATATTTCTGAAGTTCCAGAAGAATCCGACCAGTATATTTTTAAATATTTGACAAAATGTCAAAAACTGAAAGTGTACAAATACTTTTTGGTAGATAGTGTATACCAATATGCTTCAAAATTATACAAGCAGATTATAATCACCAAATCTTATTTTTGGAATATATCTAATTTTGATACTTGTTTGTTTCAAATTTGTATGATTTTTTTATGAAAAAAACAATGTTGCGCCAAGAAGTGAAACTAACCTGTCCACAAACACAAACTTATCTCACTGAACGTTCTTAGTTCCGCTGAAGCTTTTTTAAAAAATTGACTACTAACAGAACATTTCAAAGATCAATAGCAATTTTATAATGTTAAAAATGGTGGAAATAATCCTGGGGTTAATTTCAGTAAAATAACTGTATGGCAGAAAAAAAAGAAGAAGAAAGAAAATACAAGAAAAAAATAGAAATTTTGCAGCCAATTAAAAAAAATTGCGAAAAATTAAGAGCTGATTTATTAGTCACAAAATTTATATTAAAAATAAGTTTGTAGTAAAAAAATACGGAACAAATGTTATCCGGTATCACATAAATATGATTAAAGTTTATGCAAAAAAAACTTTTTTATTTATTACACACCTATAAAACTCAGTAAATTTATTTTTGCAAAAGCTCTTTAACAGTAATGATAGCTTTGTTTTCTTTCGTTTCGATTAATGCTCTTATTCAGCATCAACCTTAAACTAGAAGAACTCAGTTAAACGCTGAAATGAAATTCACGAGTAACGTAACTGGACCTGACTTTGGCTGATGCTCAATCAGATTAATGATAAATACGATTTTAGTTTTCGATCGAAGTTTTCTATTTAAGGTAGACAGTGAATAGGAGCATAAGTTATCTTTATTTTCTTCGGTAAGTTTAAACGAGTGGTTTAACAAGATATTTATTTCTAAAAGCATACATTCGTAGATTTTTTTATATTAATAAGAAAAGTTACACTTGAACAAGAATAATTTAATTTTGTTTCGTTTAAATTTACATAAATATATCTATATTTTTAGTAATGCCACTGAAGTTTAAGCAATGCAACACTTTGGGCGTTTTGATATACATGATAAAAAAATTCTCTTCTTATATCACGAACAAGCAAAATGAAATAAATATTTCTTCTTGCAGAATTCCAACTAGCGACTCCCTTAGACTACAGACTAATACACATGTGAATTAACCAACGTAGAAGGTTTATAAAAATATGCTTAAATGCAGCTTCTATAAAATTTAAAATAAATTGCTCATATTTTGATGTGTTATATCAGACATTTCTGGTAACAAATTTCACATCGATGTTCATGGGCTTTGTCCTCATGTATTTTGTGCTCCGTCAGTTGTCTAAGGGAGTCAGGAGTTGGAATTCTGGGGCAAAGAAGTAACATTCATTTCATTTTTTTTTTTTTTCGTGATTTGAAAGGGGCAGCTGCATTTCATGTATATCAGTTCGCCTGAAAGGGTTACATTACTTTGACTAGTAGAGTAGTAGTACTAAAAATATAGATATGTTTATCTAAATTTAAACGAAACAGAATTAAATTATTCAAAGTTTTCAGAATTTTCCAGACACGGGAAAAGCACTGGCACCTATCTTTTTACATTTCAAAGTTGTTAATACCAAAAGACTAATATGAATCTCTTCTTGAATCAACGTTGGCGAACTGGTTTGTTTGGAACATATAAAAATTTATGCATAAAAATGGGACTAACTGTAAAATGACAGTTGAAGTTAGTTGAATATAATCGAATATAAAACTTTCATGAACTCAAAAATTTTATTAAAGTCAAAAGTTTGCAGTTATTTTAAGAGCATTTTTACAATTAAATCTATAATTCCAATGTTTTTAATATTATAATTATACATTAAAGAAGCATTAATAAATTTAATTTAATGACAACAGAATAAAAACATTTCTATTAAATTACAATAAAAATGACTTTTATGAACATCAAATTAAAACAGATATTATGTTTAAGTGCAAAAAACATAAATTACAAAAGAACAGAATCACCATTAATGCCATTAATTCTTACTTACCACTAATTTTTACAAGCATAAAAGAAATCCAGATATAAAATGCATTAAAAGATAATTTATACGACAGTAAATGGAAAATAATCCTTGACCAAAGTCTTAGTAGTTTTTCCATTTATATTTATCTGTAATGGCTAAAAGCATTTTTATTCATATTTAAGAATCATTTTTAAATAAAAATATTTTTTCGTTTGATTTCCTTAAAAATGAATTTAAATTTCGTTGTTTTACATATAATGCAAAGTTCTTCGTTACTATAACTTTTGAAAGGCCATAAGAAGACTAACATAGATGCGACAGTGTATTGATCTTGCTAGTATTTTGAAGAATTTTTTAATCAAGTATGTAATTCTTAGTTTTTTTTTTCTTTTATAATTGTTAACGAATCCGCGCGTGCGAGCACTCCAGGCGGGGCAAACAGAGTCTACGTCGGACATTTGAGGTCTGGCATTTCTGTCCTTTTTAAGCTTAAGAGAAAATCATTTACAGGGACACACAGAAGCAAAATCCATGCAAATGTTTTCAATGTTTGAAGTACTGAATCAGAACGTATTATAGACAGTGTATTGATTTTACAAGTATGTTCGATAAGTTGGCTACTATACAGTGTGTCCCACACAAATAAAGCCACCATGATTTTGTACCGTAATCGGATACGAAACAAAACCACGAGAAGGAAACGAATATATTAAGAAAGATTATATAGAAATGCATATTTACAAGGAATAACTCACTCCCTTCCCCACTTGATTAAGAAAAAAATGAATGTATAAAAAAGAGAGGGGGGGAGTGGTTCGCTGAAATAAAGCCACTATTTTTAATAGCAATTATATCCGCTATGCTTACATCACTTGGAATATACGGTGCGGCATGCCATTTACCGATTGCTGGAAGACATTAGCATCAGTATTATTTCAGGCTTCAAGAATGGTGACCATCAGTTCTGCCACAGACTTGAAATGTCTGTGCCATTGGCATCTAAAGTTCTAAGGATACCCCATACATTTTTTCTTGGGTATGAAGATAAAGGTACAGGGCAGTCCATTTCATAACATATCCTCGATCATCAAAAAAACATTCCTAGGTGGATTTTGCAAAGATTATGGAGGCGTTTTCGTTCTAAAAAAAGCAACTTAGCCCATTATTTTATCTTCAGTTGGCAATAAATGGATTTCTAACAATTCTTGGTAACTGGTAGCCTACATGCGGTCTGAGGGAAGAGAATACGAAAATGCTGGATTTCAGAGGTTATACTACGCATTATTAATCAATCCTCTAAATTCTTCCTCTCCTAAAGGAGGTAGGTCAATAAGGGCTATTTTTCACCCATCATATACCCGAAAAAAAAAGTTTCGAATTCCGATGATTGTTCTGTGGCTTTGTATAGTTAAAGATATATATTTTTGTTTAATATAAGTTTTACGTGATAAATAAAATAGTAAGTCATGTAAAGTATAGCCCGAAAGTAGAGTGTTTTGGCTTTTTTCTGCATTTTTGACGCTTTTTGTGTCTTTGAATGATTTTTTTATTAAGAAGCGCTCGATGAACCAACTTAATTTTCACATGCAATGATTCTACACTTTATAAGCTTTTATATGAGCATTATTTTATTTGGGTTCAGTGTGCGCTTCTACCTGTAAAAGAAAAAAAATGTATCATGTGAGAGAATCAAATGCACTACTATCGGAGCGCGTTTAGACTTCTTTTGCAGTACTTAAAAAGTATTAACGTTGTTCAAACGTCAATGTTGTTTTCTAAAATTGTTTTCGTAAATATTTATTAAAGAAATTACTAATAAATAATGCTGGGATACCAATGTAATTGTTTTAAAGTCTCGCAGAAAACTTTTCGTATATGTTCTAACAGAAAAGTTATATAGATACTTAGATGTTCGAAAAACTGAGATTTACAGAGTGGTTCTAAATAGTGTTCTAAATGCAAATAATATGTGTTTCGTGCTCTTCAGGTTCTAAATACTTCTATGTATTCTTCTGACGTAACAATAAGAGATTATGCGTCAACGATTAATGTTGATGAGATCACAAATAAGAAACCTAATATACAGAGTGTCCCTAAACTCATGGTACATATGCTAGGGGGTCATAGAACACATCAAGACGAGCAATAGTAAATAGGAAACCAAGGGTCCTAAACGTTTTCCAAAGGAGAAATCCGCCATTAAAGTTTGGGGCCCAAAATTTCAAATAAACATAAAAAACGGAAAAATTGGTCAATTGATTTGCGGTTTTCACTAAAACTATCCTTTATGACAGTATTTTCTTGAAAATAAATTATAAAGATAATTTCGAAAAATGCCGATAGAAGGCGCTTTAATCTTTGGATTAACGAACAACTACAGCTCATATTCAAAATATTAGAATAATTGAGAAAAAGTAATAAGAAAAAAATATTTGTCATTTATTTATTTTTCATACTAAGTAAATGCAATTAAATTTCTTATAAATTAAATCTGGAATGTTTAGATAAGATTTTAACATTTATAAAATATAAAATACAGCACAATAAATTAGGTATACAGCTTCCTTAAACACACCAGAATATTAGAATAAAATTTAGATTGGTTCAAAATATTAGAATATTTTATTTTACGCAACAATATTACCTTATGAATATGAAGTAAATTGTAGTTAATATTTTGTAGCATCCCCTTTAGCTTTCATAACAGCGTACAATCGATCTTGCATACTATATACAAGGTGTTTACAAACATTTCTATCAATATTAGCCCAAATAGACTTTATACGTGCCACTAACTCAGTTTTACTTGAAGGAGGATTTTCTTGAAGTTTTTTCTTCATTATACACCATAAGTTTTCGATGGGATTAAGATCTGGTGAATTTGGTGGCCAAGGAAGTACCTTAATGTTGCGTTGGCGGAACCAATTCTTAGTTGACACCGAGGTATGCGGGGACGCTAAATCTTGTTGAAAGATGAAATCATCTTCAAATAAATCTTCTGATGATGGAATCATGTAATATTTTAAAATTTCTTGATATATCAGAGAGTTAACCTTTTCGTAGACGAGGCATAACTTTCCAGGTCCTTCTGCACTCATACAACCCCAAACCATGACACTAGCAGCAAATTTTACGGAATGTTTAAGGCATTCTTTATCAAATGCTTCTTGCTTCATTCTCCAAACTCGAATACCTTGATTACCATATGAAACACAAAACATACTTTCATCACTAAATAATATATTTTTCCAATCTTCATTGCTCCATAAACGTCTTGATTTACACCAATTCAATCTTATACGCTTTTGTCTTGCAGTCATGAGAGGTTTTGTTTTCGGTACACGAGATTCAAATTTAAATTTATGGAGACGTCTTAATGTTGTCGAAGTAGAAACTTCAACTCCTTCTTCTTTCCATTTTCGGTGCAAGAATCGCACACTTTTAAAACGGTTTTTCTTAACTATACGCTTCAGTTTCCTGTCATCTCTAGCAGATGTTTTTGGTTTTCGGCCACCATTTCGGCGATTATTTTGAAATTTTCCAATTTTTGAATATTGTGTTAGTATTTTACTAACGCTCGATTGCAAACAATGTAAATAATTCGCTATAAAACATTGATTTTTACCGTGCCGATACAAATCAACCATACGAAGTTTAGTAGATTCAGGAATATCACTCACACGGCCCATTTTAAGACGAAAAAGAAACAAACTGCAAAAAAGAATACTGATTTTAAATAAAATAGTCTGAATTTAATCAATGATGCCACCAGTTAAGAATTGGTAATGATTAAAGGAGAATTAATGTGAAATATTCTAATATTTTGAACCACTTGAATAAATATTCTAATATTTTGACTTTTCAAAAAAAATTTTTTTTGCAATTAATCTTTTCAAAAATGATATTAAATTTAAGATAACAAGTAAGTTTAATCAACAATAAGTTCTTAATAAAAGTATCGTTTGCATATTTTCATTAAAAGACATTAAATTACCAAACGATATTTTCAATTTCTAAAAAAAAGGTAATTATTCTAATATTTTGAATATGAGCTGTATTTTTTGCAGTTATTTTCTGCATCTCATTAATGGTTTGGTAAGCTTAGACTGAAATTTTGAGCTTTAGATATGAATAGTTAGGAATGGTTAAGTAGCACAAACTGAACTGTATTCAGAGGGCTCAAATTTCAAATGATTATAAAAAATGAAAAAATTGGTCGATTGATTTGTGGTTTTCACTAAAACTATTCTTTATGTCGGTAAATTTCAAAAAATGCCGATAAAGGGCACTTTGAACTTTGGAGTAACGAACAACTATTTTTTTGCCGTTATTTTTTGCATCTCATTAAGTGGTTTCGTAGGCTTAAACTTAAATTTTGAGCTCAAAATTTGAATAGTTGGGAGTGGTTAAGTAGCACAAACTGACCTGTGTTCAAAGGGTTTAAATTTCAACCGATTATAAAAAATGGAAAAATTAGTCGATTCGTTTGCGGTTTTTGCTAAAACTACTCTTTAAATCAGTGTTTTCTTGAAAATAAATTTTAAAGATAAATTTCACAAAATGCCAATAGTAGGCACCTCAGACATTGGAGTAGCGTACAACTATTTTTAACCGTTATCTTTTTTAATCTCATTAAATGCTTTCAAATGCTTAGATTTAAATTTTGAGATCAAATTCTGAATCGTTGCGAGTGTTTAAGTAGCGCAAAAGTGAACTGTGTTCGAGGGGGAGGGGGTTAAATTTCAACTTCTGAACACACTAGAGTTTGCGCTTCATAACCCTTTCCAACGATTCAGAATTTGAGTTCAAAATTTAAATTTAAATCTAAGATTTCGGAAACATTTAATTAGATACAAAAAATAACGGTTAAAATTAGTTGGTTACTCTGAAGTTTAAGGCGCCCTTTATCGGCATTTTTTGAAATTTATCTTTATAATTCATTTTCAATAAAATAACGACATAAAGAATAATTTTAGTGAAAACCGCAAATCAATCGACTAATTTTTTCGCTTTTTATAATCGTTTGAAATTTAAACCCTCTGAACACAGTTAAGTTTGTGCTACTTAACCACTCCCAACTATTCAGATTTTGAGCTCAAAATTTAAGTCTAAGCTTACGAAACCATTTAATGATGTGCAAAAAATAGTTTTTCATTACTTCAAAGTCTAAAGCGCCTTCTATCGGCATTTTTCAAAATTTATCTTTATACTTTATTTTCAAGAAAATACCATAAAGAATAGTTTTAGTGAAAACCGCAAATCAATCGACCAATTTTTCCGTTTTTTATGTGTATTTGAAATTTTGGACCCCAAACTTTAATGGCGGCTATCTCCTTTGGAGAACGTTTGGGACCCTTGGTTTCCTATTTACTATTACTCGTCTTGATGTGTTCTTTCACCGCCTAGCGTATATACCATGAGTTTAGGGACACCCTGTACATTTAATCAATATCTCATTTTCACAACTCTAACATTTGTTGTAGATTATGTGAAGGTAAGAACTGCCTCGTTATTGTAGCAAAAACTATTGAAACTCAAGCCTTTATAGAAACTAGAATCTATATTTCGGCGCTAAAACGATGCTGTAAAACTCATTACTTGATCGGTAAATTGACTCTGCAAGATTTAAGTTCTGTAAGTGAGAATACATCGATGTATGAAATACGATGCATGAAAATATTTAAAACAATATCAGAAATGTTGCAAAGAAGGCCTCGATTTTGATACACCGGGCCACTTTTCCGAAATCTATTATTGTAATCTCATGGGTATATTTATGTCTGATTTTAACTATATCTTTAAACTTGTAAAGTCCAAAATACGTTCCCCCCAAAAAGCGGTTATCTCATACTTACTTTGAAGTGTTAATTATAAAACAAAGAACTGGTCTCTATTATGGTGTTCTGTCTGCGTTATTCAATATAAGAAAAATAATATTTTCTGTAAAATATGAAAATCAGGCTTTGATCGAGAACGTTGTTCCAAAACACCGTAGAATGGAACACATCACCAGAATACAAGTTATTGAAAAATATATGAGGCCTTCAGCAGGAAGATTGTTTATTCCGGATGACGACAATGATGCTGTGATTATTGCTTTCGACAGCACGTACGTTTATATCCAGAAATGTGTGAACTATTCCTTTCAGAGACATTCCTTCTGGCTATACAAAGGAGAACATTTCATTAAGCATATGGTATTCGTCACTACTTCAAATTACATTTTAAATGTCTTCCTTCCTTACTTCTCAGAAACAAAGAACAATTACGTTAACATACTTACAAACACATTAAAAGAATATTCATATAATATCAGAGAGTGGCTGAAGCTAAATGATGTTGAGAGTAT
Organism: Maratus speculifer; assembly: GCA_964019185.1. Lineage (NCBI taxonomy): Eukaryota > Metazoa > Arthropoda > Arachnida > Araneae > Salticidae > Maratus > Maratus speculifer. The sequence goes on along the minus strand of OZ025293.1, from coordinate 23,819,194 downwards.
TGTTAGATTTTACCGGGATTGTTTGAAACAAAATGAATATTGAACATGAAAGGCCAAGATTCTTAAATAAACAGCAACAGTTTTCCACAGAGGATGCTAAGGGATACCTCTCGTTACCAAAATTTGATATTTCGACGCACAATTTGTAAGACCTTTAATATTTGGATAAAAACACAGCGAAAAATCATAACATAAAGGTGCTGTCAGTGTAAAATTCGCGAAAGTGTCGTAGCGTGCTGGATGCATGTTGTTTTCATATTATAGTTTCTGGCTTACAATACTACTGTAATGTGCCATAGCTCAATCAAAATTTAAAAACCAAATATTGAATATGTTCATATACTATACAAGACGAGACCACTGGATGGTCCATTAGTGATTCTGGTGAAGCAATCAATAAGGAAAATAATCTAAAACACATTGTCGAAAAGGTCTGAAACTGTATGATTATTATTATTATTTATTTATTATTTCAGATGTTTCATATATTGAAATAATAATCTTAGTAAGCTCCATTCATCTGAAATTTACATTTACTCTTTTATTTACTATTGATTATATGGATTAAAACTAATGACAATAGTGTTTATATTCGTTAATACACATCATATTTACTTAAATCTATATTTTATTTTTTCAGCAAATATTAATCTTTCATTTAAGATATTTTCTTGCTTCTTATGAGGTTTACTAATGAAAAAAATGTATGTCACGTCTAGGTGCTGATGGACGAAAAATGACCCTTATTAACCCACCTCTTTTTATAACTTCTTATCCGATTTTTTTCCAGCACACAATTTGTCATATTGAACTTATTTTGTAACTACCGGCGGCGGTGAAATGGGGTAAAAAAAAGAGACAATATCCCGCTCCCCATCTAATAAAATATATTTGGGTTGATCGGAAATTCATGTCGTATTTTTCTTACAAATATTGTTGGTGCATTTTTTGGAGTAGAAGCACCTTCCTCACGCTCCTCAGTGAAATACCAGATAATGTTACACTTCTAACCTATTCAATAAATAGGAATTTGTTTGATTCGAATGAGTTGGATAAGTTTTATACGGATTTGAAAATGGAAGAAAAAAATGTGGGTTTTTGCTATATTTTGCTAAAGGTCGGCGATAGATAATATATTGCACCCTATATATAATCACCTCTTTTCATGTTTAAAGGAAATATTCTCTGGTACATGAAAGACTCATAAACATTCATAAAATAAATCATCATTTACGTTCATTGTTTTTCTAAAATTCGAAACTCGTATGTTAATAACTTTTGAATAGTAATAACACTGATAAACTGTAATTGTATTCTAATGTAAAAAGGATCTCTTTCAAATATACAAAGAATAAAAGAACTGATAGAGAAAAAACACAGCAAGTATATTCTTTCATTATTTTAAAACTTATGAAAAGATATGGCTTAATTTGTGCTTAAATTAATGTATGATAATTGTTCTAATAACATTGTATTCGAATAACTCTATACTATAATAAACATAATTATAAAATGCATTTCTTTTATTACTGGAATAACTTTCCAAAGTTTTGTGCCATGTGAACAGGTTTTAAAATTAATCAGTAGAGTAAGTATTGGCTTTTTGTCGTACTAACTAAGTACTTTGTAACCAAGCCTGACTGACGAATTAAAATATGCTTTCGTATTATGTTAAGTATCTTATATTTATTGTTTTAAAGTTATGCATGCTGTATATTTCAAGTAAGAAATAGATAAATTGTAGTAATTCTAAATAAATTGTATTTTTCGGTAGAAATTTGACATTTCAGAAAATACATGGTGTCACAAATTTAGCTTTACACATTAAAATATATCGTATGTAGCAATCCATAAACTTTTCTATATCTAATACAGGTTGCTACTTCAAAATTTTTTATCCGAGTGCCAAAGTTAAATGGAAATCCATGCACTTTACCAGGATTCTAAAGCTTTGGAATACCGTTTATTAGTTCTTGTGATAAGACTACCACTAAAATCGTGTAAATCCTACATAATGAAGATTAGCAGCGCCAGCTATTCGACTCCAATCAGAAACAACCTGTATCAACTTCTAACGGAATCTTAGGTAAAATTAAAATAGGTGCATTATTTCTTAAGATAAAAATAAATGATGCATAACGGTGCCACCTGTTGAGCGATTTACACCAAAATGTAAAAAATGTCAATGTGAAGGACTAACCATAACTGAAGTTTTATAAAAAGCTGTGCATTAACTCTGCAGGTTGAGCGATTTGCTGCAAAAAATATTCAGCAACAATTTATATCAAAGACTTACTGAACATATATTTTATTAAATTCCATGCATTAGCTTTTGAGATGTAGCACTCACAAAATTTGTGTTAAATACAAACACACAGACAGATATTTCGTAAAAACATGTTTTTTGTAAACTGTGAGCCTTAAAACATGTAAATTCGTCGAAAACAGGAATTCGAAAAAATTCCGAATTTATACTTTCTTCTTGTAAAGATAGAAGATAAAAATAATTAAAAATTAACGAACAATGATGAACACTTGCAATTTTTGATGGCGCATAAAGAAAACATTTTTTTAAGCATAAACTATTGAGCTCTCAAAAAAGTTCTGCGATTTTTCAAAAAGAAGTCTTCCAGTTATTTTGCTAATACTAATAATGTGTGATCTTGAACGACCCAAAGATGTACATTTAATCTTTTCTGATTGCACTGCAAGATTCTTGCTTGTATTCTTGTATAATTTGTGTTTCATTACAGTGCTAAGAATAGAGAAACAAAATATTAATTTTCGTCATATAATTTTCTTTTCTTTTTTTTTTCCAAAAAAGATAAAAATGCTAGTCTGACTGCTCGTAAAATTTTTGCTGTATGTAGACTAATTGCTGTTTCAGATAACAGGTGGTTTTAAAGTTTCTGACCGGAAATTTTAGTGACGAAAATGATGCCCGTTTTGCAGGACCATCATCTGTAAAGGAAGAACACTTAAAATAATCTCTCGCTAAAATTCCACATTACACATTGCATGAGCTGTTACACAGATTACATGTTCCAAAAAGTACAGCGCATGATCATTTGAAGATGACCGAGGGCGTAAATGCTGTAATGTGCTGGTATCCCACACTTAGGCTCGCTCGAATATCAGCATGTGATTCTTTCCTGAAACGAAAAAAAAGTTCATTTTCTCAAACGGCTCAGTACGGGAGGGAGATGACAAAATGGATAATCTACAATAATATTATGAAAATATCATGGGGGAAGTCAAATGAACCTGCGCAAGTCACATCGAGGATTGGCCTGCGTCCCGAAAAGAGATAATGCTTTATGCATGGTGGGTCTATAAAGAAGTTATTTGTTATGAATTGTTGCCGCCAAATCAGACAATAAATTCGGAAAGATACTGCTCTTAAATAGCAGTTTTGAAAGCAAAAATTGAAGGAAAACGACCAGAACTGTCGAATAGCTTAGTAAAGTTTAAAAAGAAAAACATATTTTGAAAGATACTCTTACGTGTCAAATGATTCACTTAATTCAAAAAAGTATTGTCTCTTGAAAAGAAATTTTCAAAAAGGGTCGTTTCTCCAAAAACTATTTTCTTCCTTATTGTAATGCCCGTCGAGGATGCATTTTAGAGGCACCGACATACCAAAAATATGTGCTCTAAGCGGCAACCATCTTGCAATCGATGGTGTAATTTGGTTAAAATATATTATGGTAAACCCTTTGAAATACATCGAAGATCTCACGTCATTTCGCACCTCACTGGAACAATATTTTTCTACACTAAAAGTAACTGGGCGTCTGTATTTTAGCATAGTCATTTTAAGGCTTTTCAATATCTCAGATTTATATCCCCTACAAAAATTTGAAATATTTAGACGGGTAGAAATATTTTCTACAAAATAAAAGGAATGAAGATTTCACCGAAATCCGCAAAAAATTGAATGCTTTGTCATAATTTTGGGCTCTCGTCAACGCAATTTTACAGGTGACGACAAGCCAAAAATATGGGCTTATAGCAGAATCTCTTTTATAATTGATTGTGTAATAAATTTAAAAAAAGAAAAGTTTTAACCCTTTGAAATATACCGGCAAACGCAGTTCACTTTGTGCTTAATGGTGGCGTTATTTTTTGTACACTAAAAGTAACTGAACGTCCTTATTTCAACACAAGCATTTTAGAAAACCTCAATATATCAGAGTTACATCATCTATAGAAATTTTGAAATGTTCGGACTGGTATAAATAGATCTTACAAAATAAAATATATGAAATTTTGACTTAATGAATGTGACTCAGTTAACTCAGTGTTAACTCAGTGTTTCGTTTGAGTATCACTCGTTTTCGGTGCGCATAGACACCAAAAATCAAATTACACAAAAAATAAAATATTGAAAATCATATACTTTCGATTGTTTTTTTATTTAAAATATATATTCAGATAAAATGCAGTTTTAAGACATAAAATCATAGACATTTGAGATCATTCATCACAATCCAGGCAACGCCAGGTACGCCAGCTAATGTATAAATACATAAAAATTGAACTCTTATCCTTCGACATTATTTTGAAAATCAAGTAACTTAATTTTGACTTTAAAATTAAAATATATGCCATTTCTCATTTCTTAGCAACACGATTAACTATTTCACAATTCTAAATTTGATATTAATATCTACTACTTGAAATTTTAGAAATATCTAATTAAGAGTAGATTTCAAATTACGAATACTCTTTCCAATAAAATATACGTTGAAAAAAATTTCCGAAAAATTTCCTGAAAAATGAGCACTTAGGCATTGAATTTTCATCGTATAAACATATTTCACTTGAAGTATAATTAGATCACACTTAGTGTTTGAACAGTTATCTGATTATTTTAAAAATATGACAGTCTTAAATTGAATCAAATTCTTTTATTGCACAAAAATAGTATTTGGTTTATAATTCAATAGAACCAACTTATACATATGGGCTTATGTGCATATACACACGTATACTTAAGTATAATTATTCAAAAATCATCAGATAGTTAATCGTTAAGTAATTAATAATATATTTTGTTATGTTTTATTAAAAGAAAAATATGCAAAAATGAGTATTAAATCATTTTTCTCAAAAATTTAACCATTTATTAAGCACTAACGCAATTATGATATATTGCGTATGCAAACTTGCATTTCTATGAAATAAATCTGCTTTTGCTCAGTTATTATACCTATAAAAATCCTGAAGATAAAACTCGTTTGTCGCAATCGAATTGTATCTTTCAATCATAACCCAGTTTTATCATATTCAATATACGTATATCATATCAACCATATTCATTCACATTTAATAAGAAAAATTTCGTTGCCATTTAGTAAATTATAGAATAGATTTTGTTACTTACACGTATAGACTTTTATCTAAGTTCATTTTTTGAACATAATAGCTGTTATACAATGTGTCCATTCTCAACGGTGACCAAAGACTAATTACTAAACCGTTAGTCATAGACATATAGCTCCAAATACTAAAATGCTTTATAAAAGTAAAGAAGTATTTTTTAAGCGATTTAGGTAAAAAAAAATAAAAAAATTACGAAAATTAAGTTTTTATAAGGTCTTTCGGACCTATAAGTGATATTTAGTAAATTTTTTCCACTACTCTAGCAAGAAAGACAAAAAAAAGTCCCATTCCTCTGCAATTAAAACTGACGATTCAAAAAGTTTTTTTTATATAAGTAATTTTTTTTTTTTTTTTTTTTTTTTTTTTTTTTTTTTTTTTTTTTTACATAACAACTGCTATATATTTTTTAAATGTCGTCCTTTATAATATTTTTTTAAACTTTAATAAACATTGCGAATCAAAATGAGTGGGGAAAATTCTTACTTTTTTTAGAACTCGAAAGCATTGTTTTTGTTTGATTGTTTTTAAATAAATTAGAAATTTATTTAACTTTTAAATTTTCCGTTTCTTATTGAATATTAATGCCGCGAATGCATATATGTGAAAGAAATAAAAGGATTCTTTTCCTCTTTTTCTGATTTTCGGGGAAAATTAACTCCTAGGAGTCCTAGGCATACGGAAATCATTTGTTGAAAACGATCTGATAATAATAATTTGTTTAAAAAAATGTGTTAAAACTATTTTAGAGTATAAAAACGATATTTTCTGACAGTGTAGTAACTTTTATATTTTATTGCATGTGGAAAAATTCTTGGTTGTGTAGCATTTTGATGACAATGACGCGAGTTGAAAAATGCTGTAAGGCAATCTGCGCGCTTCTACAAAATATGTGTTCGGCTCAGCTTCTGATTGGCTCGATAAAAACAAATATCCAGGTCATTCTGGATTTGAAGGTCTGGGAAATGGTAGACAGTGAATTAAAGATTTGTTCTAAATTGTTTAAAAGTAAGTGTGTAGTAGCTATACAGTATGTCCTCTGTCTCCTGTTCTGTGCCACCTCGGTTTAAATGCAAGCAGCGGACAGTTGGGACTAATGAATTTCTATATTCATTATTTAATTAAATCATAAAAAAAAATATGTGAATGAAAAAAACTGAAAGCTTGTATTTTTCAGTATGATATTACGTCTAAAAAATGGAAACAATACTAGCAATTTATATAAGTTTTTTTTTATATATATCCGCTATAGAGATTGCGGTTTTAAAGAACTGTGTGCATTTTAAAGAATTTTATAGAACATGCATCAAGGGACTTTTTTGGTTTTCATATGTGGAAATCGTTCAAGACGAAAACCAAATCTAATTTTAATGTTTATACAGTTATCCTCACTATACATGCCAGTACTTCGCCAGTAGTTTTACAAATTCCATTTTGCTTCTTCGGACTGGTACGAATACGGTGAACAAGTTAAAGCGTCATATCCATATTTTAATTGAACACTAACTGGTGAATGGCATCTCAAATGTATTCAAAACCTTCTTACAAAAATGGCTTTTTAATATCTTCACACACCCAATTCTTAAAACGAAACTCAAAAACATGCACTAACATTTAACATACCTTTCCAATTTAACCTAAGAAACTTGTCTCTCACTTTTCACTTTTAATATTTGTCACCTGTCGCGAGGACTACTGCAACAGCGCGTAGGAGTTTCTGCGGGTGCACCAGAAAATCCCACAACATACTGATTATCTTTGCTGTTCAGTGTCATATGGTAAATATGTTTTCCGGCTGAAAAATTCTATAAAGCCTTATCCAGATCCAGTTGCTTGCTCTCGTTTGGGATTTTTCTGGTAGCGCCGGCCTAAGGTACAAAAATTTTCGCACGAATATGTATTTAAATATGGCCCATTGTTTCAGCTCTCGCTGAAATCTATATATTTTTTAAAGATCTCAATAAAGGGGATCTAGAGGGACACCATACTCTACAGACATGGTGTTATTGTCTGAGTGGTCCCTTTTAGGCAATCAAATGAAATCAACCGCTCACACAAACAAAAGTAACATTACTTGGAGAAACACAGTTTTTTCTTTATTGTGTTTGTAGAAATTGAAAAAAGAAAGATAAATGTACGTAAATTATGTATATATTTACTTATTTTTAAATTTACTCAAAATCCTCATTAAATTGTGCGTATCAAGAATACGCGTTCCATGATTCTGTCGATTCTTCCTAGACATTAAACATCAGTATGATCTGAATTTTATGAGTCAATCAGAACAGATCGGTATTTGAACGAAGTAAGTATTGTAATTATTCTAGTCGTACACCAATGCGGGAAGAGCAACTTAGCAGACAAATTCTGTGTTACAATACTGCTTGTTTCTAATTCCCAACCTGTTCGTCCAACGCAATCTAGAAAAGAGATAAAGTCTTAACACACATCAGAAAAACGCCACACAAAGGAAAAATTCAACTATTTGCATCTTTCGATTTCGTTGGCTCGTGGAATTATTAATTCTAATTTTATAATAATGGGTAATAATTTCACGAGCCAAAGAAACATGCGAATTGCCCTATTTAATTTCTTTGATTTCCCTGCTTTACGTCACTTTTCGTAACTCGTGTCAAAGTCATCTCCTTTATGTTTGTGAGGGGGAGATGGGGAGTTGATTCGCCCCTGTCTTCGGCCCGACTAACACCAAATTACATTGAAGGCGGCTGTCGGACGTTCCCTCTTAGCCCGCACAACTTTGAAGAAAGTCCGTAGTAGTTATTGCTGTCACCACCGATATTATTAGGTGATATCGGTCACCCACTGTGAGGATCGTGTAAATGAACACCAACGCTGTCAATTAACTAAATTAACAGTTTATTCTATGTACACAATATAATACACTACTTACGTATATAACTCGGATATAGGTGATCCGGTTCCACATTAAATTAGATACAGTAAAAAGTTGGCTGCGTACTGTTCAAATTGTACCTTCTCCTTCTCACTGTATCTACGTTAGATTAACTTTACCGGAGATCAATTTCGAATCTCCCGAAACATGGGTTCTCAGACTACGCTGTTCGACCCGAGCGCTACATACAGGGACCTCCATCCACCGCTGCTCTCACGGTACGAACTGAATCTATCTCAGCCAAACACTGTCCTTCTCCATTCCTGCATTTCTCCAATGTAAACCCCCCTATTCGTGGAAATCCTTTCTTTCCCCTTTTTCAATAGACATACCAGAAGGTCAAACACTAAAATCGACAATCTTCTTTTCTTTTGCCTCACCACCTGTTCATTCCGCCTTTAGACTAAGAAGGAATGTCACTTTAGAATTTTAGTACACAGCCCATACAATACATAAAATATTAAGATAAAAAAACAACAAATTCCAGTTCTATAGCAGATGTTTTTTCTGAACCTGACACCCCCCACCTTAGCGGAAAATATCCCTTTTAGGGGCTAATTTTCCCCAAACATATAGTAATATCACAGAAGAGTTCAATAGTCTCTTTGCAGGTTTTTTCATTATGCTTATTACATAGGTATTTCCAGGTGCCTGTACATTATCTACTGACATCTCTAATGAACCTTGCCCTAATGTTATTATTACATAAACACTATACATGCTAATACACTTTTATAAACACAACATACAAATATAATTACACATACACAGAAAAAAAATTACACACGTGATGACATCCTTTTAAGGTTGTCCCTTATTTGGTCATTGCTGCTAATGGGCTAGCAACTGGTTGTTCTTCCCAGCTCATCCTATGTAGCCTAGAAATTGCATCAGCGTTCAAATGTTGCGCTCCTGGACGATGAGAAATACTCAGGTTCTAGCACAGCAAGGCAAGAGCCCATCTAGTGAGTTTGGGGGACCTTGGGGTTGTTTCAGCGAGAAATTTTATTAATTATGATCCGTTATGATTTGAGATCCATAGTTCCACTTTTCAAACTTTCGTAACCCGAAGAGAACACTCCAAGCCTCTTTCTCTATACTCGGCAAAGCACGCTGAGCCCCTGACAATTTCTGACTGGCAAAAGCTATCGGTTTAAACTGACCTTTTTCATCTTTTTGAGTAAGACAACATCTTACTGCCAGGTCGGATGCATCGGCGTGAAGCTGATATTGCCGGCCTACGGTAGGTGTAGCCAAACTCGTCACTTTACATAACTCGTCTTTAAGGATATTAAATGCTTCTTCTGCCCTTTCATCCCATGGTACAGTAGTTTTAACCTTCCCTTTAGTTAATTCGGTTAAAGGTATGGCAATTTCGGCATAATTTGGAATATAAGATCGGTAAAATCCCATTAATCTCAAAACAAATCTAACCTCCTTTTTAGTTTTTGGTCTCTTTAAATCCCTATTGCTCCTATTTTCTCCTCATCAGGTGCATGCGTTCCACCCCTAATTACATGACCTAAAAACTTAGTCAATTTCTCTCTAAATTTACATTTATTCAGCCTAAACGTAAAATTTCTATTTTTAAGTTCTTCAATGAGAGCCCTAACATGCTCACAATGGTCTTCCCAGGTGTCGGGAAAATGATGACATCATCAATATATGCTCCCGCATACCTCCGATGACCTTGAAGAACCTCATTCATATCTTTCTGGAACGTAGCAGCCGCCCCTGATAAACCAAAAGGCATAGTACGCCACTGATAAGTTCCGTTGTGCGTTGTAAAAGCTGTCAAATGTTTGCACTCCTCAGCCATTTTAATCTGCAAATAACCCCTCAATAGATCGAAGATAAATATTTAGCCGCCCTTGCAGTATACAACTTTTGGCAAAAAGTTTCCGATCATTACTCCAACACTACCATTTTTAATAAGAAAGCATTATTTTTTTCACTGCATAAAAATTAAATTATTATTGAAGATAAATTTTTAGTATATATCATGAACAAAAATATGCAATTAATTAAAATCATTATACATCAATTTGTAAACATATTAATGATGTTTGAAATTTAAACACCAAAGAAAAAAATTATCCAATCACACATTGATTTGGAAAAAAATAACCGATCACTGTAATCAATATTTAGTAAATCCACTTTTAGATCTGATGACAGCCGAAATTATTTGTGTAATAGACTCAATAAGCTTTTTATACTCACTTGGAGCGATTTCACACCAATATTCCCATATAGCTTCACGTAGTTCTATGGCATTTGTGATCCTTCAAAAATCAGTTTTTCTTTTTAATATATTCCACGAATTTTCGATGGGATTAAGATCCGGAGTAATGGGTTGCCAAGTCATGGTTTTAATTGTATTTTTACCTACAATTTGTAAGAACTTCTCAGCTGATTTGGTGTGATAGGGGGCTGCGTTGTCATCTTGAAATAAGAAGTCATTTTGATCTTCGAACCTTTGATCGATGCTAAGAATAAAAAAAATCCTCTAAAATGTCAATGTAAACTTCAAAGTTAACTGCACGTAATGCAATACACAACTTGCCAACGATTTGTGGTGTAATATAACTCCAAACTGCAAATGCAAGTCAAAATTTAGTCTTCGTATTGACACACTTATCATTGAACTTTTCACCAACTCTCCTTCAAACAAATATTCCAATGTCATCATTTTTACCGTGTGATATATGAGATTCAATGCTAAAAATAACTTTATTTCATTTATCATATGGCCGGCGCACATTTTTTACACCATTGCAGGCGCTCTTTTCTATGCTTCTTTGTCAAGTAAGGTTTTGTTTTAACTTTACAGGATTTAAATCTACCTACATTTAGACGATTACACGCAGTTCTGTCACATACCTTTACGTTATACTTAGACCATTCGAAATCGAGCTTTTTTGAGGTTACTCGCTGCTTTCTTTTCGCTATTTCCAAGAGTTTTCTTTTCCTTCCTAGGTATTGACATTCGTAGTCGTCCAATTCGAGGTAAATTTTTCACGCTGTTAGGCAACTGATATTTTTTCCAAATATTACATACCGTACTTTGAGAGCAATTTAATAAAGCAGCCACTTTCCATTGTGAATTTCCTACTTCCAAGAATTAAGTCATACAAATTTTAAAATCGCGAGACAAGTTTTTCACACGAGTCATTTTCTAGCACTTCAGAGCTGCTTTTGATCACGCAACTGGAAGATTTCTTCTTTTAAATAGGTTTCAGATATCGTACTTATGCGCAGGCACTCCAACCGCCAACCTCCGTCTTGATCGGATATTTTTTTTCTCACGAAGAAACATTTTTTCCTCCATTATAATTATAAATGATATGATTGTTATACTGAATTTACTTTTTATTTTATATTTTAATACGCTCTCTTTTATTTGGAATATTGTAAAACGCTCATATGCTCTTGAATCGCGAATTATATGGTTGTAAATACAAAACTCATAAACTTGATAACAGTGATCGGAAAATTTTTGCCAAGGGTTGTGCATGATTTCTTGTGAATATTCCATCGGAAATGTTGGAACCTGCATTACTGAATTTAAAGCTCTGTAATCTATACACAGTCTAACAGTTGCGTCTTTTTTCGCCACGCAAACAATTGGATGACTAATTTCAGCATTTGACACTTCGATTAGATTTAATTCTAGTAACTCCTGAGTCTGCCTATCCACTTCCTCTTTATAAGATACCGGTACACTATATAACTTCGGCTTTTTCTTTGCCACACCCGGTTTCAGATCAATACGGTGTTCCCCTACTTCCGCTGGTCTTACAGGACCCATAAATACCTCTTTATTCCCTCTGAAAATGGACTTTATATCTTTGCGCTATTACATAACCCTTTTATTTCGAACCTCTCTGTCTCGTTCTACTTTTTGTTCCCGGTTCAAAATGGGAATTTCTCCAACTTCTCCGAATTCCTCATCACCTTCAAAAACAATATTAACTATATAACACTTAGCAATAAATTCTCTTATTTTATTTTGGTGCACGTGTTTCCTACTCCCGTCAGCTAACTCAACTATAAACGAATGCTGGTTTCGTTTTTCGACGATAGTTGCCGGCCCTTGCCACCTTGAATATAACTTATTAGTTAAATCGGGGATCAATAATATTACTTCATTACCTACTTCAAACGTTTTTTCTTTTGACCTTAAATTATAATTATAGGCCATTCTATTTTGTTGCACCTCGGACGATAATTTTGCCTCATTTGCGGCTCTTTCTAAACGTCCTAAGTTTGTTCAAATACTCATGAATCGGCATAGTATCTAACTGTGCCCCTTTATTTTCTCCTGCCCAGGATGATTTGAGAATCGATAAACGACCCTCCGGCGCTCTACCATATAATAACTGGAAAGGTGCGATTCCCGTCGTAGAATTTTTGACTTCCCTATATGCCCATAATATATATGGTATTTTTTCATGCCATCTTTTCCCTTCTTCCCTAATAGTGTGATGTAACATCCGTTTAAGAATCGGATTTAAACGTTCCACAAGACCGTTAGACTGTGGGGTCGAAAATCGTGGACTACCGCCGATCCTTTTCTCAAATTCTTTCGTTAAGTCGGCAGTGAAATTGGTTCCATTATCGCAGGCGATTATATTTGGAATTCCTGTCCTCATAAATATTTGAAGTAACGCATCACACGTGGTTTTAGCAGTTAAATTTTTTAGAGAGATCGCATCCGCCCATCTAGTATGTTGATCAATTAAGGTTAGTATATACTGATGCCCTTTCGAACTTTTAGGATCAATAGGCCCAATTAAATCAATATTAACTACCTGAAATCGAAGTTCTGGGCGCGATATTGGGGAAATAGGAGCTCTATCATTCACTTTAACACCTCTAGTCAATTGGCACTCTAAACATGACTCACAAAATTGTTTAATTTCTTTCGTCATCCCCTCCCAATAAAAAGAATACCCTCTGTAACGTTTTCTTGGTTGCATGATACCCTCCAAATACTGAAGTATGCGCTAATTTTAGGATTTCTTCCCTTCTTACCTTGGGTACTACTAATTGCGCTATAGTTTCGCCTAACAATTTCTCTTTATGATACAATAATCCGTTTACAATATAATAATCCCCTTTTTCCTTTTTAGCTAATTCCCAAGCTTTCTCTAACTCTTTACATTCCAATTGGGATTTGTTAAACATATCTGAATTGCTAACAATAGCTTTATTATTTTCCTCTTCTTCCATTTTTTCACTATTCTGACTTTGTAAATTTTCCGATCTCGCTTCTATTACGTAAACATGACAATTATCGCTACTCATATCTTCCTTTTCACTCGAGTTATTAATCATAATTTCCGAACTTTCAAATTCTTGGGACTCTAGCAATGGCTCCTCGCTGTTGACCCCTGACAACTCATTAATCACCTTCGGGATGCAAAATTACCTGCTCATTAATATTATCGGTCAATGCGCAAAGTACTTCCTGATGAATTATATTAGTTTGTCCAAATTGCGGAATAGCTATCGGTAATTTAACCAACGGTGATTTAACTGTTTCACCAAATAATCCTTGCAAATAAATACTACCCGCTCCTTTTAATTTCTCTTCCGGTAACAAATCTTTATGAATAACACTTATTTCACATCCAGAATAAACCAATCCCTTTGCTTTTTGCCCGTTTACACTAACTTCAATTTTCTCAAGTTTATTTAATTTCTCACCAATAACATTACCCACATAGCACACATTAATCTATAAGTCATCTAGAAGCTGTAAATACAAGACGGCCAAAACATCTATAGGTTATCTAAAAATATCCACGATACTCTCTTTTTACGTCTATTAGAAATAACATGTGTGATCTCTCTGAGTTCCTCCAGACGTTGATTACATCCAGATAGTCTACAAGACTACATCTATAAGACCTCCAAGCAAGAGTATTTTTTCCATAAGAGATGCATAATGCGTGTTATTCGCAAATCCATTGGATGTAGTCTTGAGTATTTCCTAAGGACATGGAGTAAAGAATTTCCTTTAGATGTTAAAAAGAGTGAAAGCCACAGATCGTCTGTTGCAGGTCACAGACGTCTGATAGAAATCTAAATTGGAATGTCAGATCGACGTCTGTTTATTTACTGATATGCACATCTAAATAACATTATGGAGATTATAGACGTATTCATACTATAAGTCGACGTCTTATAGATAACGTGTGTTGTGTGGGTATTTCTCTGTTCGGCCTTTGCCGATATTCTCGCCACGATAGCTCCATTAGGTAACTCTTTGTCTCTTTTTAGAACAATCTTATGTACACCCGCTTTCGGATCTCGCCCTTTATTACAATTATTATTTCCCTCATTAGCCACTTTATTACAAAAACGTTGGTAATGACCTCTCAAACCACATTTAAAGCATTTAGGAACTGAAGCATCCCTAGGTTTCTTAAAATCTATTTTCCTATCCGAAAAAGAATTAGTCTCATTACTCCCGTTTTGCCTCCAATCATCACTAACTTAACCTTTTGATTACGGGATAGAAATGACGATTTTTATATATTCATTCGTACCACAATTTACGAAAAAAAAATTTTGTCATAGATTTGTCTTGAAATTTTTCTGGTACAAATGTATGGCACTTATTAGTTGAAAAAAGTGGTGCGAATATAATAAAGCAATTTTCTCTGGGACGACATATATCCCAACCCCGTAAGCAAAGGGTTAATTATCCTCCCTCAGTCTCATTTTTTCATTGTTTACATACCTATCTTTATCTTTATATGTACACTTTTATACGTAACTGCATAAGACGTGTTTAGCGTCAAAATAATTGTCACATTCTTTAGCAATTTTAGGAGCTTCTAACCCTGCTGAGTTAACACAATATACGATGCAGTTTCTTCATATAACGTACTTAATAATTTATCAGTAATTATTAACTAGTTGACCTTTTCATACGAGTCAGCACCTCTGATCTTACAATAATTTTCCCATGTCGCTATTAAACGCGATACAAATAATACATGAGTTTCATTCTGGTTTCTCCTAGACTTCTTAAAATTTTCCAAACATGCCGTCGGTGTCGGCTCATGTTCCCTTAGGACTAACTTCTTTAATTCCTCATAACTCTCCATTTGTTCCCTAGTGTTATAAAGTAATAAATTATCCGCCTTATCTCCTAACATATTTAGTAGAATTTCGGCCTGCTGGTTTTCCGGTACATTTTTAGTTTTGAATGCCCTTTCTAAACTGTTGAAAAATAAATTCCATTCCTCAGTCCCTTTTGGCACTTTGATAGATAGAGTTTTAACACTTTTGATCAATTTTTCTATGTTACTTTCATTATTAGATTCCCTAGACCCATTAGAGTTATTTGTCGATCCTTTTGTCGACCCATTAGAGTTATACTATTATTTTTAACACAATCAAACTGATTGGTAAAGTTATCATACGAATTGATTACTTCCAGCTGAGCGAAAAATTGCTTAGTCCGGGAATCGAACCCGGTCTGGGCAATTTTTCGCTCAGCTGGAAGTAATCAATTCGTATGATAACTTTACCAATCAGTTTGATTGTGTTAAAAATAATAGTATATCTACGTATCCATCGTTATAGTTATATGGAGTTCCATTACCTGCGGTTTATTCTGCGAGCTGTTTCAAATAACAGACCAGATGTTACGACCAATAAGGTTATCTGAGCGAGAAATCCCAGCCGGCTATCGCCCAGATAGCTTAACAGGTAAAGCATTGGCCTTGTAAGCCAAATATCCGGGTTCGATTCCCGGCCTGGGCAATTTTTCGCTCAGCTGGAAGTAATCAATTCGTATGATTTCCATTAGAGTTATTTGTGATTTGTCGATCCAGCAAAGAAGGAAACGGTGTGCCATCAACTAGAAAAATGATAGCAGCCAGCAGTGCCATCAGCGGTAAAGTGCAATGGTGCCATTACTAAATGGTTGCCCTGTACTAAAGTGTCTGTCCGAAATGCAGGTGGCCATCAGTGATGGCCAACAGCAAGCCAGCATTGGTATGCCATCACATTACTTCAATCCATCAGCTTTCCTGCAGTGCTAGCACCTATCCTACAGCAATTCCTTTGCTGGGCTAGCACTTTTAATCCAGCACCATCACATATCCTACAGTGTTTATACAGTGGTACACCGTGAGACTGCTTATTTTTTACTATGAGCCGACAACTACCCTAAAGTGTTTATAAAGCGGTAGATTATCATACAGTGTATGTGCTGCTGAACCTTTGCTGTACCAGCGGTTTTTAATCAGTATTAGCTTCTAACCTACTGCTGGTTCTCTGCTGGGTCAGCACTTTTAATCGAGCACCATCACATATTCTTCAATGTTTATACAGGGGTAAACCATCAGTCAGATTTGTTTTTACTACGAGCAGACATCCACCCAGCAGTGTCGATAAAGCAGCAGGCCATCATCCAATGTTTATGCTGCAGGACTTTAGCTGTACCAGCAGTTTCCAATCAGTAATATCCTCTATAACGATTTTACACTATGCTGGACCAGCACATTACTACCATTATTATTCCCATGACCAGCAATTACTGCTTGCTGGGACAGCATATTTATTCAGGGATTGATTTGCTGCCGAGCATCTGGGACGCAGACTAAAGAAAACTATTTTGGCAGCTCCAAAATAATATTTGCATTTTAAAACTACTGAGATTGAATATTTCACTTATAACTAAAATTCTGTGGAAGCCTAAATTAACACTCATTTAATAAATTCTTTATTTTTCCAAAAAAAATCCCTTGGAATTTTTGTTTGGCTTCCTTGAAAATACTTTTTACACTAATGCCTAGAGCCATCTAGGATGCAAATCAATCCTCCCTGAACACTAGTTTTGCTTTAATTGGGACAGATTTGATATATATTATGTTGATATAATTACCACTGGCATAAATATAAAAGACAAAAAAATATTTTTATTTTGTATTACTTGTAAATATAAGTCTTCATGCAATCCATTTTTATATGTGTTAATAGAGTTCATACTCTATTTGAAGAACAAAATTTCCTGATTACAATTCACAACATTTAAAAAAAATTAAAACTAAAATACAATTAAAATGAATTTAAAGGAACTTTTACTCATATAAGATATGTAATTAAGTTAAGCTATAATAATACATTAATAAAAGTTATAGAAGCTTATATTTACATACGAATTTATACACATGAAGCATTTATTTTTAGTCAGTTCTGCTACATCATTTATGCTGTTATAAAAGCAATTTGTTGTGCAGGTTTCAATTTTTTATCTTTTAAAAATTTTAGATAGTTTTTTTTAAATTTAATTATTATTATTATTTTTTATTTTATTTTATTTTATTTTATTGGCCGGCTTGTTTTGTCATTTTTAATTATTCATATTTCATCATATTCTTTCGTAGAGATATTGCCTGTATAAAGGTCTTTGAACCTAAAGCACGACATTACTCTAAATCAAAATAAAGTGAGTAATCTTTTCGAAATTCAATTAAATGGAAATTGAAAAAAATTAATTGCGGCATATAATATTCTAATCTATTGATGATTTCAGTTTTTTTCAAACAAGTTTGCATTATAGTTAACCTGATATTATGTTTTAAAATAGAGACATAATTGCATTCAGTAACAATTTTTCCCCATAATTTAGTAAATATCTACATGTATGTTCCTCATATTTTTTAAAACAGAAAAATTTCAGTAATGGGCACACATCAAAAAGGTTCAACTCTGGCATATATGGTGACAAATATGTATAGCTAAAATATCTTTATGTTATAAACATGTAGATTGTTGTGAAAATTTTACTTTCATGTGAAAAATTCAAATTTTTTTACAAAAGGTCCTCAAAATTTAGGGCAATCTTAATGCATGGTAGCACATAAAAATCTGCCTTTTTCAAGTAAAAAAAAAAAAAAAAAAAAAAAAAAAAAAAAAAAAAAAAAAGCACTTTTTTTAGACTGATTTTTTGTTATTTCCCCTGTTTTCTAATTGAATAGAAACACTTTTTAACCAAATATGTTAATACTTATATTTTCTTTGTAAGGCATTTTTAAGGGCAGCAATAATCTTGCCTTCATTTAAGGGTGTTCTTAACTGCTTCGCTCAACAAGCGTAAAACGTTGACACATTTACAAGTTCATTTTTCAACGGAAAGTTATAAAATTGGAATGCCTGACTACGGGAGCGATTTCGAATCGAACTCATTTTTCCATTTTATGATAATTAAATTACCTATCCAGTTCTAAGCTATTTCGATGACGTAATCACCCGTTTTTCTCCTGCTTTTCGACCGGTTTTTCTGCTTTCGTCGGGAGATATGCTCAAAAGTGTCAACTTTGAAGGCTTTTTATGAAAAATCTATTGTTTTTTTGAAAAACTGAACATTGAGTGCAATTTGGCAGTTTCTGATTAATAACACTTGCTATTTTCATGCATTTCCGAACAAATATAAATTAAAGCATGTGTCACAAAGTTGCCCTTTTTGATTTAAGAAGACCCTTAAACATTTCTTTTAATACAGTAAAACACCAATTCTACAAGGCTCACTTATTCCTTTTGCAAGGTTGTTGCCAAAACATCAAAACAAAAACTGAAATCAATAATTTTATTGAGAATACAAAACAATAAATCTCAATGAGATCTCTTATGCATCTGTTGTATATGTTTTCATAAAAAGGAATTTTATATAATTACTAATGCAAATAATTCCAGAAATTGTCTGTGACACTTAATGTAGTGTTCTTAAATATTTCGAATATCATTTATTGTTGGCAAGATGGTTGAATTGAATATCTAAATAAACACATGGAACAAATCATCTAGCTATAATAAAATTGCAGAATGAATTTATACTGCGAGAAACATTGTGTAAATAGTTTAAATATTATTTTATTAATTTTTGTTTAAGCAAAACTGTAATATTAAAATAAGGTCTGTTGAATGATCTTGGCCTTCCCCCCCCCTCCCCCAAACAAATTTATTTGAAAAACAAAACTTTAGTAATTTCATAAACTTTTCTACCAAAAATTGAACCGACTTCAAAAGCTACTGCAAAGTGAAAAATAATTTTTTTACAGAATAGTATTAAGAAATTAAATTAAGAGCGTAATATTTATCATGCGTATTATTATATTTATGTAGATTAATTTGATTTTTTGAAGTCGGTGCCAGCCAAGCCAAGTTACATGTAATTTTCCAATAGACATGCATCCAAATATCTGCGAGTTTTTTCAAGATTTAATATTTAGTTAAAAATTTAACTTTATTCTTTTACGATTTGCATTGGCTAATTAATTTTAATTTTGAACTTGGCTTGGCTGGCACCGACTTCAAAAAATCAAATTAATCTACATAAATATAATAATACGCATGATAACTACTACGCTCTTAATTTAATTTCTTAATACTATTCTGTAAAAAAATTATTTTTCCCTTTGCAGTAGCTTTTGAAGTCGGTTATATTTTTGGTAGAAAAGTTTATTTTTCTCTTTTTAGTTAAAAGTTAACGATTTTTTGAAGTCAGTTAATAAAAATTATAATACGGGAAAAATCACTGTAAACCATACACGTATGTCAGGAGTGGGGTTCGAACCCACGATCTCTTTCAAGAGCCAGAAATCAAATCTGCTGTCTTACACCGCTCAGCCACCAGACTGCACTCCATCACTGCCTCCTCTACAATGCCTTCTCGCTTGTGACGTAGTGGAGGCCGTTTCCCTGACAACGATCGCGTTTTGAGTTTCGTGGCGATTGTGGAACCAATAAGGTTAGCGATTTCGCCTCCACTTCATGACGTTTCACGTTTGTCGTCTGCTCAGTGAATAGGCATTGTTGAGGGGGCAGTGACTCCATTCGGCGAGCTGTCATCGTCCATGTTACTTTTAGTTTGCGATAAATTACTAATTTTATTAGTTTTTACTTAATTACTAAAAAAGTACTGAACCAATTTCAATGAAATGGAAGAAGTACCAATAAAAGAGTAGCCTCTTTCATTTAACACAAAAAACAAATTAATCGGTTGGATAGTTACGGAGTAATCGGTGGACATACATAGAAGAAAAAATACATTCGCGCCGAATTGATAACATCCTCTCCTTTTTTTGAAGTCACTTAAAGAAATATATAACACGGAAAATTTTTTTGTATACTATACACATATGTCAGCAGTGAGGTTCGAACCGACACTCTCTTTCAAAACCAGAGATTAAAACTGGTGCCTTGGTGCTGTCCGGACTTCATTCTCTTCAGAGAACTTATTCTATTTCATGTTACTTTTCGCAAGTCTATTCTCTTTTTGAGTATTCAGTGAGTGAACGGACCGCTCAAAAGTGGTTCAGCAGATTTTCGTCTGGAGATGACAGCCTCAAAGACAAGTCCAGTGTTGGTCGTCCATCTATCTTAGACCAAGTCCAGCTGGAAGAGGAAATCAAACAGAATCCTGATCTAACATGCCAGGAGCTTGCGCAAAGGTTTGGAGTAACTGACGAAACCACCCAATTGCATCTTCATAGCCTTGGGATGTCGTGGAAACTTGAAAAGTGGGTTCCACATGTCCTGTCCGAGGAAAACAAGCTCCAACGATTGAACATCTGCTTGTCATTGCTGTCATGCCACAATTAGGGCAGGTATTGTTGAGCTTAAGCCGCATGGTAGGCCTCCCCACCTTGTTGAACATTTGTCACGCCACAACAAAGCCTCTTTCCTGGATCAAATATTGACATGTGACAAGAATTGGGTAATGTATGATAACCGAAAGAGAAAACATCATTGGTCGACTTCTGGTTTCGTCTCATTGGTTGCTAAACCGAACATCCATCAAAAAAGATAATGCTGTATATTTGGTGGACTAGCGCTGGAATAGTTCACTATGAATTCTTAGAAAGCAGGAAAACAATCGCAACCGAAGTCTACTCGTCACAGTTGAAAAGGGTTTCAGCTGCTTTGCTCAAAAAGCAGCAAGCGCTGGTCAACAGAAGAGGAGTTCTCCTCCTCCAGATAACGCCAGACCTCATGGGGCCAAAGCCACCAGGAACGTAATAAAAACATTGGGCTGGAAAGTTTTGCCTCACCCACCTTACTCCCCGGACATCACCCCATCGGACTATTACTTGTTTTTAGCCATGGATAATCACCTGTGGGAACAGCAGTTCCAAACCCAAGATGTCATAAAAACTGTAACCCAGCTTTTGGACTCTAAACCAAAAGATTTTTTTCAAAAAGGGTATTTATAAGCTTGTGTCTCGTTGGGAGCACGTAATTGAAGCCACTGGTGATTATTTCAAAGAATAAACTAAGTGTGAGATTTTTGTGGGTAATTTTTTATGCCCGATAAAAACCGCACGAACTTTCTTGGTTACCTGATAAAAAAAGAAATTCAAACACAAAGTGGAGCAGCTGATTTTCTAAAACTTGAGCATTTAAACATTTTACAATTGAATTCACATACAATACACAGAATTGCCAACGTCTTGTTTTACCATCAGTATTTTTCAATAAAAATTGTTGTTTTCTTTAATTACCAAAGCGAAATGCTAAAATAAAAATTTATGTTGGTAGTGATAATGAGAAACAACAGTTAATAGTTCTTTATCCCATGATTGTGTGCGATGCAAGTTACATTGAATGTACAATAAAATTTATCCTATACATTAGTGTCGCAAAAAAAGATTTAAATTTTGGGATAAAAAAAGACCCACAGCAAAACATTGCTGTATCGCAAAACCATAAATGTCGTTGGAACAATACATGTAAAATGGAAAATGACAGTATAGAACTCATGAAAAGAATACAGATTGCAATAGCAAAAATTTTAGAAATTACAGTAAAAAAAAGTTTTGTTGAGATTGCAAGTTTTTAACATAGCAGCCTTTGCAAACGATTATGGATTTCATTCAAAAATATTTATAGCAAAGATAGTAACATAGCTCAGTTTCCTGCATAACTGCCTCAGTCCTAAAGTCGCCTGTAAGAGACACAAAACACTGCTTTAATTAAGTTAAATGTTTCTAGAATTGTTCAAATTACTTCTAGATTTTTTAAAATAGATGCGTACATATCATAAGCATTGATGAAATGACAGACAAATCTTTTGAATCTTATTATCAATTTTAAACTGGTTTGTGTGGCATCTCTCAGCATTTATCTCAGGACTGAGGAGGTTAAAGCATATTATAATGCTGTTTTTTGTATGGAAACTACAACACTGTTTCAGGCTATACATGCAATTCCTAGCTATTAATGTTTTTTCAATGCACTGATCATCTTGAATGAAAAAAGAGAGTTTTGGCATTCAAAAGATTTTCACAGTATTGAGACAAAATGCTAATATTAATTTACATCAAAACTAACGCTGTAATTGCATAACAACCAAACCAATATGACACACAGTACATGATAGTACAGCATAATTTAAATTTTTGCTTAAAATGTACCATTTCAAAAATAAATAAATAAATAACTTATTTAACTTTATTGAATGTTGAACGATTTCAAATGGAATACAATATCTTACACTCACAGGGGTCAAATATAGGCAAGATTTGAAGGCCATTTAACTCCTTCACGAAAATCCATTTAATAAAACAGACCCCTTCACAAAATTCTTCATAATAAAACAGTCTCCATCACAAAATTCTATTTCAAAAAAAGATGGTGTTTATTATTTTTAAATTTTTAAAATATGTAAATTGCAAACAAATCAAGTTTACCAGAAAAATAAGCTTCAGCAAAAAGATCTAAAGTTTAAGATCTAAAAAATTTAAAAGATTTAAATATATTTTTAAAGGATTTAAATATATTTTTGTAAATTAACTGTTAAAAGTAGAAATTCTCAAAACTTTTTAAAGGTGTTTTAAAAGGTTTCATTAAGTACAAACCAAATATACGGCGAAGCCCAATATTCAACTTCATTGAATAGTTTGATATTTGACCTAACCGGATATTCGGTAACATGGCCGAATACCGAATAGATACCGAATATTCGGTGCATCCTAGTTCCGACAATTAAAATCCCTAAATATAACAATAAAACGGGATTAAATAATGAAAAAAAAACAGAAATCAGAACTTAATAAACAGTTTTTTTTTAACTTTCTATAAAAGTGAATTGCTTTCATAACATAACTAAGAGAGATGATTAAGGAAATATTCAGTGTATGAGGTACATTTTTTTTTCTATTTTCTAATCTTGTATACTTAAATTGAGCGATTGAAGTCAGATGATTTTGCTTCTAGAAATTCTAAAGACATAACATTATGTATGTCTAAGGTAGGGGTGCACAACCTTTTGAAGATAAGGGCCACTTACAAATATGTCTGGGTGGTCGAGGGCCATATCAATAACATGGAGAGAATTCGATTTCAAGGAGGTGATCAATGGCTTATAATCTGATAAAAAATATGGTTTCAGAGAGTTGAAAAAAGGGGTGGGTTCCCTTTTAGATTTGCTTACCCAGTCAAAATATCCAATTCAGTTGATGAGGATCTATCAGCAGTTTGTGTTTGTATATATAATTATAGTAAGGATTATTTTTATTATGTAATAATATTCCTAGACTTCATTCAGGACAGTAAAATTTGTTTCGTTAAAAGTGCTAGAAAACAATCATTACATAAGAGGCTGGTCCTTAAAAAAAAAAAAAAATATGTGAGCTTAATGAATGAAGGAGAGAGAAGCAGTCGATCAACAAGATTTTAAAGTACCTGATCAACGAAATTGATTTTTCTGCGCCTGATCAACAAAATATTTGCTTTTTACGAAACCGATCGATAAATTCACAATCTTTTTATGTCTTACCAACAAAATTTGCAATTCTTACGAAACCGATTAACAAAATTTACGATTTTTCTGCGCTTGATCAACAAAATTCACAATTTTCATGAAACTGATCAACAAAATTCGCGATTTTTAAAAAACTGATTGACAAAAGTTGCGATTTTCATGAAGCTGAAGAACAAAATGTGCGTTTTTTATGAAATTGACGAAATGAGAGATTTTTATGAAGCTGATCGACTAAATGAGAGATTTTTACGAAGCTGATGGTCAAAATTCGTGATGTTTACAAAGCCGATAGACGAAATTCGCAACTTTTACAATACTGCTCGACGAAATTTGAGATTTTTAAAAATCCAATCAATGAAATTTGCGATTTTTACAAAACAGATCGACAAAAGTTGTGATTTTCATGAAGCTGATCCCCGAAATGCGCGATTTTTATGAAACTGATTGACGAAATGAGCGATTTTTACGAAGCTGATCGACTAAATGAGCGATTTTTTACGAAGCTGATCGACTAAATGAGCGATTTTTACGAAGCTGATCAGCAAAATTCACGATGTTTACAAAGCCGATCGACAAAATTAGCGATTTTTACGAAGTCGGTTGAGAAAATTCACAATTTTTTTTAGCCTGACCATAAAAATTGCCGATTTTTACGGGGCAATTCAACGAAATTTGCGATTTTTCTTTGCATGATCGACAAAATTCATGATTTTTACGAAGTATCAAAAAAATTCAGGATTTTTTCTATGCCTGATCGGCAAAATTAGCGATTTTTACGAGGCCAGTCGACGACATTTGCGAATTTTATGAAGCAAATCAACAATATGCGCGACTTTTACAAAGCTCCGATTTTTAAGAAGCTGATCGATGAAATTCGTGATTTTTTTCACATGATCACCGCAAATTGCATTGTTTCTTTGCATGATCGACAAAATTTGCAATTTTTATGAGGCCGATCGACAAAACTCGCGATTTTTACGAAGCTGATCGACGAAATGCACAACTTTTACGAAGCCAGTCGACAAAATGCACAACTTTTATGAAGCCAATCTATGAAATGCACAACTTTAACAAAGCTGATCGACACGATCTTTCCGCATCTGATCAGGAAAATTTGCGAATTTTACTGAACCGATCGAAGAAATTTGCAATTCTTACAAAGCAGACCGATGAAATTCTAATTTTTCTTCGTATGATTTATTTATTTTATTTATTTATTTATGCCTAAGTGGGACAAGATCACCAGATCGCTAGGATCCGGTGTAGACCCTATTTGTCCCACCCGGAATGTTCCCCGGCATGTGGGGATTCATTACAATAACTTCAACAAAAACATAAAATACATAATATACAGGCTGCATACAACATCAACACAGTGGTATGCGCGCCGGAGACCTGCTCCATCGCGACAAGTGGCGCTACGACTGCCATAAACTCAACAAAGGCTCTAACGCGACAGCGGGCAGTCTTAGGAGAGAACGGTTAAGTGGTAAGATTGGCCAGGTCCATAAGGAAGTGATAAATTTGTGCCAATTGACGGAGTAGTTTTGGGCGGGTTAAGATATTTGTGAGTCAGGTATCTGAGCGGGAATAAGGGTTCTTAAGGTGCCAGGCCTCTGTGAGTGTGCAGAAGAAATAGTAGTGGTCTGGAGACCCTATGGCCCCACACTCGCAGAGGTCCGTATCTGAGCGTTTAAAATAATTTAGGTATGTCCTGAATGGACCATGGCCGGAGAGGAATGCTGATGTGGGAGGGGAGAAAGCTAAGAGATTGCATGAGACTTTTGGGATAAGGGAATATGTGTGCCTGCCTTTGCTTGAGGCATCCCAGTAGAGTTGCCAGTCTGAAAGAATATTTCTTTTAAGGAAGTGGCGAACATGAGACGGGGGAACAGGAAGGGGGATATCTATGTTTGGACGTGAGGTCTTTTGGACTGGCCTCCTTGGCCAGTGCATCAGCTAGCTCATTGCCAGCTATGCCGATGTGAACGGTGACATGGCCGAGAGAGACCCTATGGACGAGAGTTTTTAAGATAACTTTTATCTTAAGCACTAAAGGGTATTTAGTTCTATGGGCGAATATTTCTTGTAGGCTTGAAAGGCTGTCACTATAAAGGTGAAAAAAAGTAGTATGAGGATAGAGAACAATCCATTCCAAAGCCCGCAGGATTGCGAAGAGTTCCGCTTGGAACACCGAATTCTTATCTCCAATCCTGCAAGCCCACTGATGAATAACAACACTGTCTTTGAAAACACAGAAGGATGATGCTACTCCCGTCTCCGTGTGTGAACCATCGGTGAAAATGGCTGGATTTTTCGAGGGGCTGTAAGAATGCTTATTAACATTAACTTGAAGATAGGATGTCTCATCCGCCGGATGCATAGTCCAGCTGTGGACTTTTTTTTGTAAAAGCAAGTTCGGGAAAAGTGCTGACTGTGTTGGTTCGTGTTCTAAGTGGTATTTGTTTTTCTGAAATTCGTAAGCAAGTGTTAAGTGTATGGGTGGAATACCAGTAAGTACTGTGAGTGCATCCGTTGAGATAGTTCTATGACCTCTAACCATTTGCAGAAGGAATATGCGCTGGATAGAGGCAAGTTTTTGCTTAGCCAGTTTGGTTAGCGAACCTCCCCAAACGCCCACACAGTAAAAGATGATGCGTTCAATGATTATGTGGTACCATGTTTTTAACATATTGGGCTTGATGCCCCATGTTTTTGATGTTAATTTACAGGAATTATGGTAGTAATTTAAAAGTTTAATTTTTAGTGCTTTGATATGTGGAATCCAGCTCTGGTGTTTATCAATAATTAAACCTAATAATTTAAGAGTATGAACGTGGTGGACGCTAACCCCATTGACTCGTATCACGGGCTTGCGTTTGAGTTCTCTTGGTTTAATGAAGGTTAGAGCTTGGAATTTACCGGGTGAAAGCTGGAGATTAAGGCGAGCCAACAACTGGCAAAAAGCAGGGAAAGCTCTTGCCGCTTGCAGTTCGAGATCCAGACGACGACGGCCCGAGAAAACAAAGTTGAAGTCATCTGCGAAGGAGTAAAGTTTGAAGCCTAATTTCTCCAATTCTTTTAGCAAGACATTGGCAATAAGCAGCCAAAGGATTGAGCCCAACACGAACCTTGGGGGCAACCCTTTTCTAATGGGTGAACTGAAGTTCCTGAACCCCAGTTGATAAGAATGCTACGAAATTTAAGATATGTTGGAATGGTTCCAGCTATGTTTCTCGGGCAGCCGATTTCACGTAATTGTAATAAGATGTCCCGCCACTCTACATTGTCAAAAGGCACCTTTAATATCTAAGGAGACAAGAGTTGTGTAATTTCCTTCAGCTATGCTATGAGCACAGGAGGTAAGAATTGCAAACAAAGCCTTTTCACATGATCTGCCTTCTCTGAATCCGTATTGTCTGTGATGAAGTAAGTTATTAGATTCAAGAAAGTGGTTAAGCCGAAATACGAGTAATTTTTCTAATAATTTGCCTAAGGATGGTAAAAGGCAGATTGGGCGGTAAGAAGAAGGTTCTGAGGAGTTTTTCCCTTGCTTCAGGAAATATACTACTTCCCCTTGTCTCAGAGTGAGCGGGAAGTAATGGTGAGCGAGACAGAGATTAGCCCAACGCGTAAAAATTTTGGGAATTACATGGAAAGTTAATTTCAGAATTTTAAAGTCAATACAGTCCGGACCTGGAGCTTTTTTGTCATTAAACGTACGTAGCGCGGTTGCTACCTCAGCTTTTGAAAAGGGTTTGTCGGGGGTGCATCAAAAGTAATGTCAGAATTATCTCCTGGTGGATATGAGGAGGGGCCAAAAAAATGTTTGGTGAGGTGCTCCATGTTTTCCTGCCTAGATGATCGGCTGGGTGGCAGTTCGAGCTTAATTTCATCAGGAGTGAAAAACTTTCCTGTGAAAAATTTTTTGAGCTGTTCCGAAAGGGTCTGATTTGTGCAGAACTTTTGCCAGGCAGCATTTCTCGCATCCAGTACACTGTGCTTATATTTAGCGGAGAGAAGACGATAATTGGCGCTGAGATTGCGATAGTAATCCGTGTTAACATATTCTGTTAGTCTGAGTCTTTTTAGTTTCCTCCTCAGTGCCGTGAGGTGATTACGCTTAGTCTTAAGATCGGAGGTCCAAAACGAGAATGACTGCTGCCTCCGAGTGTTCTTTAATCTAAAGGACGCTTCGGCTGCTGTTTTCATGGTTTCTAATAAATTAATGGTAGAGTCGTTTAATTGAATGGTATTTGTAACGTCCTTTAGGTTTTGATTCAGGAGTGGTTTGTGTGTTTTTCTTCGTATGATTGATAAAATTTACGATTCTTCCGTGGCAAATCGACGAAATTCGCGATTTTTAAGCAACTTTGACAAACTCTTCATTTTTTTACGCGGCAAGATGACGCGGTGTTTTTCCCCGTGCCTTATAAACAAAATTTGCGATTTTTTTCTTTCCTGATCAGTGAAATTTGCTATTTTTTTAAATTTGCTATACCGCTATTTTTTCTGAGCTTTATGGACACAATTTGCTATTTTCCCACGCCTGATCAATGAAATTCGCGGTTTTTCCGTGGCCGATCTACTAAATTTGGGATTCTTAAGTTCGAATCTTAATTTTTCCCCACGGTAAATTGACAAATTTTACGATTTTCTGTGACTTAAGCAGAAAAATTGCAATTGCCTTTGTAAATAATCGAAGTTTGCGGGCCACAGGTTGTGCATCCCTAGTCTAAGGAGGTCTCTGGTTAGAAAATTGTTTCATTTAGAAATAATTTCTAGGAGAAATTAATTCTCTTAGAAATTATTTAATTCAATTCTGTTATTATTTTAATTTTTTTTTAAATAATCTTTAGTTTAAAGATTCTATTATTATTTAAAATTATTTATTAGAATATTCCATAATCCGCACAACCTTTGGCCTCAGATCTAGACATTTAAATGTAATCAAAAAATTAAAACTGAAACATACCTGACTTTCAAACTATCTTTATCTTACGTATTTCCCAGTCATCATCTGGCCCCATTTTTTGACAACTTTATTAAGCTTAGTGCCATTACGAATAGGTGGCCAGTAGCACGAATCTTCTTTACCATTTTCTTTTGCAACCCACGCGCATGGAATTAAGTATAGCTGGCCTTTTTCATCTGTAAATTCTACGACAGCATATTCATATTTTGAGCTAAAAAAAATTTCATATTGTTAAAAAGTAAAAACACATTTTGAAAAAATTTACATTAAAAACAAATATTGACACTTCAATAATTATACAAATATAATTACTTATACTATGCATCAATGCTATAACTGTGATAGTTCTAGTATAAATTAATATCAAATCATTTTGGCTGTATATGTCATTGTAAATTTAAAAAAGAAAAAAGAAAAAAAAGAAAAAACTGTGGTGGAATTATTTTAAGTTAATTGAATTTCTGATAAGGTTTTAAAATGACACGCGATTTTTACGTTTCTAAATTTTCGCGATTTTGTGAAAAGACTATTCACTTTTATAAAGCGGTATTTTGACATTTGGTTATTCACAGAAAAATGCTAATTTTGGGCAGGGGTAGCTGAAAAAAAACGAAAATATCGTTAAAAAAGAAAATTGCAGGAAAAAGTAAATCGCTTAAAACTTGCAAATTTCATCAAACGATCACGAAAAACTCATATTTCGCCAAAAAGTGTCAAATAACTCCCATATATCATCAAAAACTTGCGAAAACATCACAAATTTCATCAAAAAATTGCGAATTTTTACAAAAATCGTGAAAAATCTGCAAGTTTCGTCAAAAAATAGGCAAAATTCATCAAAAAATCACGAAAAATATATAATTTCCGTCAAATAGCCACGGAAAAAATACAGTGTCAAAAGTACACACTTAATACCGCGTCAATGTCTGCCGACGTCTACCGAAGGATACCATGCCGAAGTCTGCCGAACTGAAACGATGGTTAGCCGAGTGTTAGGTTTTTTTCGTTACGGAATTGTTGTTTTTCGTTACGCTCAATTTTTCTCGTTACGGAATTTCTTCATTCGGTCGTCGCGCTCAAAACCCGCGTTAAAAGCTATGCAATAGCTTAAAAACTTTTGTTTGAAGCAGGTTTTTTTTGGTTTAAACCGGGTTTTTTTAAAAACATCCCTTTTTATAACATATACATGCATATTTATTGATAAAAATAGACATTATTGGATTATAAGTAGTGTAACTTCATTTAAAAATAATTTAAATTAAATAATTACAATAAATTGTGTAGAAAATTGGAAAAAAAAATCATTTTAATTTAAACAATATTTTCTAACAGTCTCATGCTCAGAGAGTAAACTACTCTACACAGTGAAACATGAATAGTCTGAAAATCTTTATAAACAATCTTTTGATTATTAATAATAAACATTTGGATGTAATTTGATAAATATAATATTCTTTTCCACGGTTATTCAAATAATAAATTTCAAACACTTTTTGGGATTTAGATATTTTGAGTGTGTGACAGCTTGAAGTCAGTATTTTTGGTCATTAGATTCAGCGACAACAGGGGAAAAAATACGATTGTTATTATTAAAATGCTATAACTAACACACAATCTTTGAATACCCTCTTATTCAACTTCGTATTTTGATATTAAATCAAGATAAACTCACCACAATCAAGATTTTTTTTTGTTACAGCTTGAGCATAATCTTAGTAAGCATAATAATATGTTATTAATTACGTTAATCTGTTTTTTTTTCAAAAAATGAAATA
Source organism: Maratus speculifer (assembly GCA_964019185.1). Lineage (NCBI taxonomy): Eukaryota > Metazoa > Arthropoda > Arachnida > Araneae > Salticidae > Maratus > Maratus speculifer. Next base: position 23,788,361 of record OZ025293.1, on the reverse strand, counting down.
TTTTATACTAAATATTGAATATTTTAAATCTATTCTATCTTTGATTAAGTCGCACCTTTGAAGCTTTTTCTTTAAAGCAATTTATATGTTCACCAACACATACTGATAATAATCCTACACCAAAAAATTGACTTATACTCCCTATATCTAATGTTTATTACTGAAATAAAGTGTTGAAAGTAGAAAGTGTATATATCCAATTTTCTGAAACATGCAAATTATAAAGAAAAAAAGAAAATTTCATTAGATTTCTTCTAAAAAAAAAAAATAAAATGTAAAAAAAAACCAGTTGGTTTAAACCAACATCTAAATATATATATCAGTATAGCTCTTGTTACAGAAAAAAAAATTATATTCGGTAATTGCCCCGGGTGCGATTGATAATTTCCCTGTTGCCAGGGTAATTAACGATCATTGAAATTTTAAAATTCAAAAATCTTTAAATAATATTTCAATCAAAGTCTTATTGAATAAATACATGAAGCTTCAACCATACAAAATTTGATTACAACAATTGAAATAATTAAAAAGAGATTTATATGTTAGTGTTTTTTTGATTTGCCCTATACAGTTCATTTCAAAATTTAAATCATAGTACTTTAAGTTCTTTAAAATGCATATGAATTCTATTTCGACATAATGAAATTTGTGAAGGGTTCATTTTTAATGTATAACGATTTTATTGCTATATTTGAAGCATACTATTTCAGGGCTTGAAATCAGGGTTGGTAAGTTTTTAGCTCTCAGGCTATCATAGCCTGCTCGTTCTGTATGTACGTTCGTAACGCGATAACTCATGATAAAAGTATCCTATCCACTTGAAATTTTGTATACAGGTATATCCTGATAAGGCGCTTCCCTCATTAGTTTTTGGAGTTCATTCGATAAGTATAAGAGGGGGAATGGGGGGCTCATGCCCCTCCCTTTAATTAATATAAATGGGTTTTTCATTCAGAATTATCAGTTTTCGCTCAAATCTCTGAATAGTTTTGGAAGTTTAATGATGAAGTATAAAAGAGAGGGGGATAACTCCTCTTAAATTACATAAATGGGCTTTTATTAAGAATTTTCCGATTTGCTCTGAATTTTGGATATAGATTTTTTTATATGATAAAGTATGTCCCTGATTAGTTTAGGGGGTTCAATGATTAAGTATAAAAGGGGGGGAGGGGAAGCTGTTTCCCCTCCTTTGATTTTTCTCGATCGGAAATAACCCTTGAAAGTATAACGCTGATGTGCAATTAGTATGCGTAGCCTGTGAGCTCAATTCCAAAAGTTTAACTGGGCAGTATTCTTTTTATTAACACTCAGATGGTTTTATCTGTCATGTCAAAAAGCCATTTGACATAGTTTTTAAAAATGACTGTCAAAAACTCATATTAGGTTCAAAAGGGTCTGAAATTATTTTTAAAGCATTAAATTTACATTTTTTCATGTTTTTAGTTTTAGACACTTGAATAAACTTTTTGACAATTTTAGATATTAAAAACTCCATATTAAATATAAAACACTAAACATGCTTTTGGTTCAACAAATTGCTAAGAAAAAATAAAATAAAAATATAGAAATAGAGCTTACAATATAGAATATATTGTATCATAAGTTACAGGGGTGCAGAATATGTTCGATCCAGCGATCTAGGATCGAGAGAAATTTTAACCACCTGGTGAAATTTTCAGAAACATATATATTTATTTTGATTTTAATGATAAATTCAAAAATTCCCCAAGATTAAAAAAAAAAATTACAACAAACAAAAAGATTAGTATGCCGACCTTTACAAAATCGATCTCTGAATAATATGTACTGTATATCAAGGGTGATTGTGTTCCGGAATTTCCGAAAGCTTAAGGCATTCAGTTTTTTAAAAAAATTTAAAAAGACCTGAATTTGAAAATTTGGACATTGATATACTACGAATTTTGTCAAAGAATAACCGAAAAATATTTATTTTGTCGAAAGACTGCAAAAAACCATAAATTTCGTTAAAATATAGCGAAAAACCGCCCATTTCGTCAATAAATTGCGAAAAAGCCACAAAATTCATTAAAAAATAGAGAAATAACTGCAAATATCATCAAAAGAGAACGAAAAGGTAAGGAATTGGTAAAGAAATGGCGAAATAGGCACAAATTTAGTTAAACTGCGAAATAACTGCAAATTTTGTAAAAAAATTGTGAAATAATCGAAAATTTTGCGAAAAAATCCCGAAATTATGATGAATGGAAATTTTTTTTAAATTAGCAAAATAATTACAAAAATGAATAGAAATTCTGTCAACTGAATACAAATTTCGCCAAAGGATCTTTAAAAATCGGCAATTTCATGAAAAAAATCGCAAAACAACTGCAAATTTTGTTAAAGATCTCGAAACAATCACGAATTTCGTCAAAGAGGCAAAATAATCACAAATACCGTCAAAAAAAATTTAAAATCACAAATTTCGTGAATAAATCGCGAAAGAACGGTAAATTTTCTAAAAATATCGCAAAGCAACCGCAAATTTTGTCAAAGAAGAGTTGCGAAATAACCACTAATTTCTTTACAAGATCGCAAATTTCATAAGAACATTGTGAAACAACCACAAATTTCATCAAAAGATAGCAGAATGGACGCAAATTTCGTTGAAAGATAGCAAAAAACGGCAAGTTTCTTTTAAAAAAATCCCGAAATAGCAAATTTCATAAAAAAGATTGCGAAAAATCAGCGGATTTTATCAAAAGATCCCAAAATAAACATCTCGCCAAAATATTCCAAAAAAGACGTAAATTTTGTCAAAAGATCGCCAAAAAGCAAGTTTTGGCAAAAGATCACGGAACAACCACGAATTTTGGCTAAATTGGTGAATAACCACATTTCGCACAGTCGCCACAAGATCGTCAAAAGAACATAGAAAAACCCCCAAGTTCTGTCAAACAATCTCGAAAAAACTGCCAATTTCGTCAAAAAGACGAAATAACCACAAAAATATTGAAAAGATCTTGGAATAACCGCAAATTTCATCTGAAGATCGCTAAAAAATGTAATTTTTGTCAAAGAGCCGTGAAAAAACGCTAAGAGTGCCTCCCCCCTCCCCAACCTCCTCTATATTGCTGTAAAATTTCAGAAAATTCGCTGTTAACTTCAGAAATATTTTTTGCACTTAGAATCACTTTGTTGTTATACTGGCACATAAGTTCATAAGCATTGGAAAAAAAATTAATTTTCTATACCTATGGTAATACACAGCATTTATTTATAATATAGGATAAAATTTGGGGGAAATTTTCATGTGTATTGGGGGAAATGTAAGGAGTAAAAACATTTTCTGCACCCCTGATAAGTTAATGATTTTTAGAATGCTTAATTATACCGATTTGATATTATAATTTACTTAATTACTCAGAGAACATGTGTGTAGGAACTCATATTTATATTTTATGTTTGTATTCAAAACCAAACATTTTTGGAATCATTAAAATCTAGCTAATTTTCCTTGTAGTCATTGGATAGCCAAACCAATTTAGCTTTGCATAAGCTTTTTTTAAGAATAAAATCATATTGCTTTATATATATTTTAAAAAAAAAAAACAGACTGATCATATAACACCAAAAAAATATAAATAGTACTTTCAAAAAGCAAAATATTCAAAATACTTTGAATATTTTTAGCTATTTTTCAAAGCATGAGAATTGATATATAATTTGAATTATACATAATTTTATTACAACTTAAATATAGTCACAACTAAATAAAAGTAATTTATATAACAAATTATCATTTTAACAATTTTTAGCTTGATTTAATAACACTAATGATTTATTAAAAAATGTGTATAAGGTTTTGGACACTTTGTAACGATTTTTGACATGTCATGTCAAAAAACACTTCTTGGCATCAAAAAAACAACAATGCTTGAAATTCAATTTTTCTTGGAAGGAGAGTGACTCTCCTAGCATTTATAAAATGGAAGAAGACTTCAAATATTTAAGGGGAAAGTTTTTCTTAATTCACTATTATCAAGTGTGTGTTTTTTAAAAAATTAACCTTAATAAACATAGCAATATGCTATTGAAGCAATTTAAATGTAACTCAGATCAGAATATTTATTTTACATATGTATATGTTAAAATAAAAAAAGGTAAGTTTTTATCCAGTTTCTGTTTTTCAATTTTCACCCAATGTTGGATCGTAAATAACGAAATTGAAATAATTTCCAAACTGGATTTGGTTTTATTTGATTTTGCATGCTAATACCTGTTCACAAGCTAAACTTGTGATGGGCAGCATACGAGCAATATTTATAAATTTGAAAATTGTCCAAAACATAGTTATATTCACTAAAGTGAAACCAGAAAACAGTGAAATTCTTTAAACGGGAATGCCTACAATTTTTTTGGACAGGATTTTAAAATTTTTGGTATAAATCCCACTCTGAAATTCAAGCTTTGCATTCAGTATATGTTGTACAGGTCACAAATATATTATTTTGTATGGCAAATATAACCAACATACAAAGAGATGATTGAGAAAAAAAAATAAGAACACAACAAGAGAGAAATGAAATATTGTTTTGCAGCTTAGAGATAAAGTTTTGTTAAGCTGTTTATTAAAGCTTTTAAAACAGCTAAAATTTTTCATTTCTAAACAACATTCGTATTTCTTAGCAACAGATGTCGTTTTCAAAAGATATATGAATTTATTTACAAAAGATATATGTTTACGAGATGAATATGTTTACGAGATGAATATGTTTACAAAAGATATGAAAATATATACTTACTTTTCTTTGTCATGCTTTTATTTTTATTTTTGCCTCAACTTCATGGTCACAACAACACATCGCAGCAAAACGAAATTCGAAATAACCACAGCGTTGCCGTTGTCAAACGATGAATTGCAAGATATCCAATGTCTTCGATATTCGCAACGCCACTTAGGGTAAGGATTACCAGCAGTAATACTGCAAAAGATCGTGAACTTCCATGGCGTGGTGGGCTAGCGCATGATATAAAGTGCAGGTCGATCAGAATTTTATCTGATGGTTTCAAACAGCAAAGTTGACTGCAGTTGTCCAGCAGTGGTCATGCAGCGGTAGGCCATTAGCCAGCACTTCTCCATCATTGCCAGTACCTATCTTGCTGCTGGCCAGCAATTTTCTCTTTGCTGGGTTGAACCCTTAGCCTTTCCATTTCTAATTCATGTTCCATCCTTAATTTTTCAACCCTCCCCTCATAGCATGCATAGTCACAGTGACGTAACAATGACGTCACTGTGAGTCACTTTAGTCACATTACATCTGTGACCAAAATCCCACTACTCAGTGACGTCACATTGTGACTGAAATGCGACTTTAAAAATCTCTAGAAAATTACAAAAATTCTTCAAAACATGTTATTTATTTTAACAAACATGTTTCTGGCAATTTAAATATCGTCTCTTTTGTCACAATTCCGTCACAATGTTAATGTCAAAGTAGTCACAAATGACACATTTTTCACAAATTTGTCACATTGTGACCACTTTGTGAAGTGGTCACAAACGAGCTCTAAAACGGCCATAACGACTTCACATTTTAGTCACTGTGACTTCACATCGACGTCACATGACGTCACAACGACGATCGATGGTCACAAAGTCACACCATGCCTTACGGGTCTCTTCTCTTTCTAATTTTTCTCGTTCTAACATTTCCTGTTTTTCTAACTTTTTGCGTTCTATTTTTTCTGTTTTTCTTCACGTTCTAAACGTTCTGCAACAATAGCGTTAGATAATTCCTTAATAACCCTCTCGTCATACCCATCATTGTCCATTATCTTTTTCCTAAGCTGAATTCTGGTATCGTCTTCCGCGAATTCAACACCCAATTCCTCGGCTATCACCTGAAGATCCACCATTTTTAGTTTCAATAAGAAAGCCATACCTTGTCCGATTATTATTACCACCCTACAGTACAATAATATTTAAACCTACCAAATTAATATTTCCTAAATTTCTAACTTAGTACAGTTATACCTCCACTTATTATACTAATTAATACCCTTCAGATAAACGATGCATTACATTTCTAATTAACCTACTGAATAATCTAATTTTCCTCAACCATTGATATCACACAATTTACTTCCAATAAAACAAAAGGTAAAACCGTAATTCCGATTTGATTACTATGCAATACGCAATTAAATAATAACATACAATTTACATAATAATACTGATATATTGCAATTGAATAAACGTATTGATGTCAATAGAAACATCCACATAAAGAAAAGTTGTATGAAAAACACATATAAACTTCTATAATTATCCTCACTAAAATATTTCCAAATTCAATACTGGTTCTCACTTAAAACAAATATACTCAAGATCTTCACTTTTATTTTTCCTCACGGTGGCCCCCCTTTTTTTTCCACTGTGAGCTTTTTTTTCACTACTTCTAGCCAATTAAAATTCTAAGCAAATGTTCATTGCTCGTTTGTTATCAATTCTTCAAAGTTAAACAATATTGCTTCATTTAAATATTACTTTAATTATTCCTTCCAACTAATATTAACACAATGCATTAATTTTGTTCACTACCATCATTAGTAAAAAAAATTATAGAAAATCAATATTAGCTCAAGTTATTATGACCTTTCCTTAAAACAATAGTAAATGTGGTTATTAATACTTCATACCTATCTGAACACAATTATTTAATTGCACATAAATTATCTAGATAATTTATCTTAAATTACTATTAATTATACAACAACAATTAAAATTGGTTCGAGATGTCAGCAGAAGGAAATGATCAAAACACCTTACCTTATATTTTATCTGCTGGGGTACTCTTCTATTCACAGGTAGTCCCACGATGTAGCGATAATATGGCACAAACAATAATTCTGTTGTCCGTAATAACTCTAGGGCTCAACACTTTGGTTCAGTCCTCTCTAATGATGATGAGACAACACTATAGTTCGGATCGCTGTACCGATGAAGGGCACACACACACTGTACTTCTGCTCGACGCTTCAATTTTATCACTCTAAAATTCCCCTCGACGATCCGGCATTACCACGCAATAACTCCACTGGGTGCTACGGCATTAACACACTGTAACACGGCTCGCTGGTCACTGGTCTCAGACGATTCTATCCCGACGCTGCCATCAATTTGTTGGACGTTCCCTCTTAGCCCGCACAACTTTGAAGAAAGTCCGTAGTAGTTATTGCTGCCACCACCGATATTATTAGGTGATATCGGTCACCCACTGTGAGGATCGTGTAAATGAACACCAACGCTGTCAATTAACTAAATTAACAGTTTATTCTATGTACACAATATAATACACTACTTACGTATATAACTCGGATATAGGTGATCCGGTTCCACATTAAATTAGATACAGTAAAAAGTTGGCTGCGTACTGTTCAAATTGTACCTTCTCCTTCTCACTGTATCTACGTTAGATTAACTTTACCGGAGATCAATTTCGAATCTCCCGAAACATGGGTTCTCAGACTACGCTGTTCGACCCGAGCACTACATACAGGGACCTCCATCCACCGCTGCTCTCACGGTACGAACTGAATCTATCTCAGCCAAACACTGTCCTTCTCCATTCCTGCATTTCTCCAATGTAAACCCCCCTATTCGTGGAAATCCTTTCTTTCCCCTTTTTCAATAGACATCCCAGAAGGTCAAACACTCCCATCGACAATCTTCTTTTCTGTTCCCTCACCACCTGTTCATCCAGGCTTTAGACTAAGAAGGAATGTCACCTTGGAATTTTAGTACACAGCCCATACAATACATAAACTTTTATGATAAAAAATAACATAAATTCCAATTTTATAGCGGATGATTTCTCAGAATCTGAGAGCGGCCATCTTCTTTAATGTTGGCATACGGACACGGGCATCGCGTTAATATAAATAACTCAATAAACTGGGTGACATTCTAGAAAAAATAGTTTAATGTTTATTAATGTCTATTAAATATATCTGTCATTACTTGATTCATAGTATTTTAACACAGCCAAGAAAATATAATACCGAATACTATCTTAGTATTAAAACAAGCAAATTGTATGAATGCCTGAAATGTTTTGAAACTTCGCATAATTTTTTGATGTAAGAAGAAAGATCTGAGAAGACGACACTGTGTTTGGTTATAAATGATTTAAAATATTAGACTGGATAATGTTGTTGAGAATATGTGGTGAAATTCACCGTTTTTTACCTAAGCGAGTTTAATATTTCATAAAAATAGACTAGCATCATAGTTGAAATTTATGCTGTACACAAACATATTTTTATCAATATTTTGTTCCGCTCTTAACATTATAATTGTGTATTTTTTCATTTTTTCATTTCACGTCAGTTAGTGAAAATTCCTTCATCAATATTTTTAAGCGTTCGAATATTGTAGTTAAAATTTTTTTTGATTTAGATATTAGTAAATATTTGTCCTCGTAATCAGGCATTTCTCTTTGTAAATATTTGTCCTTTGTTTCAAATATTTATGTAATACTTCCAAACATTTCTGTATATATGTTAAATTATTTAATTGCTAAATATATTTCAGTGATAGTATATCAACCTACCATTAGCCCCAAAATGTACTTTTGGAAAAGAAGAAAAAGAGTAGACTTAGAAAATTATATTAAAAATACAGATTTATTTAAATATAATATGGGTAACAAAGATTTTAATATAAGAAATGATGATTATAATTTCAATTACCAAGATTAAATATCAACAGGCACACTATATGAATCAATGTACGTCATTCATAAATATAGAATTTATTAAATTTCCACAACTAAAAAAGCAAATAATAATTTCAAAAAATGTATATTTGGTATCGAATTCCTTTGGTGTTGTAGAATAACAGGCAAACATAAAGCAGTTTCCAATCTAAAAATACTTCTATTTCAATTTTAGCAAAAGTTTGACACAGATATATTTTTGAAATGTCTGAATTCATCTATTTTAATATTTGGCAGACGGAGTAGCTCCATTTTATGTTTAAATTGATGTAGGATTTTGCACTTATATAGATTCAAATCTCAATTGAATTTTCAAATAGTATAATACACATATTTAAATAAAATTCTTAGAAAGTTTCATAAGTTATATTCATATGTATGCCTAAAATTGCGATACGGATGTATATCATGTCTAGACTGTTTAGTATTTGGAAAGTTGAATATGGAATACATAGATATTTATAAAATAATCGGAAAACATAATTCAAAACTCAATACAAATAAATCTGTTAAATATTTATTATAATCAGACATTGAAATGTTTCTGGAATGTCTGCATTCATAAGATTTAAGATTTTACAAAAAAATAATTAGATTTGATCTCTAATGTGGGTGTATGATTTGCATTCATGTATACTCTATTTTTAGGTAGATTTCGTAAGAAATACTACCTATTGCAATCGCACCAGGTTATATATCTATCTATCTATCTATCTATCTATCTATCTATATATATATATATATATATATATCTCACTTTTTTATGGACACGATAACTTCTATAATTCTTCACCAATCTCCACCAAACTTGTACATAAAATCAAAGGGGATAAAATCTTGGCTAAGTTCGTTAATGGGCAAAATCGGACCAAGGGTGTCGGAATAGGGGGCGTTTTTGTGAAAACCGAAAAAACGCCATAACTCCTTAATTAAAGTAGATATCGAATCGGTTTAAAGTTTATATTACTTCTTAAAAATGGGCCAAAAGTATATGCATGACAGATTTTTGATAAATTTAGAAGTGGGCTCAAGGGGCGAAAAAAACAGGGATTTTGAGAGAAAAAAAATTCATAACTTCGTCAATTTTCAAAATATCAAGTCCAACTAATTTTTTTGTAAATGTTCTTAAAATTATCTAAAACTTTTGTATTTACAAGTTTTTGATAGGACCAACTTTTACCGATGAAAAAAATTAAAAACGAAAAGAAAAAGAGCGCTGAAAAAAGAGAAAAAGCCATAACTCCGTCAATTTTTAAGATATCAAATCTGATTAAATTTATTTTACATCTTCTCAAAAATATCTACAACTTTTATATTGACAAGTTTTTCATAGGACCAATTCGTATAGCAAAAACAAATTAAACAAAAATAGGAGTTGGAGAAAAAACCTCAAATCCAAACTGCTTATATTCTGACTCATTTTTAGGTGCGTTCGTAATTATATAATACGTAGCACCTATAGTGGTCGTTCAGTCCGTCCGTCTGTCCGTCCGTCTGTCCGTCCGTCTATCCGTCCGCATATAACAACGCAAAAACTACCCAGCCGAATCGTTTGAAATTTAAAATACATAATTATTACATAATTTTGTCGAGTCATTTCAAATTTTATGAAACTCGGCTGCATAGATCATTTACAGGGCCAATCAAAAGTATTCCATTACATTACGGTCAATGGGGAAAAAAGTTTCAAATGCATTTTAATCGTTTGAAATTTAAAATACGCAATTATTACATAATTCTGTCGAGTAATTTCAAATATTTTGATAATCGTGTGTATAGATCAATTACAGGGGCAACCAAAATTATTCAATTACATTATGGTCAATTAGGAAAAAGTTTCAAATATATTCTATATGTTTGAAATTTAAAATACATAATTATTACATAATTTTGTCGAGTTATTTCAAATTTTATGAAACTCGGATGCATAGATCAATTACAGGGACAATCAAAAGTATTCCGTTACATTACGGTCAATGGGGAAAAAAGTTTCAAATGCATTTTAATCGTTTGAAATTTAAAATACGCAATTATTACATAATTCTGTCGAGTTATTTCAAATATTTTGATAATCGTGTGCATAGATCAATTACAGGGGCAATCAAAAGTATTCAATTACATTATGGTCAATTAGGAAAAAGTTTCAAATATATTCTATATGTTTGAAATTTAAAATACATAATTATTACATAATTTTGTCGAGTTATTTCAAATTTTATGAAACTCGGATGCATAGATCAATTACAGGGACAATCAAAAGTATTCCGTTACATTACGGTCAATGGGAAAAAATGTTTCAAATAAATTTTAATCGTGTTACACTCATGCGGACTTAATAAAATTTATATGCAATTATAAAGTACATATTATAATATACATCATACATAATTTGTGGTGCAAAGAACATTTGTTATTGATTTACAAGGCCACACAAAAGTATGCCATTACATAATGGTATAGGGAGAACACTGTTTGATGAGCGTTTTAATTGTAATTCACTATTTACAATTTTATGAGATTGATATATGAAAGTAATATTTTTAAAACTTCGCTATCGTACGAACGCACCTAATTTGCTACGCTTCACGTGCAATTTCCAACTTGTTAAATTCATTTTTGATTTTAAATGCATCCAAATGGTAGATCCTCTTATTTAGAAACTGTATAAAGTGATGCATTGGCCAATTTTCTGATAAAGACAGAATATATTTCAAAAAAGGCTACCAAAAAGGGTATTTTGAACAGAATTTCCGAAAGTCATCGGTACTGAAAATTGAAGGAAGTATTTAAATAAGAAACTGCGTTTTTTTCTGACTCGTTTTTAAATCCATTTTTGTTCTCAAACGCATCCAATTTACAGATCCTCTTATTTGGGAACTATATAATGTGATGCATTAGTCAGTTTTTTAATAAAAACGGAATATATTTCAAAAAAGGCTACCAAAAATGGTATTTTGAACAGAATTTTCTGAAATCATCGTGACAGAAAATTTAAGGAAGTGTTCAAATAAGAAATTGCGTTTTTTTCTGACTTGTTTTTAAATCCATTTTTGCTCTCAAATGCATCCAATTTACAGATCCTCTTATTTAGGAACTATATAATGTGATGCATTGATCGGTTTTTTGATAAAGACAGAATATGTTTTGAAAAAGGCTACCAAAAAGGGTATTTTGAACAGAATTTCCCGAAGTCTTTGTGATTTGAAAATTTAAGGAAGTTTTCACATAGCAAATTGCGTTTTTTATGACTCGTTTTAAAATCCATTTTCGCTCTCAAACGCATCCAATTTACAGATCCTCTTATTTAGGAACTATATACTGTGACGCTTTGGCCAGTTTTTTGATAAAGATAGAATATATTTTTTAAAACGCTGTCAAAGTGAGTATTTCGCACAAAATTTTCCGAAGCAATAATGATTATAGAATTAAGGATGTATTCAAACAACAAATCGGTTATTTTATGACTCATTTTTAAATTCAATTTTTTTCTCAAATGCATTCAACTGACAGTTTTTTGTTATTTAGGAACTGTATAATGTACTGTTTTGGTCAATTTTTTTAATAAATTCAGAATCTATTTCAAAATATGTTGTCAAAATGGGCATTTGAGCTGAATTTTTCTTAAGATGATTCTGATAAAACCAGTTTTTTCAGAAAAATGAAATTAAAAATTTTTCATAAACGGCCAAATGAAGTTATTAAACTGGGTTTACCGGGTGTCCAGTAAATGACTGACCCATTTTAAAATTAAATAACAAAAAAACGGTTTGAGATAAAAATGCGCGGTTTGCGGTATTGTTATTAGAATATCAATAAATTTTTAATACGCACTTCCTTCAAATAGTTCTAATTTCGGCCAAAAGATGGCGCTGGCGGCATCAGACTGCAGAAATACCGCCTGTTTTCTTGTTCTCAAGCTGATGATCTTTCCGGCTCATTTTCCCGAGTCGAATCTGAGTCGAAATGTTGAATCGACTCTCCACCCAACTGCAGAAATAGGGTTTGTTGACTGGAACGAGATTTAAAATAACATTTAAGATTGAACTGGGTCTATTGTAACAATCTATGTCTATTGTAGCCTCTTCAGCAAATATCACGGGGGAACTACAAAAACTAGTTTAAAATTACTGTAAAACATCTCCAAAGATGTGTCAATCTATGAATAAATATTTATGACAAGCAAACGTTTGTTAAAGAATCCTAGAAATATTTTTAACAATTCTAGAAAAATTTAAATTAATTTAAAGGATGTTCTTTAGTGTTTCAAAATTCTCTTCGAAATATGTCATTTTAACCGCTTAACTGATACTCTTTTTACGTATATATAAAAATATATTTATGTAAATATGATTTATTATCTTTTTTAAATTATGTATTAAAAAATGTTCAATTTATTTTTCAATATTAATATTTATAAAATCGAACTAAAATAAGTAGACATTCAGTTCTATCTAAAATATCTATGGCCCCCACCAGTGGATGATAGATTCTGGCTTCTCAACTGGTAGACGGCAGTGCTGGGTTCGAACCCAATCGCGTCTGTCGGCATAACCGTTCAGAATTTTCCGTGGTTTTCTTCGAACCTTGGATTTTCTTGTGTAAATACGGGTTAGGTGCCCTTAGAAAGACACCCACTCAAGACATCCTACCCCTTTGTGACCTATATCCCATGTGTACATAATCGGACGACATTAAATAAACCAAACCAAACTAAAATATCTATAGGCAATTTTATGGCAAAAAATTTTTACGGAAACTTTTTACTGAAATAAAGTTTCGTTTCTTTTTCTTCTAGTTTTTTTTAAATATTGCATGAGACAAAATCAGTTGAAAACATTTCAGAAGCCAATGCAGTATCCACTGTCCCGATCCTTTCTTTCATTTACTATCTCCCGATTCTACATTTTTCTTCTGTTGGATTCGATGAGTTGAAATACGAATCGGTTTTAAAAGCCTAGATTACAACTTTTGAACGTACATTTGTGTAATGCAATGCCGAATAACAGTAAAAAAAGCAATAAACATCAAATTGATGCTCTTAGCAGAATGTAAAGTTTAAATTTTGAGGGATTTGCGTCATCTACATTGTAAATAGAAGAGGTTATTACAATGCTGATTTAAACGCCAGTTGAGACGTCAGAACCTATCGCCCACTGGTGAGGCCATAGATATTTTAGATAAAACTGAATGTCTACTTATTTTAATTAAATTTTATAAATATAAATATTGGAAAAATAAATTGAACATTGGTATCTTTTTATACATAATTTTAAAAAGATAAAAAATCATATTTTTAAAATATTTCTTATTTCAAATCAGATACAGGAGATATTTTCAGAATGTTTTTTTAGTTCTTTTCCTCATACCGGGGGAAAAGAACGAGATTACATATTTCCCTCCTATATGGGGGGGGGGCAAAAATATACTTCAGGTTCTATGATGCTTTTTGTAATGAAGTTTTGAAGAGGGATAACTTACAGGCTATAAAAAAAGATACGTCTTTCTTTTTTCTTTTTAAATATCCGTCCATTTTAGCGTAGATACGTTTCCTGTCCTGGGTGGGTGGGAGGAGGCGAGGTGTGTGCAAAAGACATCTTAAAATCTCTTACGGCTTTCGTAATAAAATTTTTGGATACGTTAAATGACAAAATATGAATATAAAGTAGGGATGAATTCAGTTTTCGGAAAAATTAAGAATATTTTGTTTTAGGCAGGTTTTTTCCTTAGCAGGTAGTTTTGTAGGTTTCTTTCTACTTCGGAATCAATAAATTTTTATGTTTAAGACAGGATTTGTTGTAGACGGATTCCTTTATAGTAAGATTTAGAAAATTTTAATGTGCCAATTTATGAGTTTTCTTAGACAGGAGACTTGGTAACGCTATTTGCATACCATTGTTTTAAAATTTTAACTGATTTGCCCGTACAACGTACCGGCAATTATAGTTTGCTTCTTCCATCACTTAAAGCTTTCTGACACTACTAAAAATTTTAAATGCAATTTCATACTATTTAATAGAAGAAATATTTAAATTAAATATTGCGATTATTTTAGCTTTAAAAAAGCGGCGTTTATCCAATATTTTCATTTTATTGTATGTAAAAAAGCGTATCAGTTAAGCGGTTAAAATAACATATTCCGAAGATAATTCTGAAACACTAAAGAACGTCCTTTAAATTAATTTAAAATTTTCTAGAATTCTTAAAAATATTTCTGCGTTTCTTTAATAAATGTTTTCTTGTCATAAATATTTATTCATAAATTGATACACCGTTGGAGATGTTTTACAGTAATTTTAAACTAGTTTTTATAGTTTCCCGTAATATTTGTCTTAGGAGGCTACAATAGACATAGGTTATTACAATAGGTCTAGTTCAATCTTAAATGTTATTTTAAATCTCGTTTCAATCAACAAATCCCATTTCTGCAGTTGAGTGGAGAGTCGATTCAACATTTCGACTCAGATTCGACTCGGGAAAATGAGCCGGAATGATCATCAGCTTGAGAACAAGAAAACAGGCGGTATTTCTGCAGTCTGATGCCACCAGCGCCATCTTTTGGCCAAAATTGGAACTATTTGAAGGAAGTGCGTATTAAAAATTTATTGATATTCTAATAACAATACCGCAAACCGCGCATTTTTATCTCAAACCGTTTTTTTGTTATTTAATTTTAAAATGGGTCAGTCATTTACTGGACACCCGGTATATATATATTGTTGAAATGAGCACTCTTCGAAATCTACCTCCGCCTATAGGCCCAGCCGACAGGGATTTTTTCATTTTTTATTACTCCCAATTTTTATATGGTGAGTGATATTAGTGACTGGACGGGAAGAAATAGAAATGATCTGTCAAAAATACATTTATATTCCGGAAAAATCCATTGCTTAGGGGAAATTCATAAAGATGGTGATGTATACTTATATTTAAAGTTAAAGAATATTATGCATGTGTATGCGATAGTTACGGAGAGCTTTTATCATTTTTAATAATATATATATGTCTGTGTGTGTGTATTTATATATAATGCATAAAGTTGTTATCTGGATATGCAAAAAGCTTTTATTCTATATGGTATGATTAGCAATTGTATGTAATATGTATTGCTTTGATATTAATTAATGGAATTCGAAAATAAAAATTCTCTCACAATTATGAACCATCCTTTCTTTTTATACTCTTATTATAGAGTCTCAATTTTCTTTTACAGTTTTTGTAACAGTATAAATTATATGCTGTCCTCGTGTGATTTTTTTTATTTTAGCAAATTATTAACTATAATAAAGATTAAGCAAGTGATACATCATATTCATTTAGCTCATAATTCATTTAGCAAAATATTATAAACTTATCTACAGATGTGATGTAATGTCTCAGCGTGTAAGATTGTTCAGATAAAAAGTAATCCAGTCATATTTTACTTTGTTTTTCTTTTTTTAGCTGTTGAGAATGAAAAGATTTTATTGTTCCGTTTGGAAATTTTGAAGTTAGCTTGCATATTTTTATGTTTTGATGAAAGGAAAATCTGTTGGCTAAATTTAACTTTTTTTGGATTCCGTAATTAGAAAGAAAAAAAGAAACCTTTTATAAGATCACTCCTGTGTCTGTCTATTTGTCTGTCACAGTCATTTTACTCGTAAACTATGATACGTGAAAAATTCAAATTAGGGAAGTAATAAAGACTATTGACCAACATATTTACAGATTATGAAACATTCACAAATACATTTAGGAAAACTGTAGACAGTCTAATTGGTTACTTACGCAATATACAAAAGAAAAAAATATTTTCTTTGTATATCGTGTGAAAGCTTTCGTAATGCTGAACTCCAAAATCCATTTAATTTAATTTTAGGGAATATACTTTCAGAGATGTCGAAAGTGAAATGCAAAAATATGTTCTTCCCATTTATTTCCAAAGCTAATGAAACTAAAATTATGAAAAAGAGGTAGTAGACTTCAATTTAAATATTTCAGAATCCCCATAGCAACTCTAGATCTTTTAGCTTTTAAGAAAAGTGCATTTTCCAATTACACACAAATTTTGATTTTCGGGCATTCATGAAAGGTGCTGAGGAGAGCTGGAGGCACCTATGGTAGCAGAAATATAAAAGCACTGTTAATAATGTCATTTGAAAAAAAAATGGTCAGTAATTAGATGAGATATTAACCCTTAAAGACACAGACAGTTTGGACACAATTAAAGAAGACCTGTACTATGCGGATGCTGGTACTAAGTGTATATTTTTGAAAAAATTGACAAACTGGTTTAAAGACGAATACTTTAATTAAAGTTTTTACTATTGAACTTTGAAAGCAATAAAAACACTGGTTTGAAATAATTTAAAAGCGTATTTTTGTAGAACGGATTAACTGCTTTTAAGACATATCTGAATGTAAAGTTTCTAATGAAAAAATTGAATGTAATAAATTTCTAAAAAAGAAATTACGTAGCATTTTTAATGTACAAGAAATAAAGAAAATCATTATTATATATTTTTTTTGTATTGAAAAAATAATGCCTGAAAATAAGGTATAGTTAACATATAAGTAATATACGGGCATTACTCAAATTACAGTTATTCTATTGAATAGAAATTTTCTAGATAATTTAACGATCTAAAAGTAAAATTAAAAGTTTTTCAAGTCCCATGGTCCCCTTTTCATTCCTCTTCATGTCTTTTCATCAGAATTTGCATAATGTTTTGTTTATCCGTAACCACACATAAAACAAAAAAGAAAATGAGATATAAATTTCAAAGTATTTTTTAGAGCATTTAATTAGCTTCATTAAATTCAGATTTGAATCCATCATGAATAAACTTTTCTACCAAAAATTGAACTGACTTCAAAAACTACTACAAAGTGAAAAATAATTTTTTTTACATAATTTTAATAAGAAATTAAATTAAGAGTGTAGTATTTACCATGCGTATTATTATATTTATGTACATTAATTTGATTTTTTGGAGTCGGTGCCAGCCAAGTCAAATTCAAAATTAAAATTAATTGTCCAATGCAAATCGTAAAAGAATAAATATAAATTTATTTAGCTAAGTATTAAATCATAAAAAACTCGTAGATACTTGGAAGTGTGTCTATTGGAAAGTTACATGTAACATGGCTTGGCTGGCACCGACTCCAAAAAATCAAATTAATGTACATAAATATAATAATACGCATGGTAAACACTACACTCTTAATTCAATTTCTTATTAAAATTATGTAAAAAAATTATTTTTCACCTTGTAGTAGTTTTTGAAGTCTGTTCAATTTTTGGTAGAAAAGTTTATTAGTTAAAAATTAACGATTTTTTGAAGTCTGTTAATAAAAGTTATAATACGGAAAAAATATTGTAAATTATACATTTATATGAATATTGTCAGGAGTGAGATTCGAACGCACGTTCTCTTTCCAGAACCAGAGCCCCTTAGACCGCTCGGTCATCCTGACTGCACGCCAGTCGGCGAGCTAATTCAAAGCCCATGTTACGCTCAATTTGCGAAAAATCGCCAATTTTATTAGTTTTTGCCTAATCACTAAAAATGTACTTAATTAATTTCAATGAAATGGAAGTGGTACCAATTACAGACTAGACTCTTATTTAAAACAAAAATCAAATTAATCGGTTGGATAGTTTTGGAGTAATCGGTCAACATACATAGAAAAAAAATGCATACGCGTCGAATTGATAACTTCCTCTTCCTTTTTCTGAAGCGGGTTATTAATAAAAATTGCAATACGGCGAAAATTATTGTAATTCTCACATTAATGTAAATTATGGCAGGAGTGGGATTCGAACCAATGCTATCTTTTTCGAGAACTAGAGCTCAAATCCGGCGCCTTAGACCGCTCGGCCATTCTGATTGCACCCTGTTTGGCCAACTTATTCAACACTTTTAACTAGCGAAACATCACTAATTTCATTAGTTTTTCCCTAATTACTAAAAAAGTACTGAACCAATTTAGATCAAACGGAAGTGGTACCAATTCGAGAGCATTATCTTTCATTTAAAACAAAAATAACAAATCTGTTGCATAGTTTCGGAGTAATCGGTGAACATACATAAAAAAATACATACGCGTTGAATTGATAACCTCCTCTCCTTTTTGGAAGTCTCTTAATAAATAAAATGATTCTCTTTATTCTGAACTTTCAACACTATTCATCATTCATGTGATTTTTGCAAACCATTTTTGATCACTATAAATACGTAAATAATTTATATATTTTTCCTGGATTAGAAGTTTATTTTATTGATGTTTAACCATTAAATGCATAGGATAGAACGCATTCCAAAAAATGCGCAATTCAAAGAATCAGAATTCATACCAGAAAAATCTAAATAGTAATTTTTTCTTTATTTAATTACGAATGCTCTGTCATTAAGTAAAGTGAAAATTTATCTTTTAAATTTCTGGTGAGAATACGGCATATGTAAATAAAACCCTCAATAAATCGGGAACACTTGTGATATCGAAAATGATACAATATGCATTTATGGGTTAAAATATATTTCATAATTTTCTAAGTTTGGTAATTTCTTATGTTTCCGAGAACTGAAAAAATCTTAAAAATTTTTAGAAATGTCTCTAACATGTGTCTTAGTAAAATAATTACATAAAGATTTTTTTTTTAATTCTACAACTTAAAAACTGATATTTGATAAAATAATTGATCGAGTGCGAGTAAAACTCGCTTACAGAGAATTTGATACTATAAATATATTAATTACCAACCAGTGTTGGGCACGTTCACAAAATAAACGAACTAACTCAAACTCACGTTCAATTTCTGAAAAGTTATTTAAGTTCACGTTCAAACTCAAAAATTTTTAAACGAACGCGTTCAAATCACGCTCATTTATAAAAGTGAACGAAGTTCACTAAAAAGTCCACTTTTTTTTTTTAATGTTTGGATATTATTGTCCAAATTTACAAAATTTTGTGAACTAATCATTTGATTATTCGATATGTAAGATAGAGGTATGCACGGACGGAAATTTCCAGGCCCGATCCATAGAAAAAAAAATGTCCGGCCCGATATTAAAATAAAAATTTCAGCCCGAGCCCAGCCCGGCTCGTAGAGAAAATTTAGCGGCCCGATATAATAGCTAAAAACAAGGCCCGACCCGGCCCGACATAATAGCTAAAAACAAGGCCCGAGCTTGGCCCGCCCCAGAAAAAAAGTTGAAATTTCGCACCGAACCCGCCCCGACCCCGAGTACATTTCTACTGGACATTGATATTTACCCTTACGGAAAAGTTCTGGCCAAAAAAACTTACCTTAGTCTGTTTATAATCTCCATTTATGCAGAAGTGCTGTAGACTGCGATGTTTATGCTTTTAATGAACCTTTGTTAGTTGTATGTAAATGTTTCAGCTATCATTAGTATTATTAATCTATCTTCCATGTTATGGAGACATAAAAATCTAAAAAATGATATATGGTAAAAGTAAAATCTAAGATGAAACCACATTGGAAAGAAAAAATACGTTTCTTTTTTAGCAGGTGTAAATGTTTAATATATTTTTTCTTCCGTATTATTGTATTCATTTTGCATGGATGAACAGTTTAAAAGAACTTTAAAAGAAATTTTCAGTTTTCAGTTTAAAAGAAAATTCCGTCATAGGCAGTTTATTCCATATGTTTATTCCATATGTCCTCTATTAAAAAAGCCTGGAATCTACGATTCTTAAAAAAGAATAAAAATCCAATCTTTAATTGTATAAAAATGGCAACTTAAAAGTATGTGCTTTTTAGCAAAATCAAGCCAAATTTTACTGATTTTTGAACAGACTTGGCCCCGTCGAGAAAAGGATTTTCATACGGGATGATTCAACCGGAACTTCTTATTTTGGTCCGTGAAGATTAGGAAGAATGAAAATAGGCAATGAAATTAAAATACGGTAAAACTTGAGAAAAGAAACCTGCGCGTATTCCATATGTCCTCTATTAAAAAAGCCTGGAATCTACGATTCTTAAAAAAGAATAAAAATCCAATCTTTAATTGTATAAAAATGGCAACTTAAAAGTATGTGCTTTTTAGCAAAATCAAGCCAAATTTTACTGATTTTTGAACAGACTTGGCCCCGTCGAGAAAAGGATTTTCATACGGGATGATTCAACCGGAACTTCTTATTTTGGTCCATGAAGATTAGGAAGAATGAAAATAGGCAATGAAATTAAAATACGGTAAAACTTGAGAAAAGAAACCTGCGCGTAACGGAATCTTGTGCTTAACAAAACAAAAGAAAATGTTGATATATGTAAAAGAGGATAATAGTATTTGTGAAAACAATGTAATGAATGCATTTACAATAGACCTTGCTCATCATAACTAGATCATGACGGATTTTTCTTTTCCATGCAATTCCGTCTTAGAAGATTTGTTTCTATAGATTTTTTTTTAAATTTTTAAATCTCTAAGCCATAGAATGTGAATCTGAATTAACAATATTAGAGGCAAATGTGATGTTTACACTTACACATATCATAATAAAATGCATTTAAAAAATAAATACCATATCTCAGAACACTTTTTTAAATTATATATTATAAACATATGATATAAAAAAGTAAAATAAGTATTTTTAGCTAGGACTTCTCGTACAAAACACTTTTAACCTTATAGGCGTAAAAATCTATGTTCAGCCATCAAGTCTTGCTAGGTCGTGCCTAGTCCAGCCAATTAATGTTTTCGCAGGTTGGGTTGAAGCTTTGAATTTTACACCGGGCTTGGTCAACAGTTTTTTAACGGTCCGAATTGTAGTCGGAGCAGTTCTAGCTAAATTTTGAATTTTATTACCAAACCCCCCCCCCCCCAAAAAAAATGCCCTCATCCTGATATTTTCTTCCCTCGCATACCTTCCAATCTACCAGTCTGAAACATAGTTGTGCTCAAACTTTTTTTGACAATGCAAACAACTCGACTTTCAAAAGATCTAACTATGACTCGCAAGAATTATCCTACCCAACTCGCAAAAAGAATATTAGGTAGATTTCGTATGAAATACTAGCTATTGAGATCTCTCCCCTGTTGAAATTTCTGAAAATCTATCTATACATTACTTTTTTATGGACACGACAATTTTTAGAATTCTACTCAAATCTCTTCCAAACAGATGCATAAAATCTCGGTTAAGTTCGTTAATGGGAAAAATCGAAGCAAGGGGTGGGAACATGGGCGTAACTAGGTAATTTTTCTAGGGGGGGGGGGGGGCACGATCCCATCTATTTGACAACTTCCAAACAATAAAAGGTGGTTTTCTACGAATCTTCGATTTTCTTAAGTAAATACGTGTTAGGTTCCCTTAGAAAGACTCCCAAGGAGGGCACTTCCCCTACCCCTTAGGGTCCAATAAACCTTGTGTTGATAAATGGCCGTCATAAACATAACCAAGCAAGCAATAAAAGTACATGTTTTTGTTAAAGCTAATGATACTCAACAGAAAACTTATCTCTTGATACATTCCTAAAAACGTTCATACAGTCGATAAAAGAAACTTCTCAGAGTTCTTCTATCTCATACATAATTTTTACATTTCTATCTTATACATATTACACACCAAGTTTTTTGTCAATAAATGTTTCGAATGTGGGAGGGAGAAAAAAAATCATAATTAAATCTAATACATTTTTAATAACTCCAAAAATCAGAGAATATTTAATTTATTGCAAATATCCATATTAAACCTAGACAGAACAATTAGGTGATTCAGTAAGCTTTTTTTCTTCAACAACTATCATGCCCCTCACCCCCCCCCCTCCCTCCGTCCCGAAAATTGAATAAAATTTGTTTTCACATTGCCGCCTTCAAACCGATTTCTCCAATATTTTTTCCAATATTTATTAAATTAAATTTCATTATGTAATAACTATTACATTACGTATGAATAGTAAATTTTGTCAAATAATTGTCAAATACCTTTCTCTAATTCCAAAAAAATAGCGAAATGCGAAGATCACTATTTTCAAATGGAATTTAACGTCTATAATCAAAAACGTATAGTAAGAAATTTTAGTTTGGTTCAATTCTATCCATAACTCCATGCACTTTCCTATGCTGCAAAAGAGAAACCACTACCGCGGCCTAGAGATATGTACAGGCCGGAGTTTTCACACTTATGACCGGCCCGACTCGTTCATATTTTCATTTCACAGTTATAGGTCGGACCTGTACAGAAATCAGTAAAAGACTGTCCGGTCCGGTACGATTTAGATTCTACAGAAAAAAAAAAAAAAAAATCAGATTTTACTTAACATACAATTACGATTACTTTAAAGAATACTGCAAACATATTTATGTGATAATGAACAGTATATTTTATAAAATTACAATGTGTTCGCAAGACAGAAAATATACAATAGCAACATTAACGATTACTCAGATTCTTAGACGTTTCAACATTCAAATAAGAATAGATTTAAAAAATAATGTAGTTTAGAATAAAAGAAAAAAAGGAGGGTTAAAAAAAATCGTAATTTTTGAATTTGTATAATAAAAAATAGATTTGTAAAAATGTTTCTCGGTCATTTACTAAAGCTTTTCGCAAATCTAAAAGACCTATTTTCTGACACATTTCTGCATTCATTTCTTTTCAAAAAGTATAAGATTATTGAATGGCGTTATAAATTGTTTGATAAAGGCAATATATATTTGAAAAAATACTTTTAAAGATAGAATTTTGAGTTGCATTTCCGCATGGCATATCTTATATGTCAACAAGTAATTTATTTGTAGAGAATGGAAAACGCTATTCATTTGCGAATTCCTTTAGTAGTCAAGCTTGTCAGTTTTAAGAAGCTTTTACAGTTAAATGTTAGTCAAAAAATGTGTCAAAGTTTTGTGTTGTTAAGCAGTAAAATTTGAGAACCATCTTAAGGTACTCGTATATTTCCAAAGATTGCCTTAACAAAAGCTCATTATCGCTGTTAATATTTTTATAAAACATATAAAGACCTACACATCTGAAAACATTTCTGTACATTTCTGGCTCGGCTCGACTATGTAGGAAAAAAAAGGGCAGGCACGAGCTTGCAGAAAAAATAAAAAATAAAGAAAAATAAACAGACACCATGTCCGATGCGCGATGTATGTCTGTATGGTGGACGTGTTATATTTCTGTACTGATGCTGTCAAACAAGCATCGGCTCATGACGCACATTTGTACTTATTCACGCGAAAGACAAATTCATAAAAAGTATTTAATATTTTATCGGCTTCACTTAGATTTTGATATCGGGTCGGCAGGCCCGTTAATGTATATATATTTTCGGATGTATATGCCCGGATGGCCCGTTCGAATTTTTTGGCAACCCGGACCATTTGAAAATTCAGCTTCACTTCGCCAATTACGGACTCGTGTAGATCCCTATGACAGCCCCCCTTTCAGGGTAATCTCCCTAATTTCAACAGGCACTTTAAATATATTAGAGGATTCAAATACAACCCACACCTATTTGACCTTGTAAAAATATCATGTAGGTGTTGATAGAGTCCAGTCCTCCCGGAGAGCTGAATATAAGTGGTAACCAGGGTTAACTCTTTATATGTATTTTTTAGATAGGTTTCTAACAACACCGAAAACCAATTTTATTTAAAAAGTATAAACTTTATATTCAAATAATGTTTGAAAATTTATTAAAAGCAATTTTTTCATACGAGTTAATAGCCGAAGATTTCATGCCTTTAGAATCCTATCGATGATGATGGGCATCGATGGTCATTTAAATCTGGCAGTGTGAAAATGAATATTGAAGTATTAACATGTATAAAATGGAAGAAAGTTTTCGGATTGCAACATCCAACTAGTTTTTTTCTTTTAAGCATAGATTCATATTTTCCATAAGTCACTCATTCTTGAGAGAAAAGATTTAACTCTTCCAAAATACTTTAAAAAAAAATTCAATTTAAAAAGTAAAAAAATGTATTTTATTTACTTTTAGTAGATGTAACTAAATTCTAAATTAATTTAATGTTGCTATAAAATTTATACAAATTAATTTATTTGTGCATTTGAAAGACATATACATTAATTCTATGTAGGATGTGTATACTTTTATATACATACATGTATCAGATGTATATACTTTGTGTGTTTACCCCCCCCTACCGAACATACACAATCAATCAACACATTTAAAAGCTGAGAAGATTTGGCATAAAAATATCATGTAAAATATTAATGCATGTATAATGTAGAAAGCAAGGTAAAGTATAAACAGTAAAAGATGTTTCCCATTTAACTGGTTCAAAGCTACAAACAAGGAGTCTCTATTTGAGAATAGCAGCTCCAAGAAGCGGAAGGGGGGGGGGGGATCATGGGGATCATGACCCCACTCTCTCCAGAACGAAGAAAAATTTTAAAAGATATTTTAAAAATGAAATATATATTATTTGTTTTCAAAGTCTCCATTTCCTCAACAACGAGATTCTTTAAATCTCTACTTATATCCAAAGTACCTTATTTCTGACATATCCATAAATTTATTTATTTTTAAATCTCATATGCAAAACATTTGCAAATGCAATTAATAAGAAAGATATGATTGATTCGCGTTTTCCACTTTTCGATAAAGACAATGCCTTTTTCAGGAAATTTCATTAATATATGGGGTTTAAATTTGAATTCCAGACTTCGACAGACAATTTCTCCCTTATGACATTTTTGTAACTGTCAAGTCCTAAAAATTGCTTTAAAATGAGTATTTCTTGAAATAATTCTATGTCTTTATAAGAAAATATAAAAATTTTAAATTTCTTGGTAATGCCATCGTTTTGTATTTACGAATGTATATTATAACTTTCCCAAAATATCTGAAAAGTAGCCACATTGGATATGTAAACAATCTCCAATGTAAAAATTACTTGTTAAGAAATGTGACCTCTGCCCCCCCCCCCCTCGTCGGGACCCCGGAGCCATGACCGCCTCACACGTACTGCAAACAATACGTGCGTTACGGCTCCTGCTCTTTTTCTTTCTTTTTTCTTGAAAATTATCTGTTCCTTTATACATAACATGGTAGCTCCCAGTTCTATTCAAAAATACAGTGAAATCTGTCTAAGGCGGAATCGCTTGGGACTGAAATATAATTCCGCCTTAGACAGATTTCCGGGTTAGACAGAAAAACTTTATAAATACCCTGTTTGCAGAATATTAAACATTATTTTGGCTAAAAGTTAAAAACAACGTATCTTCAATTGTTTTAAAAATTAAATGGACATGAAATCTTTACATATTTTTATATATTTATACTAATAACTTACATTACAAATTGATACATACACGCAATCAAAAATTATAATCAAAATTACAGATTTTAGTGAAACTAAAATTATATTTACCTTAATAAATGCCTTAAAATGATGTTTTAAACTTATTTAGAAAAAAAAAGAAATCGAACATTTTTTTCTTAATGGCTTTTTTTTCCGTAGCACATTGTATTTCAGTCAACATTGGTATCATTTCATAATCGTTTCGCTCTATGTAAAAATTCTGTAAAAGCTTTATATTCTTAGGAGCTTTTTGATATGACTTAATGCTTGTCACTTCATCTTCGACTTCATATTCATCAGTGCTACTCCCGCTGTTGTTCTCTAGCTTTTGCACAATGAAAAAATCCACTGAATCATTATAATCACTTGTAGTAAGATTTTCCTGATATAGGAAATTTTTTTGCTCTGGCATTGCAAAACCATTCCCATGCTAGTTTATCAATGTCTTCGTTTTCAACTTGCCTTTTACGTTTGCAAGTGCAATCTCCCCCTTTTTCAAATTCTTTACGAAGTTCATCTTTCTTTTTGATAGCATCATAGATTTGAGTCTTTCCAAATTTGAATTTTTCACATAAGCTTTTAACTGGGATATTTTGTTCTTTGAGTTCAATAATATCAATTTTGTCTTTTAAGGATAAAGTATTCGACGTTTTTGATTTATTATCCATTTAGGAATAATGATTTAAACTATACAACAAATCTGCGAGTTTATACGACAACGTTAACACTTACTGACTTAAACACAAACTAAAATAACTTGCACTTCCTAAAGTACATTCTATTCACGTATTAAAAGATCTTGTAGATATTTCTGGAAGTTGTGACAATATTCTTTTTGTCTGAAATTCTAGGAAGAAATCAACTTTCGTTGTATTATAGGACAAATAAAAATTAGCAGCTGACCAGGAACAAAGCTATTTCGGAAGACCATGAAAGGGTGCTGAAATTTTCCATAAATTGTCGATGTTTCAACCCTCCCTTTTTAAACAGATTCTCTTATCTTATTATAACCTAAGATTATACTTGTCAAAAATCCCGTGACCTATTTGTTCAACAGTTCCCAGTCATATACAATAATAATATAATCCCCAAACTACTGTCAGCAATCAGTGAAGCCTTTTCTTGACATCTGGGAATGCGACAGGACAATATATTTCATTATAAAAAGAAAAGCTTTCTTTCCATTTATATTTTCCAGGAAAATTTTCTTCCGTCTTAAGCAGTAAATTTGCTACCTGGGACCCAAAATGAATGTCCGGTTCCGCGTTACACA
Organism: Maratus speculifer; assembly: GCA_964019185.1. Classification (NCBI taxonomy): domain Eukaryota; kingdom Metazoa; phylum Arthropoda; class Arachnida; order Araneae; family Salticidae; genus Maratus; species Maratus speculifer. The sequence continues at coordinate 23,761,071 of OZ025293.1, read as the reverse complement.
GATTCTTTCCGCCTTAGACAGATTGTTCGGAAATCTCTATGTCAAAAAATGAGAGACTCTGAAATGTTTCCGCCTTAGACAGATTTCCGGCTTAGACAGATTTCCGGCTTAGGCAGATTCCGGCTTAGACAGATTTCACTGTAATTTACAGAGAAAACGCAAAACCTTTCCAAAACGGTGTAGTTAGATTATTATCTTTGAGATGAGAGAGGACATGATTTCTATACGTAGTTTCCTAGAATTTAAGCGTAGGGGTTCGGAAAAGATCGTACGGAGAGACTTTCGTTAGTTCCAAGGACAATCTGTACAAACGAGGAGCAGTTGCCTTATCACAAAACGTACAATACAGTATCTTTTCCTTTTTTTTCTCGCTTCAATCTTGTAAATATCGAGAACTCCATAGTTCTAGACCAGAATCCATCTCATATCAGGACTATAGAATAACAAGGGCTAGTTCACGAGAGAGTAGTAAGTGCCGACGGAAGTCAGGGGTGATGACGTAGCTGGGAACAAACTTGATGAGGATTAAATAGAGAGCTATAGGGTTTTTTAAAAGGAATTTTCGAATTTTATTTCTATGTATTTTTTTCAAGATAAAAATTATTGAACATTTATCCGCTATTTGTTGTTTTTAAGTCGTTTTAAATATTTTTATAAAAGTAGCTTTACAAATTTTCCAACAAATTAACGAAATAATTTATTTTTAGTCTTTTTCAATGATTAAGTTATTTTTGTTTGTGACATGGCTTGATTTATGCTTAACACGTCTTGAATAACATATTAACATTACTGAGAAAAATAATAATCATTATTTTTTTTTTTTTTTTCACAGTAAAATACATGAGTTATAAAAAAAAGGAGAATAAAGAAATATTTTATACTCTTGACTAAAATTATAAGAACAATGTAAAAAATTGTGGAATAGTAAAGGGAAATATTCCCCCTTCAAAGCGCAATCCTAGGTGTGTTGCTGAGTTACAATTAAAAACATTAATGTTAATCAAAAACATTATTATAATGACTAATTATTAATATTTTTTAAATCGCAAAAATAGAGTATTATTTAAAAACAAAGGAAAAATAAGGAAATATTTTACATGTTTCATTGAAGCCATAACAATACCATAAATAATGAAAAAAAATTACATTTTCAGCTATAAAACAAAATTAAGAGGACTCGGTACCATACATATATTATAACTGTAAACTATATTATATTTTTGGTTTATGTTTAAATAAAGCACAGTCATAGTAGATATGAAAAGTGTTAAATTCGCAATATAGCAATAACTTTTTTAAAAACGCCATTTTTAAAAAAAAAGTTTAATAATTTTAAAATTCTTTCTTCTTTTTCATTTTTTATAAATGGAAATGGATATTTTTATCCTTTATTTAGACTACATTGTTCTATAAATCCAAGTATCGGATTTCTGATGAATCTATTATATTAGCAGGGGAAAAAAATAGTGAATGTATATGGAAAGAATTGGGAAAATAACAAGATTATGATTACTAAACATAATAAAAATTCGGTATTTAGTTACGATGCTCAGGGTCTAAACATACTTTTTTATAAATTTCAGGAAATTTGCTTAATTATTGTAAAAGCCTTAGCATTTCGACTGGAATGAAAATATAAAAAAATTCGATTTGAGAAAATGAGTTTAAACATTTCACTTACACATAAACAATAAATTTCACCATTATGACTTAATCTCTTTTATTAGTTATCGAACCATTCCGAAATTCTGAATGTTAATACTGAGAAATAGTATTGTAAAAGAAAAACTTGAAATTCGAATTTTTTTTTTCATTTTTTATCAAAATAACAGGTACGACCCCTTCCCCCCAACCTTAAAATAAGTAAAAAAAATACTCTTTCAGCTAAAATCAATTTTCATGAAGTTATTTAATCACAATATATTACCTCATTTTTTTTTCTTTATCGTATTGAAGCCTATACCATCGAAAAAATGTAACGAAACTCAAAACTCAAGAAAAAAAAAAAAAAAAAAAAAAATCATAAGATTACATAAAAAATGAAATAAAATAAAATAAAACATCGTGAATATTTTATGCTTCTGGACGTCGTTTTCAGTTACATTTTTATAATTTCGATAATGTCCATTTACGTTTTTTTTTTTTTTTTTTTTTTTTTTTGTTTTTGTTCAGCTCTCCTGGACGAAATGAGCAATGCAGTTCTGTTCAAATGTCTTATTCTAACACTTTGTATACGTGTTGCAACTGCGCAAGACGACATTTTAATACAAGTTACATAAGATTATAATATCTTATCGAAGACTGCAAAAAGAAATATTTTTTTTAGTTTGTTTTCACATTGTTTACAAGCCAGAACACTATGGTCATCTGCACCCACATACTGAAAGTATTTCCAGTCACGTCACAAGACTCCTAGTAGGGGGAACAAGGCGGCATCCTTTCCGTCAAAGGGATGAACCAGCCCTTATCTTCTATAGCCCCGTCTCATATCTGACATGTTTTTTGCTGTTTGTCACTTACATTTACATGACTTTGAGTCTGTGCCCCCCCCCACCCCCTACACACACATACGCACATTTAAATACTGGTATGGAAAACTAAATGTTACGTTTTATTCGCATTTTTATTTATCATCTATAACGCTACTACACTTTTAAATAATCTTTCAAGAAATAGTCGTCTTTTCACTGTAAAATATTTCTAGAGGGTCCAGTCAGAATTCTAGGGGGGTCCAGTACCCCCCTGGACCGCCCCTTCTTACGCCCATGGCTGGGAATGGGTGAAACCCGAAAAAACTCATGACTTTTAAATTTTATGCAGTAATTTATAAATATTTGAATATTATACACTTTTTTTCCTATAAAAACATAACATTGGTAGTAGACGTAGATGCCTAAATATAGCTACATATATTGTATGTAGTATAAAAATTACTCATCGTAAGTGGCCAAAATAAATAAATAAATAAATAGACACCAAGAAAACGAAGAATGAAAAATTTGCGTTATGAACACCCCGTGGAAGACTTACGGCCGGAGCCTCATTCTTTTCGGGCTGGAACAAGGCCATTCTTTTTTCTGAACATTCGGGAAAGACTATTCAGGCCTTTTATCCAGAAGCACCTTGCCGGGTCATATTATTTTTTCCGCGCCGAACCTGGATTAGTATTTTTTTCCCCTAGTTTCATGGGCATATATTTTCTAAGGATCAGACTCGACCCGCTCCGAGTCCATGTAGACCTCTAAACGGCATTTGAATGGAAACTAGTTGGATGTGCCATTCCCAAAACTTTATTCTATCTCATACATACATTTTAATATTTAAAAAAAATAGTTACTCATTTTAATGCTTTAATAATTTTACAATAACAATTCAATATCGAATCTAGGAAAAAAAGTGACCGGAAAAAAGTGACATAAACTGCAAAAGCGGGAAAAAGTGACACGGAAAAAAGTGAAGCAGAAAAAAAGTGAGAAGGAAAAAAAGTTACCGGAAAAAAAGGTGACAAAGAATTGATTTGGGGGATTCATTGCTTAAGTATGAAAGGGGGATCGGGGAGGGGGGGGCTCATAGTTTAGGTAAATGGGTTTTTCATGCTGAATTAACTGTTTTGGTTCAATTTTTGGATATACGTTCATCCTGAAAAGACGCTTGCCTGATTATTTTTGGGAAGGTACGATTACTCCCCCCCCCCCCCCCATCCGTCCTCAATTAGATGAATGGGTATTTATACAGAATTGTCCAACGTGTGTCAAATTTGCATATAGGTTCTTTTCGATAAGGCTTATATATAGTATATAATGCTTGAAGAGATTTAGGAGTTCTAATGGTTAAGTATAGAGAGGGAACGGGGGATAACCTTTCTAAAATTAAATTAATAACTTTTTACGCATAATTATCCGATTTGCTTAGAATTTTGGACATAGGTTCATTATGATAAGACGTATCTCTGATTAGTTATGGGGTTCTTCTGCTTATTATAAAGGGGGGCGAGCAATTATATCCCCCTTAAGGGTGTATTTCGATTCAAACTGCTTGTTTTCCGATTTATTTTTGAATTAACTTTTGCTCTCAAACACATGAAACTCGCAGATTCTGTTATTTAGAAAGTGCACAAGGTGCCGTAAAGGTCAATTCTTTGATAAGTGTACAAAATATTGCAAAAAAAGCAATCAAAGACGGCAATTTGAACCGATTTTTCCGAAATGGGAGACAAGGGAACGAAAAAAAGGGTCTTCCAGAGAAGTTAATTGCTTATAAATCAAATTCTAATGAATTGAGCGTAAAAAGACTTTACACGGCACCTCATACGTCCCTTCAAGAATCCCCTCAGCCAGTTTCATGATTCTACTTTTAAAAATATGTCTGAAATTGTATCGGAAAATTTCGAGCTGCTGAAGGTGGAAAAGCGTTCTTTCGAATACACCCTTAAACTAGAAAAATAGGTTTTTATGCAGAATTATCCCATGTATTTCAAATTTTAAATATAGGTTCTTTCTGATAAGGTGGATCTCTGAATAGTTTTAAGGATTTAATATCTAAGTATGGAAGGGGAATAGAATATAACCCACCTTAAATTAAATTACTTTTTACGCAGAATTATCAGATTTGCTTCAAATTTTGGATTATAGAACCATTATGATAAGACGTATCCCTGATTACATATGGGGTTATTTTGCCAATTAAAAATTGGGGCGGGTAATTATTCCCCCCCCCCCTTAAATTAGATAAATTGTTTTTTATGCTCACTTATCCGATATATTTCATATTTTGGATATATGTTCTTTCTCATAAAGTGAATCCCGGAATAATTTTAAAAGTTCAATGGCTAAGTAAAAACTGGGGGAACGGATGATACCCCCCCCCCTTAAATTAATAAATGGCTTTTTACGCAGAATTATCTGATTTGATTCAAATTTTGATTGGGCGTTCATTATGATAAGGCGAAGTCCTGATTAATTGTGGGTTATCTTCCGTTCATCGCTCTATACTTAGCCATTAAACCCTTAAAACTATTCAGGGATTCACTTTATCAGGAAGAACCTATATCCAAAATTTGAAATACGTTGAATAGTTGGGAAAGAAAAAAACAATTTTTTTATTTAAAGAGTGGAGGATTAATCGCCCTCTTCCCCTATTTAATTATCAAAAGAACCCCATAATTAATCAGAGATTCGCCTACTTATAATGAATATACATCCAAAATTTGAAGCAAATCGGATGATTCTGCGTAAAAAGCCATTTATTTCATTTAAGGGGGTTTATCCCCCGTTCCCCCTCTATACATAGCCATTAAACCCATAAAACTATTCAGGAATTCACTTTATGAGAAAGATCCCATATCCAAAATTTGAAATACATCGGATAAATGTGCATATTTTTTTAAAATCTAATTTAAGGTGGGTATAGTAATCATCCGCCCTCCTTTTTAATTACCAATAGAACCCCATAACTAATCAGAAATACGTCTTATCATAATGAACCCATGTCCAAAATTCGAAGCAAATCGGATAATTCTGCATAAAAAGCCATTTATTTAATTTAAGAGGGGTTTCCTCCATCTCCCCTTTATACTTAGCCATTAAATCTTTAAAACTATTCCGGAATTCACCTTACCAGAAAGAACCTATATTTAAAATTGAAATACATGGGATAATTCTGCATAAAAACATATTCATCTAGTTTGAGGGGGAGAATTGCTCGTTCCCCCCCTTTATAATAAGCAGAAGAACCCATAACTAATCTAAGATACGTCTTATCATAATGAACTTATGTCCAAAATTTTAATCAAATCGGATAATTATGCGTAAAAAGCCATTAATTTAATTTAAGAAAGGTTATCCCCCGTTCCCCCTCTATACTTAACCCTTAAACTCCTAGAATCTCTTCAGGCATTTTATACTATACATAAGCCTTATCGAAAAGATCCTATATGCAAATTTGACACACCTTGGATAATTCTGCGTAAAAACCCATTCATCTAATTGAGGACGGATGGGGGGGGGGGGTAATCGTCCCTTCTCAAAACTAATCAGGCAAGCGTCTTTTCAGGATGAACGTACAGTCGAGCCTCTATATAACGAAATCCATCGTTCCAGTAAAAAATTCGTTATATAGAGAAATTCGATGTATAGAGTATGATGTTAAAAATAGTATTTAATGTGTAAATTTTGAACAAATATTATTTTTGATCTTTTTAATTAAGAATTTGAAATGTTTAAAAGTATATATTAACCTAATATTTTATTTCTTACTTATTTAAGCAGTTTCAAAAAAGAGAAAAGACATTTATTTGAAAGCTTAATGAAAATCAAATGAGGAAGACTTACATAAATTTCAGAGGAAGAAATCTGTAATTTTTTGTTGTTTTGATTTTAAAATTACAATTGTTACGCTCCCCAAAAAAATTCTCAAATTTTAGCAAGGAATGAAAAATTGTAGTTGATATTTTCCTCCATTTGAAGGTCTCTCTTATGTGCTCTCATTGATTCCTCTCTTATATGTGTAACAATTCAATTGACTGTGTTTTGAGAAGGATGTTGAAAGGTGTGTGGGAGGTGGGATGAACTTGTTCGATTTAAAGAATAAGGAGAGAAGTAATATTTATAAAAAAAAAAAAACCTCTCCACTGAACGATAAATCAAAAATAAGTGATGGAAAATTGATTCCATATGATTTCGAAGCTTTTTTAAAACTGAATAAATTAAGATCAATTTATGAAAAATTTCGTTATATGGAGATAGATATTTCGCTATATAGAGTCTGTTTTTAATGTAATCATGCGAAAAGGGGACCGTTCTTACTAAAAATTCGTTATATGGAGAAATTCGATGTATGGAGTTTCGTTATTTAGAGGTTCGACTGTATATCCAAAAATTGAACCAAAACAGTTAAGGGTGTATTTCGATTCAAACTGCTTATTTTCCGATTTATTTTTGAATTCATTTTTGCTCCCAAATGCACCAAACTTTCAAAATCTCTTATTTGGAAAGTGCACAAGGTGCCGTGATTGTCGATTCTTTGATAAATGCAGAAAATATAGTAAAAAAAGCAATCAAAAACAGCATTTCGAACCGATTTTTCCGAAATGGGAGACCTAAGTACGAAAAAAAGGGTTACACTGATCAGATAATTGTTTATAAATCAAATTCTAATGAATTGAGCGTAAAATGACATCACACAGCACCTCATACGTCTCTTCAAGAATCCCCTCAGCATGTTTCATGTTTGTACTTTTAAAAATGTGTCTGAAATTGTATCGGAAAATTACGAGCTGTTGAAGGTGTAAAAGCGTTTTTTCGAATACACCCTTAATTCAGCATGAAAAACCCATTTACCTGAGCCCCCCCCCCCCGATCCCCCTTTTATACTTAACCAGTGAATCCCCAAAATCAATAATAAATCCCCAAAATCAATTCCTTGTCACTTTTCTTCCGGTAAATTTTTTTCCTTGTCACTTTTTTTCCTTGTCACTTTTTTCCGTGTCACTTTTTTCCGCTTTTGTAGTTTATCTCACTTTTTTCCGATAACTTTTTTCCGGTCACTTTTTTTCCGTTTACCTTCAATATCATACCAACTTTGATTTTTATCTTAAATTTCTACTTCAGTCAATTAATCGGAATAAAAACGAATTTCCGTCTCTGCACGAGCCGATAAACAATAGAATGATAGCCAGTTTTTTTTTTCAAATTATGGGAATACCTACTTGCCTCACCAAAAAATAATCATATACAAAAATTTAGTTCAGTTCTAGAACTAACCACTAGAACGTAACTTTCTAGAACGTAACTTTCTAGAACGTAAACTTTTAGGTGGTGCAATATTGAAAATGGCATAAAATTCGATATTGCAATGCCCCCTTTTGGCGGATTTTTTTAAAAGTCAGGGAGGACCAATTAGTCATAGTCATACACTCACACAAAAAATTTGTTTCAATTCGATGCATAACTTCATATACTTTTGGTCGGTACAATATTGAAAATGGCACAAACACGCGATTGCACTCTCTGGATATCTGTGTGCATATCCTTCGAGAAAACGCTGGTCTGAGTATCGTGCTTTAGTAATTGCTCCTTTTTGCTAGTTTGGAACTTAGTATTAATTTTACAAAAGAGGGGGGGCTAACTTACATTATAGCAATTGCGATAGACAAAAAACAGACACAAGAGGGAGATCTTATAATGGTTCCGTTTAATTTTTTAAATACGGAACTCTAAAAAATACTTATTACAGTTTCCCTTTCATCTTTATGTTTTTCATTTAAAAAAGGAGGTTGTGGGCTGCGTAAATAGACACATTTATTCGAAATCTATACTGGTGAATCTTTAAAAAAAAAAAAACACTTAGGAAAAATTCATTGTAGACAGATTCTTTATTAAGAAATTCGCCGCCTTTTACAAATGCGTAATGATTTTTTTTTTTTTTTTTTTTTTTTTTTTTTACACGGATTATTCTATTCATTTGGCACCGATCTGGAAATTGTTTCGTTTAAGACAGGATTTCGTCATACACAGATTTTTGTAGCACCTTTTATAATACTGTTTCTCTCATCCCCTAGCATTGTATAGGAACTATTCTTTAAAGAAAAGTTTAATTGTTGAATCATGGTAATTTAAAATTAGAATAAACTATGGCTATAGCGGAATCGATCGGTATCTTGAAAATTTTCCGTAGAAGACAATATTCCGTCTTAGACAAATTCTACTCTGTCTGCGGATTTGCAGGAACTTGAAAATCTTTCCGATTTAGACACATTTCCGCCTTACACAGTCCACCTTTTACAGAGAGTTTATTGTATATATCTATTTTCGGCGAAATTGTCTACAGTCCAGATCCGGTTCGGCGCGACTCGAGTCTGCAGAAGAAGTAAGACTAGGATACTACCCAGAGAAGTGATATCCAGACTTAACCCGTCCTGAGGCTCGTGTAGGCCTCTAAATGGCATTTGAAAGAGGGAAAAAGTGTACTAAGGTCTGGAAAAATTTTAAATAAATTATGAAAAAATTGAACGTAAATTTGAACGTAAATTTCGTTCAAACTCGTCTATTTTTTGAGTTTCCGTTCAGTTCAAACTCGTTTATAAAATAGTGAGCGAAGTTCAGTTCAACGTTCACAAATAGTGAGCGAAACTCGTGATTTTTCGTTCAGTGAGCGCGTTCATACCCAACACTGTTACCAACTATATCATTACAAAAAAGGATATCTAAAAAATTAATAAGACGTTGAAAAAAAACTGTAAAACATAGGACTGGGTATACTGTATATCTTAGAAAAGCATAAATGCCATGAAAAATATGAGATATATGAAGCCTAAATAGTATCATTTATTGCTATTTTCTTCAATACTTTTTAAATCTTATCTTAATATGTTTACGATGAACTTAAATTGGTAACAGTCAATAAAAATAATGTATAACTATTCTTTATTTGGCATTTCATAAGCCCAAATTCAGCGTTGTAATAATCACTTTTTTTGACAATGTATCTAAAAAAAAAAACATTTATTTAAACTTGGCATTGTGCTAAACGCACTTTGAAACGAATTCGCAAATTTCCAAAACCGAATTTGTTCGCGCCGAAATTTTCCAGATTGATTTTTAATTAACCTTTAAAGACACGGGTAACATATTGAGTAAAATGCGAACTAGTCACGAATCCTATAGTAATTATGGAATTAATTCGAATTATGCGAGTCTGTCTTTTACAGTTTGACGTTTATTGCTTTTATACTTCTATTACTAGGAATTAATTGCATCGCACAAATAAACATGGAAAAGCTGCAATGTCGGTTTTATCAGCCGACGCAGCATAGAGTACGTCGCCTGTGGCTTTATGCATGTCCAAACCGTCCATGTGCTTAAGGGTTAATTACCAATTTTTTTTCCGAAAATCACAAACAAAATCCTTTTATGCATCTGCAACTATTGCGAAGAAACTGCAATTTTCTCAAAAACTAGCGGATCTAAGGTAATCATAATAGTTTTTCTGTAAGGTTTAAATCAATACTACTAATTCTCGTATACGTCTGTTCGTTTGTTGGTGTACAAATTTTTCATGACAGGATAAACTTTTTTCACGGGGGGGGGGGGCACAGAGAGCCCAGAAAGATATAAAATAGACATACTTTTGGAGACCTCAGAGTTTCCTCTTTCGACAGTATCCAGCGGTAATTAACGAAGAAATAAAATAAAAATCTCCTTTTTACTTTCTTCTATCTTCAATAGAAGAAAGTATTGTAATCGAGATTTTTTTCAACTTCCGGTTTTTGACGGATTTACACGTTTTAGGGGTCAGAAACTCCAAAAAACATGTTTTTACAAAATGTCTGTCTGTCCGTGTGTCCGTCTGTCTATGTGTATGTCGCCCTTCTACCATCAAAAAGTGTATGAAATTATGCATAGAATTGAACCAAATTTTTTGTGAATGTTTCTGGCTGTGGCAAGCAGGTCCTCCTTCAGTTTTGAAATATTCCACCGGAAGGGGGAGCTGAAATCGCGATTTTTGTGCCATTTTCAATATTGTACCAACCAAAAATATATGAAGTTATGCATCGAATTTAACCAAACTTTTTGTGTAAGTGTATGACTATGGCTAGTTGGCCCTCCCTGAATTTGAAAATAATTCGCCAGAGGGGGGGCGCTGCAATCGCGATTTTTGTGCCATTTTGAATATTGTACTGACCAAAAGTACATGAACTTATGCATCGAACTGAACGAAATTTTTTGTGTAAGTGTATCACTATGGCTAGTTGCATCGCCCTGAATCTGAAAAAAATCCGCCGGAGGGGGACGCTGTAATAGCGAATTTTATGCAATTTTCAATATTGCACAACATAAAAGTGTATGAAGTTACTTCTAGAACCGGACTAAGTTTTTTGTATATGATTATTTTTTGATATGACAAGTAGGTCCTCCCTGAATTTGAAAAAAAAAATCTACCTATCATTCTATTGTCCATCGGCTCGTGCAGAGACGGAAATTCGTTTTTATTCCTATTAATTGTCTGAAGCAGAAATTTAAGATGAAAATCAAAGTTGGTATGGTACTGAATTAAAATCATTAAAGCATTAAAATGAGTAACTATTTTTTTTAAATATTATAATGTACGTATGAGATAGAAGAAAGTTTTGGGATTGGCACATCCAACTAGTTTAATTATATTAAGAGTCATTCCATAAAAAAATCACCCAGAATCAAGGGACCTGTGATTAAATGGTAAACAGATTTGCGATTCTTTTTCCTCAGTGAAATGCCATTAAAAAGAAAGAAATCCAAAATATTAATGCTGTGGGACTATTGGTTTTTATTTGGTGGGGGATCGAAGATCAGTGCCCCGCGTGAAAAATTTAAAGGTTACGTTTTGCATAGTATTTCTCATGGTATGCAATGAAGTTATCCCACAAAACAAATTGCATGGTTCTATTTTATAAGGTTTGCTCTTTGCTATTCAAGAAAAAAATATATGGGATATGAGTAAATAAGTGAGCTAGGGGGCTTCTAAAGTTGATTTTTTTTCGAAATTTCGCTAAAATTTTGACACATGTAGCTCTTTGCATTAAAATAATCCCATCCTTTTTAACTCCTGTATGCTTTCCTATGGTGAAATGAAACACAGAAAATTAATGATTTGTGGTACAAAGTTAAATGTTAATTACAAATATCTTCTTAAATGCTTCTGTGTGGTTTAAACAATTCAGAATGTATGCTAAGCCAATACACTATTTGTCCAGATGAACAAACCTACTAGAAATGCTATTGCAACAATTTTACTCGGAACACATTTCAGGAAAAGTAAATTACAGACAATGGGATGCAACTGATCGAGTTGACATGGTTTCAATTATTAAACCTAGAGAATTTCATTCAAGTTAACAAGGGATGACAAGACTTGGGTGGCTTCAAATAAAATTTTGAGAAAGAACAGCCTAATAGACTGACAACAGTAACTGGTCGAACTCATAACATCTCTCGTAAATAGTGTTAGTTCTTTGTTGAGCATATATAGTATCTTTGTAAATTAAAAGTTTATTATTTAACTGTTTTCAACAAACGATATTTTCTGTGTAAATATTGTAATAAAAGAGACTAATCTCATTTTTCCTAATGTACTCGTAATAGCATATCTTAACATTTTTTAATCGCCGTATCTCAGCTTATAGTCAAATCTCTTTCTTGAAATTTGTTGTGAATTACACTAACATAAAATACTATCAAAAGCCAGAATTCCAGATTTTTATCTCGTGCCACGCAAGAGATATCAAACTTCAATATGAGAAAATAGCTCCACACGATGAAACAAAAATGGCCTCCATGCTCAAACGAAAAATATTAAAACTAAAATAATGGTATTTTTGAACTTCCCTCATATTAGGGTTATTGTACAAAAAAAAAAAAAAATAAATAAATAAATAAAAAAAAAAAAAAATCAGATTTTTTAAAAACGGTCAATCACCCAAAATATTTTCTGGGCCAATGAAATGGACGAATAGCATTTCCAGTATGTTTTGTTCATCTGGACAGATAGTGCATTGGCTTAGCATACAATCTGAATTATTTAAATCGCGATTTAAACAGAATTTGAAGATGATCTTCGTAACTTTGCATCATCAACCATTAGTTTAATATTTTGTAGGTACGAACAAACAAATAGCAGGTTATAATAGTTTAGAAGTATTGTTTTTACATATTGACCATGCCATATCTCAGCTTGTAGTCAAATCTCCTTTTTGAAAATTTTTTTACATAACACTACTACACAATACTATCAAAAGGCCTGAATTTTAGATTTTCATCTTGTGCTCAACCTGAGATATCAAAGCCTAAAAAGTGCGATTTTTGAAATTTTCGACGAATTTCGGAATTTTTTTCGCAAAGAAAAATTAGCTCCTGGATCTGGGACTTGGTGTATGAGTACACGCACTTTTGACCTATTTGTAGAAAAAATTGTGTAAGGTTGACAGTCTTATGGAACAATTACATAGTAGGTTACAATAGTTTTACAATATTATTTTCACATATTGTCCATGTCATATCTCAGCATGTAGTCAAATCTCCTTCTTGAAATTTTTTGTACATAACACTACTACACAATACTATCAAAGGCCAGAATTTCAGATTTTTATCTCGTACCCCACCAGAGATATCAAAGCCTAAACAGTGCGATTTTTCAAATTTTTGACGAATTTCGGATTTTTTTTCCCAAAGAAAAATCAACTCCCAGATCTGGGACTTGGTGTGTGAGTACACGTACTTTTGACCTATTTGTACAAAAAATTGTGCAAGGTTGACAGTTTTCCTTACATGAAAAATTTTCTCTTGCAAACGGATAGATTTTGGAAAAAATCTTAAATTTTGTGCTAAAATTTCACCTGTAAAAATTTATTTTTCAAAATTATTCCATAACCGTACATTCAGCCGATTTTATTCTGAAGAAAATGCTGCAAATCCCATTTAAATTGGGAAAATAAAAGACGAGATATTTACAATTTTGTCTGCCCAAGCATCGCTGCACGCGATGAAACAAAGATGGCCGCCATGCACAAACAAAAAATAGTAAAATTAAAATAACGGTCATTTTGAACTTCCGTCATGTTAGGGTTGTTGTACAAAAAACTTCAGATTTTTTTAAAATGGTCGAGCGACCAAAAAAAAAAATATTTTCTGGACCACTTGAAATGCATTGACACAATTAGAAATGTAAAAATATTTGAAATTAATTTTGAGAATTTAATAGTAATTTATAGTAATTTATGATTTTCGAAAACTTTAGGTTATTCCGAGTTGTAATTTTTGAACTTTGTTTTGAAAAAAAAATAGCAGAATTGTAATTTCCTTCGTAACGATAAAAAATACATTAATACTAGGTGCTCTAAACATTAAATCTTTTTAAATTTCTAAACTACTTGATCTAATGATTTTCTTTTTGAAATCCGAAGTTAGACGTTACCAAAGAATCCAGATATAATGTCAAAATTAAATGTTAGTATTGAAATACTTCTGCTTAAAATTAACTGCTAATCCTGAAATTTTTAATTTAAAATAAGATTTTAAAACTAAATACATGTTCCCGTATAATTTTCTTTTCACACATTTCTAACAGTTACAAATATTTTAGGGCGAAACTTCTTTAAGGGAGATCCGTAAGAAAAAACCCA